>CADEHL010000848.1:485000-990072 GCA_902827135.1 Harpagifer antarcticus
CACACAAGTCCCAAGCATATCTAACTATTCATAGCTTGGAACATGTTCGATTATACCCTGTATGATTCTAACAGAGATGAAAAACAGCTGATGTCCAACCCTGTATAGGCAAGGCAAGGCAAGTTTATTTACAGGACTGTCTCAGAAAATTAGAATATTGTGATAAAGTTCTTTATTTTCTGTAATGCAATTAAAAAAAGAAAAATGTCATACATTCTGGATTCATTACAAATCAACTGAAATATTGCAAGCCTTTTATTATTTTAATATTGCTGATTATGGCATACAGCTTAAGAAAACTCAAATATCCTATCTCTAAATATTAGAATATCATGAAAAAGTATACTAGTAGGGTGTTCAACGAATCACTTGAATCGTCTAATTAACTCGAAACACCTGCAAGGGTTTCCTGAGCCTTGAAAAACACTCAGCTTGGATCAGTAAACTAAATCACAAGTATGGGGAAGACTGCTGAGCTGACTGCTGTCCAGAGGACCGTCATTGACACCCTCCATCAGGAGGGTAAGACACAAAAAGAAATTTCTCAAAGAGCAAGCTGTTCACAGAGTGCAGTTTCAAAGCACATCCACAAAAAGTCTGTTGGAAGGGGGAAATGTGGCAGGAAACGCTGCACAACCAAGAGAGATGACCGCAGCCTTAACAGCATTGTGAAGAAGAGTCGCTTCCAGAATTTGGGGGAGCTTCAAAGACAGTGGACTGAAGCTGGAGTCCAGGTATCAAAAGTCACTGTTCACAGACGTGTCCGGGAAATGGGCTACAATAGCCGTATTCCCATGGTCAAGCCACTTCTGAACTCAAGACAACGGAAGAGGCGTCTGACTTGGGCTAAGGAAAAGAAGCACTGGACAGTTGCACAGTGGTCCAAAGTCCTCTTTTCAGACGAAAGCAAGTTTTGTATTTCATTTGGAAGTCAAGGCGCCAGAGTCTGGAGAAAGGCTGGAGAGGAGCAAAATCCAAGTTGCTTGAAATCCAGTGTGAAGTTCCCACAGTCAGCGATGGTTTGGGGAGCCATGTCAGCTGCTGGTGTTGGTCCACTGTGTTTCATCAAGCCCAGAGTAAATGCAGCTGTGTACCAAGAGATTTTAGAGCACTACATGCTTCCGTCTGCTGAAAAGCTCTATGGAGATGAGGAATTCATTTTTCAGCATGATCTGGCA
Organism: Harpagifer antarcticus; assembly: GCA_902827135.1. Lineage (NCBI taxonomy): Eukaryota > Metazoa > Chordata > Actinopteri > Perciformes > Harpagiferidae > Harpagifer > Harpagifer antarcticus. Next base: position 486,179 of record CADEHL010000848.1, read on the forward strand.
CCTGCCCACAGTGCCAATACCACCAGTAGCTGGTGTACTGACCATGGCATTACTGTCCTCGATTGGCCTGCAAATTCCCCTGACCTGAACCCCATAGAGAATATGTGGGGTATTGTGAAGAAGAAGCTGAAAGACACCAGACCCAACAATGCTAATGAGCTAAAGGCCGCTATTGAAGCATCCTGGGCATCCATAACACCTCAGCAATGCCACAGGCTGATTGCCTCCATGCCACGCCTCATTGATGCAGTAATCCGTGCAAAAGGATTCCCAACCAAGTACTGAGTGCATTAATGGACATTTTCAAATGTTTGATTGTGTTTTGCTGTTATAAATCTTTTTTTTTTACTTGGTCTGAGGAACTATTCTAATTTTTTGAGATGGGATTTTTGAGTTTTCTTAAGCTGTATGCCATAATCAGCAATATTAAAATAATAAAAGGCTTGCAATATTTCAGTTGATTTGTAATGAATCCAGAATGTATGACATTTTTGTTTTTTTAAATTGCATTACAGAAAATAAAGAACTTTATCACAATATTCTAATTTTCTGAGACAGTCCTGTATATAGCACTTTTCAACACAAGGCAATTCAAAGTGCTTTACAAAAAATGAAAGACATTAAGAAAATGGCATTTAAAATAAGTCATTAAAAAGAAAAGCTAATAAAATAAACATTAAAAGAAAAAATACATGGATAAACATTAAAAGAAAAAATACATGGATAAAAGTTACAGTGCAGTCTAAGATATGAATAGTTCAATTAAAAGCAGCGACAAAAAGAAAAGTCTTCAGCCTGGATTTAAAAGTAGTCAGAGTTGCAGCGGACCTGCAAGTTTGTTCCAGATATTTGGGGCATAATAACTGAATGCTGCTTTACCATGTTTAGTTCTGACTCTGGGGACAGAAAGCTGACCAGTCCCTGAAGACATGAGAGATCTGGATGGTTCATAATTTAGCAGGAGGTCAGAAATGTATTTTGGGCCTAAACCATTCAAAGCTTTATAAACCAGCAGCAGTATTTTGAAATCTATTCTTTGACACACAGGAAGCCAGTGTAAAGACTTCAGAACAGGAGTGATGTGATCCACTTTCTTAGTGTTAGTGAGGACTCGAGCAGCAGCGTTCTAAATTAGCTGCAGCTTCCTAATAGATTTTTTTAGTGAGACCTGTAAAGACACCATTGCAGTAGTCGAGTCTACTGAAGATAAAAGCATGGACAAGTTTTTCCAAATCCTGCTGTGACATTAGTCTTTTAATCCTAGATATGTTCTTTAGGTGATAGTAGGCTGATTTAGTAACTGTTTTAATGTGACTGTTGAAACTCAGGTCAGAGTCCATGACTAAACCTAGATTTCTGGATTTATCTGTTGTTTTGAACATTGCAGACTGAAGCTCAGCGCTAACTTTTATACGTTCTGCCTTGGCTCCAAAATCCATTACCTCAGTTTTATCTTTGTTTAATTGGAGAAAGTTCTGACACATCCAGTCATTGATTTGTTCAATGCACTTACTCAGTGTTTGAATTGGAGCATAGTCTCCTGGTGAAATTGTTACGTAAATTTGTGTGTCATCTGCATAGCTATGGTAACTTATTTTGTTGTTTTTCATTATCTGAGCCAGTGGTAGCATGTAGAGAAGAGGCCCCAAGATGGAGCCTTGAGGAACCCCACATGTCATATTTGTCAACTCAGATGTGTATTTACCTATAGAAACAAAGTTGTTTCTGTCCTTTAAGTAGGATTCAAACCAATTTAGAACTGTTTCCGAAAGTCCCACCCAGTTTTCCAGTCGGTCTAGTAATATGCTGTGGTCAACAGTGTCAAACGCAGCACTGAGATCTAATAATACTAACACTGAAGTTCTGCCACTGTCTGTGTTTAAGTGGATGTCATTAAAGACCTTTACAAGAGCAGTCTCAGTGCTGTGGTTTGGACGAAAGCCTGACTGGAACACATCGAAACAGTTATTTAAATGCAAGAAATTGCTCAACTGTTGAAAAACAACTTTTTCAATGATTTTACCTAGAAATGGCAGGTTTGATATGGGCCTATAATTGTTCATTACTGAAGCATCTAGATTATTCTTTTTTAAGAGCAGTTTAATGACTGCAGTTTTCAGGGCCTGTAGAAAAATACCTGAGTGAAGAGATTTGTTTACTATATGAAGTAGATCTGAGGCCATGCAAGACAAAACATCTTTGAAAAATCCCGTTGGAATAATATCAAGGCAGCAGGAGGAGGATTTCAGAAGTTGTATAATGTCCTCTAGGTTTTTATCATTAATCTGATGAAATTGTGTCATGGTGTTTGAATTGATGTTAAGTGGACACAGAGACAAAACATTTGCCTTTCCTGATGCAGAGGCACTGACTGCTTGTCTGATTTTCTGAATTTTGTCAGTGAAAAAGGAGGCAAAATCATTGCACGCCCTGATGGATAGAAATTCAGAGTCTACTGACACTGGGGGGTTAGTTAGTCTGTCGACGGTAGCAAACAAGGCACGTGCGTTGTTTTTGTTTTTGGTAATGATGTCAGAGAAGAACGATTGTCGTGCGTTTTTCAATTCCAAATTATAAAGGCCAAGTCTCTCTTTATAGATTTCAAAGTGAACCTGGAGATTTGTTTTTCGCCACCTGCGTTCAGCTTTTCGACATTCTCTTTTTTCTGTTTTCATGGTCATGGCCTTTCTCCATGGAGATATTTTCTTGCCAGACACTTCCTTTACCTTAGTATAGATAAAGAAGGGTTTTTATTTAATGTTTTCAGTAGATGGATGTAGCTGGCTGACAGTTCTTCAGCGGCTATAGCAAAGTCCTTGTGTTCCCGCAGTAAACATTGTATTATCAGCTCCTTGCCGTGTTGTTCAGGGCTGCATCGCACTGATGGCTTCAGCAGCCTCAGGCCTTCATGCATCCATCTGGGCGGCTGCATTAGACTGGCTCATATCAAGCTGTCGAGTTGTGCGCTTGTTGTTGTGTGGGGAGTGAAAGGGAACAATGGAAACCTGACCATATTCAAAAATATATAAATATGATAATGACAGCAATGCTACAGGGATTTCCTTTATTTTTTTGATGCAGTATTTATTAACCTTAGTAATGTAGAAAGAAAAAAAAGCTTGCGAAAAGTCTTAAGTTTGCTGTTGCAATTTCAGTCATGTCAGAAAACAAGAAAAATACATGAACAGAAGAACCAGGTAACAGTTCAGCTCACCATATCCTTCCGGTGGTAGATGCTCTGTGTGGTTGGCATGTTTTCCCTGTAAGACAAAAGAATCATTAGAAAATCACAAGCAAGACTTCAAGGGTATGCATTAAACAAATATTTGACTGCTTTTTTTTTTTACACAATAGGCAGTTTCTATTTACTCATCAACATTTTTAAATATGTTCAATGAATAAAAGCATTTAAATGGAGGAGTCATTATTAAAGGATTGCATTAATAAACCCACTAAAGCCATTGATCAATGTATTCCTTATACAACCACGGATAGAACTAAGCTGTCCAAAATCTCAAACACATAAGAGCTACACTGCTGCGTGTGTCCGACATAACCCAGGTTAACTCTGGATTTATTTTGGGACTGCTTTGTTGATTTCATGATACGATTAACATGTCCGCCAAGTAAGAACCTTTGTACCACATCTCCAGGGGGCTTCAGTTACAGCACCAGCTTATATACATGTACACGCAGAGTTTCAACTGAATCCTGATCAATGTTGACACACACTAAATTACTCATGAAGGCCATACACACAATCAGCTCCCGTGAGATCTCCCAATACCTGAGTTTAGGAAGATCCTGTCTATTTTATTATGAATTGCTATACGCAAGCATACACAACAATCTACTTCGAGCTCTTTCTGTGCCTGGTTCTGTTAAACGCAGTCTCTCTCGGTTCAATGAGGTGTTAACAGATAGTCCATGACAATAAATAGGCTTTCTTCAAGCGGAAATTCATGACATGCTACATTCCAATGCCTTTATTATTATGCTGATATTATATAAAGCTAATATTATTATATATCTTTCAGGTAAAGGATAGTAATTCTGTTGAATTTTTAAGAAGTCCATAAACTACACTTTTTCTGGCACTTCCTACTACTACTAATTCAGTTGTTGGCACTTAAGACACACTTTCAAGTATTGCAGCAAGAAGTTTTGAACAAAAGATGAATAATAAATAACTTGAACATCTGACATTACAATGCAAACCAGTACCACAACACCACAAAATGTATGACATCACATAATAGGAATGGCTTGTTTTAGCAATGCTGTCAAATATTCCTGGCAAAGCCTGTATACACCAAGAAGAACATGTTGGAAAGAAAAGATCATTTGCTGAGAAAGATTAAACTAATACTGAAGATGAGACACTAGGAGATTCAGCTGTGAATGCTGCATTTTAAATAACTAATTCTGAAAGACAGCCCGATCATATCGGGACGGATGTTGTCAAAACTGACAGGGAACTCTTTCTCAATATGATCCGTCTCCTTCCCGCAGCTTCACACCCAGCATAGCCAATGCTCTTTGGTACTTCAAATATGGTTATATTCGAAGGGCAGCATGTCCTCTCAACCTAAACTGAGAACCAGCCAACATACAATGTGCTTCCACATATAAAGAGATTTAATTTGAAATGGCACCTTTCTTATTGGCATGAGATAATGACTATTATATCAAATGACTGCAACTAAAGCCCAAGTCAGTGTCGGTAGAATGCAATGATCTTGTAGTAAATGCACAAAAAGATGCAATCTTGTAACATGTACTCTATATTGCGAGAAATATGTTCTTGAAATTAACACAGATGATTTCAGACAGGCAGTCTGCTATTTTAGGGCGTAACATCAGCCGAGCTAATATGATTAATGTCCTTAAACAAAGAGGATCTGCTGAGAAGACATAGCACTTCTAACTGGATGTTTAAACACTGAGCGATTATATACTTCCTGCTTTTCTAACTTTAACTATCCAATGTAAAGAAAAAGGAAGTGATGCCTTGGGTTTGTCTTTGTTAAACTACTATACTAGATAAATAAAGATACTAGAAAGATCTTAATCGAGATGTGCACACAAACACAAACGCTCAAGAATATGTGCCAAAAGGAAGTCACACAAGGCTACGTAATACCAAACATTTCACTTGTTCCCGACACCAACTCACTGTATCACTTCTTACTAGAAAAAATCGATGCATACAAAAATAATGTATACATAGTTGGTTTAATTAATTGAAATTGCACTCGTTTCCCCATAACAAATGGCCCTGATAGTGCTGAAGGTTGAAACTACATAAAGCTTTGGAATGCAAGACATTTCTTTTAAGTGTCAGACTTGCATACTTGCACCAAAACACCATCCGTGTCAGAAAACAGCTCGCCACAATGTGGAATCAACTAAAGTATATATTTCTGGTAAATGGATGCCTTACACACAAACTATACGCTTTCTGATTACATTTACAATTTACAAGTATTTGCAACTACACATTGTTTACAGTTTTTTTGGTCCTTGGGTATTTTGCTTGTTTATGACATTGAACCGTTTCAACAAATGTATTTATGCATTTTCTGCTCACACTTAAGCAACCACATTCAACCCACCACAGGTTTTATTAGTAACTAGGTTGAGACCATTTTAAGGGGAACTAACTTATATATTTTTATTTTACATCTGCAGGGATTTGTTAGCTGAACACCACAGTAGGCACAATGTACGGTGGAGCCAGAGAGCTCCAACCTATACATTGGCCACATGCTGCATTCATTCCATAGTGTATAGAGATAGCACCATGTCTGTGTGGTCGTGAGCCACACAGTTTGACTGTGAAAAGAGAGAGGAACTGTGGGGTCTCTTTTAAGTCAGCTGATGCTGCGGAGCTGCGGCTCATTAGTCCCAGTGGGAGACGGCAGCAGGTTGGCAGCTGTGGTGATTTCGTTAACCTTTACCTCAGGGCGGGCAGGGAGAATGGAGATACAAAGAGACGTTTCTACTCCACAAACAAACACCACATCCTTCTGTCCAAGCCTCCAATGCTAATTGATGTGTTGTTTTTCAGGGGTCAAAATGAACAGCCAGAAAGTAATTTCCTGTGGTGGAAAATACATGGAGTCATTTTGATAAAGATGTGTTTTGTCTCTAAAAGCAAGGAGCACTCCATTTATTCTGGATAATTTGTTTACTATTTCCACAAAGCAATAAATGGTTATCCAACAGATTACATTAACATAGAAAACCTTCTAACATTTGAGCTTTTCAAATCATCCTCTGCTCCACCCGTTTGTTTTTGTATTCTGCCTCCCTAAAGCCTAAGTCTATTTACAGTATTTACAGAAAAAATACAATAAAGGCATAAATAAGATAAACATTTGATTCATTATCCACCGTTTGGTGTCCGAATGTGAAACGCCCATATCAAAAAATGGCCATGAATAAGATGTAGGTGGAAAAGAGTAATGTTTTCCACTGAAAACCTCACCTTAGGGGGGGACTGCTGCTGCTGTAACTGCTGCGGACCCTGCTTGCTGGAGGAGGCCTGTACATGCTGAGGATGTGGGTGGTGGAGGGGGTGGAGGGACAGCGAAGACGCGTGGTGCGCGAGCAGTGGCCTGAGGGCGCGGGGGATGAACTCTGGGGCCAGTGGGTTGAGGACGTAGGTCTTCTTTAGCTCCAGGGCCTCCAGCTGAGACTTGATCTGCTCGAAGGTGATGCCGTGCAGACTGGAGTTTTCATGGCAGATGGAGATGAAATGCTCCCAGAACTTTCTGTAAAGACAGAAAGCAACAGATGGAGATGAGGCTTTCTTTCTATTTTCCTTTATGCCTCCTTGGATTGAGTGTTTCATGGATCATATAGTTAATGTTTTGTGCTGGCAGTGTAACAAATTACTCCTTAAAAACAAACATGAACAGGGCATTTGCAAAGCAGGTGTTAAAAAGGAGAGAGGAAAGTGAGGAGAAGGAAAATCAGCAGAATGATGAAGCACACCAAAGGGAAAGCAAATTAAAGCTAGGAGGAAAACAGGAGCGACAAGAATGAGAAGAACAAAGAGCATCGTGATCTCTCAGTCTACAAATACAATCATACCATTCTCCCTGCAACTAGATATGTGAAAATGGGCTTTTAAGGAATAATTGACTCTCATTTGGCCATACAATGGTCCTTATACTGTAATAGTCATACAAGAGTGAGAGGAAAACTCACAATGTTAGTGTGCTTACATTTGAACTGTGATAATCGTCATTATTGTCATGATAAATGGTAGGATGCTGTTTTTGTGAATCAAAGACTAGTGTTTGCTGTTGTTGTGTGTAGTAACTGCAGCGTATCAGGTCCCCTCTGGGAATCTGATACGCCACATTGAAATTGTACGTAGCCTTTTACCATTTAACACATCAATGTTATTGTTCCCTCTCTGCATAATGACATTTGCACACAAACACAAACACCTGACATGTTACAACGAATGTTGCTATAGAGATGGAGGGTTAGTACTAGAGGTGAATGAGAGATTAGAGAACAATTCTAATAGAAATAGGTCAGAACAAAGTGGTTTTAGTAGCTGATTTCATAGAATCATATTTATCAACAAAGTCTTTAGAAGAGTTTGGTATGAGGAAGCTCATTCTCTGCCACATTGAGTAGAGGTCTGCTATGTTTCATTATTGAAGGTTTTAGTTAAAAGTGACATGTTTTACCTGCAGCGTCCAACAGAACACAGTGCTATGGGGTCTCCCACCACTGCAACCAGGGACTGGGCTCTGGTGATGGCTGTGTTGAGTAGCTTGTAGTTGGAGAGGAACCCATAGTCCAGGTCCTCTGTCGAGTCCTCAACCAGCTGCTCTTTGCGCTTGATGGCCGTCTGCTTGTGTTTGCAGGTGTGCCGCGTCCGCACCGTGCTGAGGAACAGCACCCGGAACTGCTTACCTGCAAAACATATTTATTGTAATGAAGTTTCGAATACTCCGAGAAGCGCTATCAAAACGAAAATATTGTTATAAAAAATGTATTCTAAGGACTTCCCATTAGCCTCAATGCCATGTCTTGAGTATTTCTACAAAAAGAAGAATCCATGTAACTTCTAAAATAGAAAAATATCTTGTAATTATTTGATCTTTTAATGACTCCAGAGGCTGTGTGTGTGCACATGTGCGTCGACATGTTTCATGTGTGACTAATGAGGACTTTAATGACCTGTAGAAAGCAGCTGGATGCAATACAAGTGGGAGCTGCATGAAGCAGACAAGAGATTGGTTAGAGAAACCAGAACACATATCCTCCTGTTACTGGGACTAGATGATAAGAAGGGCAATATTAACACTGATATCATCAGTGGGAAATGGTAAGATTATCATTTTTGATGCTTTGACATAGCTGCTTTTTTCCAATAATCAACTTCCCATTCATTCAATAATTGTAATACACTCTTAAATACTTCAGATAAAACCCCAAAATACTAAGTCTTAAATTATTTATGTCCATGCAGTACCCCAACTGGGTAATTATCATTTCAGAATATTCATAAACTTCTACTTATGGTATCACTAGTTTCTCCTTTGGAGTCAGGAACTACACACATGTACAGTAGATGCAATACAAATACACAGCATGATCCTGTTGGATAACACTCACCTTGGACGTTGAGCACTCTCTCCACGCTGACTTCATGCATTCTCTTCTTTCGGAGCTCGGCACGAATGCGGAACACCTGGTCAGCGTACGGCGACACCACTCCAATGCTGCCGTCGTCCAGCTTACCCCACGCCACCGGCCACTTCTTACGCAACTCTTCCACCCGCTCCACGATCTCAAACACCTGAGGACACGGAGGGGAAACGTGTGGGAATTCAGAGACTACGGGATATTTTCCAAGTCAAATGTCGGCATTTTAATAAAGCCATAAAACTGAATGATATGGCCTGATTAAAATGGAAAAAAGTTTAGCACTTTATGATCATGCGTTGCCAAATGCATTTTACTGACCAACAGACTTAACACCTGCAGTTTTGAGTATTACTACTAAACAAATATTTATTAACACAACTTTAAAGAGTCTCACTGGACATGCATTTATCATTTCATGTCAAATCGATGTATTGTGTGTAAACTAAACTTGGCTTGGAAATACATTATTAAAGCAAGATCTGATATTTTGAATACATCTTGTTTTTTCAAATCATGAGCGGTTTTTAGGGCTGCTCAATTAATCGTATTTTAATCGCAATTACGATTTTGGTTTGCAACGATTATAAAAACATCATAATCGAAATAAAACGATTTATTTTGATTGGTTTTTCAGTTGAATTATACTTAAAGTTCAGGGTAATCAACTGTTAAACATACTGTTCACATTTCTTTTCAATAAATTGATGTTTTCAAAGTAAATGGATAATCGTTTTTAATAATCGTGATATCAATTATTGACCCAAATAATCGAGATTATGATTTTTGCCATAATCGAGCAGCCCTAACAGTTTTTCAACTCATGTTCAGATCGTTTACAAACTGACGAAGACTTTTAACCGTCAGGGAAATATTGTCTTCCACTTGACCCTAAACCCATCAAAGACACTTGCACGGGAATAACAAACTGACACCCTTTTTCAATGCATTTTCGCAAGATTATGATAATGTTGTTATGGTTTGACATGAGTGCTGTATCAAAGAGAAGGGGGGTAATTCATTTGGCATTGCGGACAGTTTGGTCGCAGAATAGAGAAGCGTCCATAGTTTAATTTGGGGGGGTCGGAGACTGCCAATGACCACAAACGCATGAGTCTACAGAGGAACCAATCAAAGGCAAGAGCTGTCAGAGTCAAGCATCATGGCTGTCAAATGTGGCTCCTAATTAAGTTTATGGGTTTCATCTTTAATTAGGATTGAAGACAGTGAGTGTGATGGGGAGAAATTAAAACAGCTGATCACTTTCGGATAGGCATTCTGCTTTTGACGTCTCAACCCAACTCAAGTCAATAAACTAAAATACATTTCTTTGCAATGAAAACCCTGAATTATTTATATCAAAACGGGATCCGAAGCCTAACACATAAATACTTTAAATGCTTTATCACACACATACGATCAAACCAAGTGACACAAATTGAACTGAAATACAGCGAGTTAGATGTTCATTCATGTGCAACTAATCCATCTTGTTCCAGCAAGTTTAGAGATTGTTTTTTAGAATAAAATGCTTGTAATTGCATTATATTAATGTATTTATGAATGTTCTAATAATATATTTATTTCAAAATGTTACATTCACTTGGGGAGTACATATTAACACAAATCCTTACATTTTTTATAAATCTATATTCCCCTAGCAAGATTCACACAAAGACTCTACCTAACACTATGGCCGATTGACTGGTTCATAATGTATATGCAAACCTCATGAGGCCTGCCACGGCCAAAGGATCATAACAATGATATACCTCTGCGTTGTTGTAGTAGGCAGTGCTGTTCTTCTCCTGGACATCTTCTCCTCGGGCTGTGAAGAAGGTCAGAGGGTAGAAGTCCTTGTGGGAGGGCTGCTTCCCACTTGCCATCAACTTCCCATCGTAAAATAATTCTGACGTGTAGCTGTAGAAAAACGGAAAAGCAAAATAGTTAGAATATGTTGAGAAAAGAGTGGGATAGTGCAAATGTATCTATCAGGAATGATCATATAAGCCAAGGAAAACAGATATGTTTGTTATGAAATCTGATTACCTTTTACTCATGTATATATTAATACACACACACATTTCACTATTACACAGCCTGGGATGTATGAGATTTTGACCCAAATATGAACTGCACTTTACACAGCCAAATTAGTTTTTAATGACTGACTTGTTCAAAGATCCCAGAGATATGAGATATTGTGCCTTAGAATATAATAATTAAAACAAAGATATGTCTAATGTCCGAATTGTTATCAGTATGTGCGTATGCTTATGTGTGTAAGAGAGAGAATAATAATAATATGAAAAAAAAATAGAATAACTATATCAGTACTTTAATGATGATAATAACCATTTTAATTTTAGTCAATTTAATCATATCATGACCTTTTCTTTGTTAACCGTTTTATCTCTAGTGTGTGTTTGAGTATGTTCCTCTTTTGAAGCAACAGTATGCAGCAATGCCTGGCAATGACCAGTGAAATGCAGTATGAACAACAACCTACTTAATAACCTACTCCTATATCTGTAAAGCGTCTTTGAGCACCTGTAAAAGCGCTAACAAATTAAATCTATTATTATTATTACTTGCAAAATGTAACATTGGGCTAAAGAACATACTGTTACATTGTAGATGCATTGCAGCAGCTGCACAAACTTTTCTTTGTTTCTGCCTGTCCTTTTTACCTGACCCCCTCCTCCCGCCCCCTCTTCTCTAGAGTATTTCAGCCTCTCCTCTCAAAGTCTCAACACAAGGGGCTGCCACTTACTTGATGATAGCTTCATGAGAGCGGTAGTTCTCGCACAGGAGAATGCGACAAGGGTATTCAGCGGGGTAGTGCTCGTACAGACGGTCCAGCAGTGACACGTGCAGGTTACGCTCCCGCGCAAACTCACTGTACACAAATGGACTGAGCTGCAAATCGAGAGATACAAAAAGGTCAGTTTAAAAGCATGACGAAGATAAATAAGTCTGTCATCATTATTTTTCTCTCCATTTCTATTTGGTATACTGAAACAATAAAAAGTCAACAAAGCAGTATGTCAAACCTCACACATAAAGACATGTTTCTCAGGACACTGTGTCCTCCATGGCACATCAAGTAGCTTTGCAAGGCAGGTCTACAATAACTACATGTGTGTGCAATCTCCTTTATGATAAGCTATTGAAATAACATTTCCCAGGCATATCATCTGCTTTGACAGCACATTTGCCTTATATGTACATTTCTTCAAATTAAGTTTAAATCCTAACAGTTTGGTATCTGAGTTTGTTGCTTGAGCATTTATAGTTGCTATTTAAATTTTTTCAAAAAAGCTTTTAGTAAGCAAGGATACTCCAAGTGTTCCAACTTTTAATTAGTTGATTTTAACAACTGACTTCCTGTTTTAAGGAACATAAGATGAGAAAGTTGTTTCTCTACTTCTGACGTGTAGTCAGAAGTAGTAAGTGTAAGTGGAATGTACGCAGTGATTTCATAGCCGTTTGAGAGCATGCCAAATTCAATATATATATTTATATATTCAGTGGCCAGTTTTAGTTACTGATCTGCTCCAAAATGTCACTGTTAGCAAGCCAAGGCAGAGTAGCAAACCAAATGTTGTATTTGAGTTTGTATTCATTTGTAATTTATTTAAGCAATACATTAAATAAGTGACTAAATCAAGCATAACTTCAATATTTCTTTGGTCTGACAGTAGTAACCAAGATGTGTGACCACCATCCCAATGTGCTTTGATTTGAATGAGGCTTCACATTGAAAACTGGAAGCACCCACACAAGAAAGAGGGCTATTTATCTTGAGGTTGAATCTTAATGTAAGCCCGTTAGAGAGAGCGGGTCAGCCGGCTTTAATGAGGCCCCACACGGTCAATAACAAAGCAAACCATCAAAGGCCTCCATTGTCTATTCAGACTGCTCTAATGCTGCTGAATAATGGAGGCACACAGTTCAAGTGTGAGCAGAAAGGCTGAGGAGACTGAGATATTGTATGAAAAGGACAACATCCTGCATTTGTTGAATAACTAATCGATAATGTAGGACAGATGAGTAATTAAGACTTAAGAAAAGTTTGTCTTCTAAATCTTCTTATCTTGGTTAAAGAAAGTAGCAAAGAGAGAGTAGTTAGAGAAGTCTTCATCTTCATTCGCCGCATGCTGTAATCCCGTGCCAAGTCTTAAAACCAGGAGTGGGGGGATACGGTTTTAATTCCTTGTTTTGGCTTACAAAGCTTTATTGATGTGTTTATCTGGGCCTGAAGTGGACCCCAGAACCACAGCTCTACAGTTACTTTTAAATATGACTTCTGCTTGTTCATAGATATGCTCTGCACCTGTGTTGCTTCACTGGTAAGTATCAGTTTGCCTTATAGGAGTAAAAAGATAGTATTTTGTACATGATATGGTCTAGTTAAGAAAAGAAAAACAGCTTTGTTTCACTGGAGAAACTCTTACCTGCATATGGTCTCCAGCCAGCACAATGCGCGTGGTCCTGGTAGCGAGAGCAAAAGGCATGATGGTTTCACACTCCATGGCCTGGGCCGCTTCATCCAACAGGATATGAGAGAAAAACCCTGTCAAAGGAGATAACATCAATTTAGTAAAGTCAATCTTGTTGACAACAGAAATGGGGAGCCTTTTTTATAAACATGTATAGAACAACAGTACAATAACACACACACACACGGAAAAAGCAAAACAGTTTTTAAAAAAAATGTATCTTTGTGGGCAAAATTATATATTTTTTATATTCTAAATCTATAGTTTTAGGACAATACAGGTTGTGATGGGCTAAATAAGGTGTACATTACTGGCCCTGGTTTATAAAGTATTTGCTAATGATTGTATCATTTGTAAATTGAGGCTGAAATCAGAGGTTCTCTTACTTGCAGATCACATCAGCCATTTATCATGAACCCACTTTGTAAATATGTCCTTACGTGACTTCATCGTGGCGGTAAAGTGCTAGAAAAATACAGAGCCAAACAATTTCTTTACATGATGCCTTTTCAGCACCACAGGTTCTCTAAAGTGCTCCAAGAGAAGGCTTGATAAAAGATCCATAACCTGTGCCTTTCAATGTTGAATTACTGCAGTAGAACAAACCTCAGAACTCATTTAACAAGATAATACTTAGAAGCAACTTATGTAGAGGATATTAAAGTTATGGTCTTGAAAGATAGTCTTCAGATATTCATTCATAAAACATTGATATGTTGAATATTATAAGCATCAAAATGATTTGAAATAAAAGCCTATTGAATCAAGTTCAATCAGATGATGCCTACTCATACCTTGACCTAGTAATGTCAACTATTGTTACATTGAAACAATAATGTTGTTCACCAGAAACATTAACACCCTCTAACAGTGCGATTCTCAGAGTCATTTTTGTTCACCTCCTTTCAAGCAGCCCTACACACCAAAGGCAGGGTTTTGTGGACGTTTTGAAAGGTATTGAACAGTAGCCTGATTTCAAAAGCTCAAACAGGGCTCGGCAGTATGAGGGGAAGGGGATGAAACGGCATGGCAAATGACTGCTGGAGCAGGGAAGAGAGAGGCTGCATAACAACCAGAGAACAATTTCCACAGGAAAGTATACGTAGATATAAAATTTGACGGTAAGAAATAACAAAACGAATTGAGGGCTGTGAAAAAGTAAACAAACAACATAAGTAAAAGATGTGGAGCATTGTGATTTGAGGCAACATTCCCTCCTTTGCATCTGCCTTTGAACAAATGCCTGCAAAACGTATTGATTTTTTTTTCTACAACTATAAAGCAAACCTCAAACCAGTGTTTTCTCTGTGTGCACTAGGGCTGAATGATTAATCGTTTTTAAAATCGAAATCACCATTTGAAATGATGCGATTATCAAATCGCAAAGCCTGCGATTTTTTTTACATTATTTCTTCTTTTTTTTTTACATTCTTTTTTTCTTGTGTGTCAGTCATCCACACCAATCAGAAGTGCTGTGCTCCACATGTACCAGCCATTGTTAACCAATCAGAAGTGGCCCATGATAGAAGGTGATAGACAAATTGATCCAATCAACTGTCAAGTATTTTTGAAATTTTCTAATTGGCTTCCAATGGAGCTCTCCTAGATGGTTTGGTGAAACAAACCATCTGAGTCAGGTTAGTAATGCTCCATCACATGTTTTACATCTATTACAGGGTAAATCTTAAACTGAAGCTTGACTTTAAAGAGCCTGTGACAGCCTCCCTGTTGTGCAATGAAATATTGGGCTACTAGTCATCTCGAACCGTCAGTTTAAAAAAGAAGTTGTGATACCGTTCCGATAAATATCAATAATTTCGATCATCGCGGGGAAATTCCTTCGACTCATTTTGAAGTTTTGGGGGAAGCCGGAAGTGACGTCAATGCGGGAATGCTTCACTGTGCGGCGAGAGAGCCAAACACGGACAAAGTGTGTTGTCATGCGTAGAAATGGTGAATTACTGAGTTTAGGCACGTTAATAACGTTTTAATTAAGTTGACCACACTATACAGTATACAGTCAGTGCTTTCATGTCAATTCGACGAACATAAACATAAATGATCGTGGTGAAGATGATGATTAAATTAGGATTACAAATCGGTAGTGAGAGCTGCTGAATTTCCTCCCGTCGGATGTGATATAAAAACAAATCGATTATTTTTGTAGTTGTAAACTCAAGTGGATGAAACTACATTTATTAGTGCTTTCATGTCAATTCGGCGAACATATGATACATTAAATGATCGTGAGGATGATGATTAAAAAATCGTTTGTTTGAGCCGGTTTGCATTTCCTGATGAGAAAACGAACCGATGCTTTGTGTAGTTGTAGTACACCAACATGGATTAAACGTGTGGTTTTTTTACCACAATGTTGGGGAAATTAATGGATAAAATGCACGGATTATTATTATTATTCCCACTTCGATCGGGACACTAGGTCCACCGTTTCCCCGCAGCGAGGCTCCTCCCGTTGTCAGTTTACGTGGGCTGGGCTGGGTGCAGTGGCGGACTGGCCATCGGGACGAATCCCGATGGGCCGGTACCGAAGTGGGCCGGTCGGATAAGTCACTAGCACATCGCCCACTCCCCCCGTTGACAATTTACTAGCGGTACCGAAGTGGGCCGGTCGAGAGTCCCGGGATGATTTTTAGTCCCTTCCACCACTGGCTACATGACCGTATGCTCGCCCATATTGATGCACCTAATTCCTAAACTTCTAACAGATACAACATAAACCGATCCTTCAGCCTCATATGAGCTCTCAGACACGTTCAAAATTAAACCGTCATCACTGTCTGAGCTTGCTGCTGTGTGCGCCATCGTGTTTACATGCAGATGCTGGGATCCTGAACGGTGCAGCTGGAGCGCTGTGCCCGCAATGACGTCACACATCATTTGGCGGGACTTGAAGAATCCCCAAGAAGATCCAGAAAATGGTCAACATTGAGGGGCAGATTAATGGTTATCAAAATACAAATATCCAAAATCAGTTCAGTAACGATTTTCAAGGGGACAATATTTACTCAAATTGATGGGTTTGGATGATGGGGGAAACTCGTGTCACAGGCTCTTTAAAGCAACCCAACGGAAGTTTCATGTAAGTTTAGTTCTTTCACTCGTAGCATTTTACAATAAACCTCCATTGGGTCGCTTAAAAATAAATATCGCGAATCGAATCGCAATATTTGTCAGAAAAATCGCAATTCCCAAAATCGTGCAGCCCTACCTAGTGTGAACCTCACTGAAGGATAGCACTGTTCACTCGCTGTTGTGCTGATAAAAAGGAGTACATATATTTTCTTTAAATGGCCCATGTTTTAACACACAGGGTTGTTGCTCATAATGTGAGAAATGTATCTTAAAAACTTTAAAGTGATGTACCAAATGTGCAAAAGCGTACTTAAGAGAGTGTGAAAGAGCACTCTGTGGGCAAATGTTTCTTGAAAATCATGTATTAACCTGTTAAGCCCAGAGCCTGTTTTTCAGGTCTCAGGCTCAAAAATGACATTCCCAGAACAAATGACCATATCTTCCCTTCTAAAAGGGTTACATTAATAATCTTTTTTCTCAAAGCAAGGTTATACCTGTGAGTTGGATGTAGCAGTGTCAGAATCAATATAGATGTTTTTATTTTAAAGTGAATTCAGATTGAACACAGTAAAAAAATGTAAATTATTGTGTCCGTCCAAAAAAAAAAATTACTTATAGTGAAAATCACCCTTGAATGATGGGATGGTAGGCTAAAAGCTTTAGGAATCCAAACTACAACATATAATAAGTACCCTGTATCAAGATTGATGCAAAACAAGTTAAATTTGACCTTTTTAGAGAGATCTAGCAAAAAAAAAAAAAATTCCCTGGAATCGAGGGAAACTCCCACATACTCCTTATTTGGTAATGGGTGTGTGTGAGACTGCCGCATAGCCAAAACCGGAAGCTGCGATAACTCTGGTGGCTACCATTAGCAGCTAACTTTTACTCTCCGATCTTTACATACAAATGGAATTATGGATTATACACAGAAACATCAACCTATGGATTCACCGATTCAGCAGCGTTTTTTCTCGTTTTAATGCCATTGAACAAGTATTTTGATCAGATTGACAGCTAAGGTGAGACGATCTCCCGTAAAAGCTCCGTAAAGGTACGTGTTGTGATGTCTGTGTTTGCTTCCCCTGTCAAGAGTTCGGATCACTAGGTGATGATATATATATACCTAGACAATCTGTGGAACCTCAGCTTTAATCGGATATATTGTATATGCAGCTACGATAAGTAATAAGGGTATCTTTTATCTTGAGTTCTGTGCCAAATGCGTTAGCATTTTTCGCTCAGGGGTCATTTAGATGCTTCTTATGAGACTTGTGTTTTGGTAAAAATGGTTTGTATCGTCAGTTAGCTGAGATTATTCCCGTTAATCTGGTATAACACATTAATAGGTTCTTAAATATTAAGATCCCCTGAGACAGTGTTGTGAAAAGAAAGGAAAAAAAGGACCCGCTGAGGGGGTCCTTGGGGCTTAACAGAACAGAAAAAGAAGAAAATGGAGAAGGCATTGCTAGATTTCAGAATGTTCCATTATGTAGTTCTAACCACATGATTTGTTTGATTTGACAGAGGTCACACTTATTCCGAAGGTGGTGTGTAATATGCATAAAATCATGCTCATTAGTCATCTCTGGATAATAGTCATGTACTTAAAATCATGTGCTTGAGTAATCTCTGAATCCACACTTTACAGACGAATGAAATCCAACATGGCGAGTCTTTATTGTGTTGAGAGCAATGGATTGGAGGGGGGGGGGGTTGTTTTCATCATTGTATGGAATATGACTTGCTCAACAATGAAGTAGTCGTACACTGTATCAAAAAACTAATGGTATATTTGTATAATTCAAATGATTAGGAAGTAAATTATTTCATTTATTTAAGTATTTGCTTTGATCAAGGTTTTTCTGGCATCGAGTGTTTGAATTATGTATTTTATGCTGCTTAGAGCTAGCTTGATCATAATTCCCTATCACCCAAAAAATATACATTTAACAATGTTGCAAACATCATCATATGTTAAAATAAACCTTTGGCCAAAACACTTTTAATACTGGTTCATTCCTGAAGGCATAATAATATTTCTCAAAAGCCTACATTTATCATATGGTTCTCTAAGCAACCTACCTCCTGCAACTTACAGATAACTAGCCTATATGGACATTTTAACACAGATTTGATCAGCAACTAGAAAGCATTAATGTGGATCTCCGAATCCCATCTTTTTTACCGACTATAGTCTGATAAGGAGAGCTGTGTCATTTTCTGTGTTCATGTGTGCCCAAGTGAATTGTAGGTCTACGGCGGTCCTTTACACTACTAATTTACTACAAATCATCCAGATGCGCAGCCGTTATATTACAAACCAGTCCGTACACTGTAGTCAGCGGGAGCCATACTGCATCAGGCCTGTTTGCTCTTCCACTTCGATTCACAGGATACATTACGGCATATAGTGCTCACATTTCAATTGGAATTGTTTTCCCAGGCAGAGAAATGGAGATGGGGGGGGGGAGGCAGGAAGGAGGCAGATATGGTCCTAATAAGCAGCAAGTAGACAGAGAGGCGGACATGAAGGAACATGGTGCTTAATGTTTCACCTGGGACATAATGCCCGCCTTGGGAACCACAGAGCCAGAGGTCCAAATTACATTTCTGTTGCTGCTATCTGTCATTGGACTAATAACGGTGTTTGAATTTAGAAAGAAAGAAGCAGGGGGGTATAATACGCAGCACAGTCTTTCAGAAGTGATTTAAGGGACAGATGACGGTTTTAATAATACATGTTGACTCCTTTACCTCACACACCCAGTCTCTCACATTCTCCCTTCACAGTCTCTTTCTACCCTTTTCACCCTTTTACAAGTGTGAAAAGATCCATAACTCTTTGTTTAGATTAGGGTTGGAAGCTTCATCTCTGTGAACTCTGTTAAAAATCTATTACTGCTCAGAGCAGGGCTAGGAGATCATGTGTGTGAGCATCTGACATTGTTCTGGTGCCAGACACACAATGGAAACGCATTAGGAGAGAATTTCATTTCAGATGTCCTTATTGACTACAGTATGAGCTGTAGCCTTGAACCTTTATCACGAGGCTGCATTATCCAGTAGTCTACAGACAGATCCATCTTCACCTGAGCCACAGCACAAAACTGCACAGATTCCTCTTATAGCCTCAAATGAGCTCATTTCAGTGTTTATATTTCTAGGGTGATTTATTTAGCGTCAGAATAATAATTAAAACGTGATATTAATTATAACTATGTCCAGTGACTCCAAAATAAAAAAAAAGGGATGCAGTTAATCATTGTAGAAAGCAAACCACTTTCTAAAATGAGTGGACGCGGAGTTATTCATGTTTAATAGTCATTTGTAAGTCCTGCTCCTTGAACAAAGAATGAGTCTAAATGCAAAGCTCATACACAGACAGACCAAACGCTGCATATCATCTGCTGGATTCAATATATTGGCCATTAACAGAGAGAGCATCAACAAACAAGACATTTAATAGATTTGTTGGAGCATCTGTGTGTTTGGGGTGGAAGATTTGTTATCGCTACTTAGTAGACTCTCTGGCTCCCAATTGCCTTGTTTTCTGGTGATTTCCATCACCGTGGAAGACCGGGAGAGCTGGAGAGATGAAACGTGGGGAGGGGGGCTAATGATGTCAAATGCATTAGAAACAGGCAGATGGTGTTCCCAAGCAACAGACAAAGCCCCCTCTGCTGACACATTAGAGTGGGTTATTAGCCTGCAATGACAAACTGGTTTGTTTTCCATGTCTTTTGCACAACTTAAATGACTTTCATCCCCGTCTTAATGGTGGGCTCCTGCCATCTCCAGATAGGAGAGTCAATTGGGACGACCACAGAGGAGAGACTGAATGCACTGAGCTCTGTCTGTCTGTCTTCAATTATAATATGTCTACACCATTTGATTACATTTACTAATTCATTAACACAAAAACTTATTTTTGTAAACTGCATGTCAATGTTATAGATGAATAATAAAAATGACTTTACTTTTTAGTTTAGCCTTTTGTTGAGTAGCGTATCCTTGTTTGTTCCTTGTTCTTTCATTTTAAGGCTATCACTGTGTTGGACTGTATTATACTAAAATGGTGCTCGTAGTATCGTGTTAACCTCATCTCCTATGTTCTCCGAGTACTCACCAGGCTCCAGGTCCAGCTGACAGAGGTATTGAGAGGTGCTGAGGGTGACCACCACTACACGGTGCCTGAGGATGTCCTCCTTTGTGGGCATCTGGAAAGTCATGTGTGTGTTGGAGATGAGACAGTACTGCTGGACCAATGGGTTCACCGTCTTCACCCAGCGGTTCCTGAAGTATACCCTGGAGGGAGAACGAAAGGACAAACGTCAGCAGAGAGAAACAACCAAAAGAGGATAACATCAATTACTTCACAGGTCTGATGTACGCCACCCTTAACACCTGCATTGTACATTTAATTAACAGTTATTCTTAATTTTAATTAAAAAACATCGTTTAAGTCATTCAAAACATTGTTTGAAAGAGTAATGTTTAATGTGCTACACCAAGCTTTAACTAGTTAACTAAGCATGTATCTACTTTCCCAAATGACATAGCACTATGGTCTATAAATAGCTCACATTGAGATCAATGTCATGATGCAAACAACTAGTCCATGATGAGTACAGATAAAACATCTGATAAGAACTCATTTTAAAAGAGAGATTCTGGCATCAATGTATTTTATTCTGTTATGCTTCACTCCAAAGAAGGCCAACTATAAAGTATTGAATATTTGCCAGGGAGAACCAATAAAAGTCAATAAATGTGCTATTTTAGGTTGAATACTCTTCCTTTTAGGAGTAAAACTAAATGTTATGCATGGCTGCATATAACAGTCCTGTTCCACATATTGTTATTAACTATTCAAACAAGGTTCTTATTCTGAGTCCACTCATCCCACATGCGGCCAGTGAGAGCTGAGAGAGGAGTTTGCTACAGTGATAATGGGGAATGCATTGAACTCAGAAGGCCCAGTCATGTGAAACAAGTCATTTGATTGCCCGTGTGTTCCCTAGGCTCACAGACACACAGCTGTCTCATCAGGCCCTGGCTGGTCAGCGCCTTGCTCTCCTGTCCTCTGTGACCTCTGGGCTTGCTGAAATGTGATTAGAAATCACTGAAGCAGCGTAAGGACGTTTTGTGGGTCTGTGACCGAGTGTCTGAAGCCTCCATGTGGAGTTCTTGGGGTCACATCTCTGAAGAGAGACAATGTGCGACACTGCTTTGGGACAAAGCAGCCCAGCCACTAAACGATCTCTGTATCATGTGGATGGATTAGGCTTTCAAATAATGGTAATCCAGTTCATGATTAGATGAGTGAGTGTCAGCAATTTAAGGGAATGATATTGTTTTCTTATTTATAGAATGAACCAAATACTGGTAGTAGAATTACTGGTATAACAGGGCCCGACATTAACGATGGCCCGGGGCCATCTAGTATTTAGCTCGGGCAATGAAGCCTCACCTGCTGGTTGCCCGATCGGGCAATCTATCATGCCAGTATCATGCAGCTCGCGGATCCAGTAATGAGTGACCCGACAGTGAAACTAAATATATCTATAACTAGTTTAGGTAGTTTGAGAGGTCATTAAAATAGCTACGTGTGATATTCTAACCTGAAGTGTGTGTTTTGTTCCGATCACCGCTGCATGTGATCATGCAGAGCTGCGTGTCGACTCGTCAGCAGCATCTGATCTCTCTCTCCCGTCAGATTAGACTTTACTCGCGTTTATGTCCATATCGATCAGATCTAGCTAATTAAATGACTACCTGTTTATTAAAAGACACCTAAACAATAAGTGTCGCTATGCAACTGGGTGAGGCCACAAAGTATAGCACAGCATTATGCATTTGTTTACATGCCCACCGGAACCCAGAGGCATTACCAACAATCAAGCACAATCAACCCATACAGGACATCTCTTTCTCCACATTACGTGTTAGACATTAGAATTGACTATTCTTGTCTGTCACATACTCTTCTTGTCTGTCACATAAGTGGCGCAACTGAAGCGGTATTGCGCTAAAGGGAAATTATTTTTGTGACCGGACATTAGGGATGGAAACGATTAATCGAATATTCGAAATTATTCAGGTATTCGAATAATTATTCAGGTATTCGAAAATGAGTTATTAATTTTTATATTTGGGAGGGATGCCTAAGTTGATTACATATTATCAAATTGAATAATTCAATGTATACGACAGTGCCATAGCTAAATGTGTTAGTTGACGTCTAAAGGTGTGTTTTGCGCCGCTCACCGGTCCCTCACAGCGGGCAGAGCTGCAGGTGCTGATCTCTCTCTCTCGCGTCCGGTTATACTTCACTCGTGTTTATGTCCAAATCCATCAGATCTAGCTAGTTCTAGCCAATGATATGGTTGCTGCCCCTCCCTACACGCAGATCACGCAGACTCAAACCTCATCTTAGGCCCAAATGCGGCGCAAATGTGCTCCGCAGCCGTTGCGAGGTTCTGCCGCTAACAGTTCATGAGCGTGCTCCCCCGCCCCCTGTCAACACTCGCGGCACATGAGTGGCCAGCCTAAACAACAATAGGCGCTGCTTGGCAACCGTGTGTGGCGGCAAAGTACATAGACATTTTGACAGGAGAGATTTAGTTTTGCCGGTATTCAACATATTTTACCAGTCATAGTCCGGTAATTATTTACACTCTAAGAAGCATCCTACACAACAGACATGGCGTCAAAAAGAAGTAATGTGTGGAAATATTTCAACCAGGTTAGTGAGTGCGGTGTAGAGGTCAAACTATGCCAAATTAAACTTATATATACATGCTATACCCGCAACCTCCGTTACAGCTGAGAGGGTCTTCTCTACAGCTGGCCTGATTGTGAAACGCCTCTGCACATGAAAGCCTATAGCTGTCAAACTGTGATCACCAGTTCAATACATTTGACAAATTCGACTTGGTTTCTACACTTATTTGAACATGTATTTATTTATTTCCAAAAGTTATTGAAACATTTTTTAGAATTTTTTTTTTTTTACAGGATATGTACATTTCGGTTAACTGGTTAACCGTTTTTTGGGGGGTCGAATATACATTTGCTTTCAAATTCCCATCCCTACCGGACATTTTGACCGAAGCGATTTAGATTTGCCGGCTGACGGGAACTCTGACGTCGCCATTTTGTGTGCTTCGCGGATGCGCTCGGGTCTGCTCGGTCAGCTTCCGGGTGAGGAGGCATTCGTTCGACCAACTTACAGTAGATAACATTACAAACATTTTTAACAGGGGCCATAATAGTGTAAATAATGTTTGTTTTGGCAGTTATAACTGAATGTAATGTTTTTTACATCTGGGAAGGCATTTGCCTTCATCAGATGAAAAGTGTCTTGACCAACAACTTAAGTATTTCTTATAGCTATGCAGGGTATGCAAGCGAGCAAACAAGAACAAACAAACAAGTGAAATGAAAAATAAAATTGAACAATATAATATTGTGGAGGTTCATCTTATAATTCAGTCTAGAGAATGCACCAGACAGCATCTAAGCAAACCTGCAAAAATCTAAATTTTCTAGGGGGAAACTATTATTGCATTAAGGAATTACAGTATACGTCTAATGTCAAGATAAAAGTGTGCTTTAGGGGCTGTAGACCTAAAACATGCAACAAGTTGTGTATTTTAACGGGTTGGGGTGTTTATTTTTGTCAACTGTAGGTAAGTTGTGGTCTCAGTACCATTACATTATAAACCATGAAATTGTGGCCCAGTGGTACGAAATAATAAGCTAACCGTAAGGACATCTAAGATACATGTAAATATAAATGAACTGCTGCCTGCAGAGGTCATACAAATACAGTCATACTAAACATCCATCCATCCATCTTCTCCCACTTATTCGTGGTCGGGTCGCGGGGGTAGCAGTTCCAGCAGAGAGCCCCAAACTTCCTTTTCCCTGGCCACATCAACCAGCTCTGACTGGGGGATCCCAAGGCGCTCCCAGGCCAGCGAAGAGATATAATCCCTCCACCTGGTCCTAGGTCTACCCCTTGGTCTCTTCCCAGCTGGATGTGCCTGGAACACCTCCCTAGGGAGGTGCCCAGGTCCTAACTAGGTGCCCGAACCACCTCAACTGGCTCCTTTCGACGCGAAGGAGGAGCGGTTCAACTCTGAGTCCCTCCCGGAGAACTGAACTTCTCACCTTATCCCTAAGGGAGACACCAGCCACCCTGCGGAGAAAACCCATCTCGGCCGTTTGTATCCGCGATCTCGTTCTTTCGGTCATGACCCATCCTTCATGACCATAGGTGAGGGTAGGAACGAAAATGGCCCGGTAGACAGAGAGCTTTGCCTTCTGGCTCAGCTCCCTTTTCGTCACAACGGTGCGGTAAAGCGACTGCAGTACCGCTCCCGCTGCTCCGATTCTCCGGCAGAACATGTAGGTTCAAAATGTACCTTTATAAGTGTAAGGTTTGCTTTAAAGGCACTGATTTGTGTTTTAACTTCTGTGCACGCACAGATCACATAAAGCACGTTTCTACCCTTAGCCGTAAGTGTGCTTCCATACCTGAGAGGTCTGGCATGCGGATTGCCTGCATCGACGTAAGGATGAAGGTAGTCCTTGATGTAAAGGTCGGCCGCACTGTTGGAGTGGGTGCAGATCAGGACCCTGAAGAGACAAAAGATAAACAATGTCAGACGCAAAGCTTCAATCGGTTCATTTAACCTGCCTTTATGGGCCGTTTCCCTCTAGTTTCAGACTGGAAAACTTGTCCGTCATCACATCAATGTATTTGATAGTGTTTCAATGCTTTTGAATGTATCTCTGATTGCATAGACCTAAACATATTAACAAAGACATGCTCTGCAGCTCAACAAGAAATACAAAATTCCTCCATATGTATTTTGTATATTCGCTTTATGCACCATGTCAATTTAGAGCAGGAACTTTAAGCTTACAAATTGTAAAGGGACAGCATGGCCATGGCCACTCATTAAAATTGAGAAAACTGTTTTTCGTAGTAACCCATTTCAAGAGACATCACAGTGACATCACGGTGACAGATATGCAGAGGAAAAAGGTATAGAACATGTACAATAACACAAAGTGCCGAGAATCTATACAGCATCTTCATCACTTTAACAGTTTGAAGTGCGTGCATGCAGCACGGCTCCAGAGGGGTCACTTATCCTAGTCTTGGCTTTTAAAATATCTATAATTCATCCTAAAGACAGAATATCAAATGTATTCAAAGCTAAATGAAGGAATATGACATTGCTTCACGCAGTTTTTCCTTTTACATTACATCTACAACCCTGCCTCCCTTATTATTTAAACAAAATGTTAGCTTCTGTTCAGAGGACACTGTCCTAGGTATTGCATTCATGTTTCATTGAAACCATTTATGAGCTTGTGCTATAATATGGCTTCCCTTTCAACAAAAGAAAGAAACTCCCACACAGTGAGAGCGCTAACTAATGATGAAACATGAAAATGGAAGAAAACCTTGCACTTTCATTTTGTTTCACAACACTGCGTGGCTCACTTAAATGACATAACTTGATTGATCAGATTATGGTTTAAATGGAAATACATTCTGGCCCAGGAACTGCGTTGTTAATCAAACTAACCATGTGCATCCACCACAAATGACACAAATTCATCCAAATGACCAGCACTCATTGTCCTCCAGGGATGACACATGCACACTCCTACACGACCACACAGCATAAAACACACACACACACACACACACACACACACTTCAGTGTTTTCTTGATTTTTTAATGTCAAACCCAAGGCTGCTGCTGCCGCTGCCCTGGAGCTAAAATCTGAAACCGATGCACAGTCTGCAATATTGATCACGCCCTCGTACTGACCTTCCCTGACCTCTAAATAAACTGTGAATGATGCCAAATGTATGCACACATCTACATGACCTTCTCCTTCCCTCAACATACTCCATCACATTGTAGCACCTATTATTCCACAGAGAGTGTTATAACATAGGGACTGTGCGTAGTGTACAAGTTCAAAGATTAAGGCATGAGACATCCAGGTTGCAGATTAAATGCCAAGATGGCTTAAAGGTAGTTTAATAACATAAAATCAGCAATGTTTCAAACATGCAAGGTTGTAACACTAATGAATTGTGCTATATTTTACTGTGAGGTGTAGATAATATGATATCATCTTCAAGACACTAGGATTTATTGTACGATTGTTTTAGACATACTTGTAGTGAGTATATTAATGAGCTCATGGGAAAATGTTGATTGCCGTATAGCAAATATAAATCTGAGAGAAAGGTGACGTTGGTTGATCAATATCAAAGACTGAATATTTTCTTCACAGGTACTGAGTTTCTTAATACTAAAGCTGAAAGCCCTTCAACATGTGAAGACACTCTAAATGACTGTCTGCTTAACACCAGAAACCTTTGAGCTATCCGTGCTGACCTACTGAAGAAGAAAAAAAAAAGCAAGTCATAAAGTGGTGTAAGTATAAAAGTGATTTGCTTTCAGATACAAAATATAAGAAAACCTTGATTTTCATAGAAACCCACAATTTGTTACGCCTTCTTTTGGACAAAGACTTTTTGGATGATGAGAAGCAAGGTAAGGTGATACCAAGTATTTATCTATAAATGTTCTTGGGTTTGACTAAGAAAGCACATTATTCAATGCTAAAGGATGAAATAGAGAGACCAGGGGTCTAGAGTAGTATTGGAAGGTAATCGATTGTTAACAAGGTGCACATTTCCTACTAACAAATGGGGGGGAAAAGAAAAAAGCAACAGAGATTCAAATGTAAAACAAGAAAGACCTGCTATCGTCCTGGCGGAGAATGTGCTTGACAGCCTGGGCCAGGGTGAAGGTCTTGCCGGTGCCATAGGGCCCGATGATGAGGATCGGGGGCAGTTGAATGGAGCACGGTGTGGTGATGGCTAGGATGGCCTCTTTCTGCTTGGCATTCAGACGGGGGTCCAGCTGCTCGTCCCACTGCCTAAAGGGCAAAGGGAGGATGGGGAAATTATTTGAGGAATCAAAATACGAAAAGTAGCCGTTTTCGTTCATTTAAATAAAATATTGCTTTAGAAAAAGACATATCAAGCATATATAGCTTTGAACACAATGAGACATTCTGTCTATCTAATTAACCTCAGTGGGACAGACGTAAGTGAGAAAGAAAAGATACTGCCCAAAAACACAGGAAATATTGCACACACTCAAAATCAAAACCCAAGAGAAGGGGGTGGTGGGTGGGGTTAGACTAGGGGAAAAAGCTGTAGGGAGAAATAGTACAAGAAAGAAAATAAGAGAATAAAAGAGAGCAGGATCAAAAGGAGTGTTAAGTGGGTAAGGAATGGAGGAGGTTGAACAAAGGTCATACTTTTACAGTCCCTTAGCTTATGCATTTTGCATTGCATCAAAAAGTGAGAAACTAATAAATAGATAAACATAACCACATAAATACATGTACACATGTCAGATGATAGACAAACTGTGTGTAACGATGGCAGCCCTTACTGTCGGTTGGATACTTTATTAGCTAGAATTCCATAGTGAATGTTGTTTCATTGTATTACACAGTTGACTGCATTGTAGGTTGACATTAGCACTATTACATAAGACATGCACAAAGGTCAGGACAACTCAAGTCATGTGAGTATGTATTTGCTGTTGAAGTAAGGAATCAAATGTATTTGTTTACATGTAACAAGCACCCACGTTTTTAATTAACAAACAGCCATGGTGGCAAAACTACAGACAGTGTGCCAACGCATTTCCTCATGAATGTGCAAAGGCATGGGTAACATCCAGAAACACAGAAACACTTGTTCACCAATGTGGGTGTATGTGTCTTCAGTCATCTTCACTATACATAGATGGGTAGAAGAGAGAGACGCACACATGTGATACAGACTGTAGCATGTAGCGTGTAGCGTGTGTCTTCTCGCATTACTGTCCTCATTATGAAGACTGCATCCTCTAAAGCTGTGAATCCACCAACACCAACTGATTGAGCTCCAACTGCGGCATAGCTGGGGGGCTTAGAGATATCGGATTGTGTGTGTGAGTTTATTACAGAGGTGGATGGATGAACTTAATGGGATTCTATTACAAGAGAAGAAAAACTCAACTCTTATATGCCTACTTTACTTCTTTCACTAATGCGAAAGGAAGGCAGCACATCGGTGTCATAGCTCACCTTATTCAACTATCTCATGTCTTGTTCACATGTTAGAAAACTTGAGACATTACTATAATTAACAAAAACAACAAACATTTTATTTGTATTTACAGACTTGCGCAGTGAATGAATAACCACCATAAAGAAACTTTAAAAACTCAAATTCAGGAAAATGAACACCTGGCAAACATTATATGAAACAAATGATTGATCCAAATTCCAATTCAAACAAAAGTCCAGTTCATCATATTCTGTAGAAAAACAAGGGATGTTCAGTCCACTCTCAAATGAACGTGGTGTCCTCTCTGTCAGGGTATTTGTCGAGCCAAAGTGATTTGCAGGTATTAAAGGAAGTCCTCTGAAATAGCACTTTAGGATTAGCAGTATTTCCTACAAACGAATGGGTGTGAACGTTGTAAAGATCTTCCCTCGGGTTTGAAATAATATAAAATCTAGAACTTGGATCCAATATGAATACAAATGTCATCTTCAATGCCACATAGACAGTCTGTCGTGTGTGTAAATTAACATTTGATTGTGCCTTAATTCATTTGTATGAGAGATTTTCCCAGATTTCTTATTAAATCAATAAATGAAGCACGCAGGAGGTAACAACGATAATCAGAATAAAATATCAATGATTGCCTTGGATTAAAATAGTTGTTTGATCAGCAGTCAAATGCCTGGTTGTGTAGATGGTAGGGGTGTTGAAAATAATAGTTTCTACGATGCATTGCGATGCGGACGTGGACGATTCGGTATCGATGCAGTGACGGAAGATAATCGGTTATAGCGTAGTAACGTTGCTTCCTGATTTTCCGGCCGCGGCTTTACTATAACGTTTTTTTTTCTGTCACTTTAATATCAAATCGGTCAGTGACGCAGAAATCAGGGAACAGACGTGACAGCGGCACAGCAACACCAAACACGGAGCAGTCTGCTTTATCCACCAACACAACACCACCAGTCCAGAACCAACAGCAGAAGGACCCGCTCTGAATCACTCCGTGTCCCTGCGGCACAGGGATTTATGTTTTTCAAAAATAATCGCGTTACAATCATGTCAGGTTTTTGGTGGATTTAATTAAGTCTTGGATTGCAAAGTATGAATGTCCTCTAGCAAGTTTCAGACGATATATACGTGTGAAAAAAGCTTCCGCGATCACCGTCTCCTCTGTTCCTCCAAACCCCGCCCCCTCCCTGAAAATAATGAGTGACAGGCTGATAGTGACCCGATAGAAACGTTATTATTCACTTAATCACTGAGATATAATTAAGCTAACTTAATCTCATACATTCTTGGGATTTATGTAACGGTAAGACAGAGAATGTAAGTGTGCACCCACATGCAGTATTTTTGTTTGTATATGCTATTGTAAATACTCCTGTTGTCTGCTGTGTTCAGACTCAAGTCCTGTGTGTGATGCACATTCAGGACATTCAGTGTCCTTTTTTTAACAGAAGACCGTTGCTAGAAGCTGCAGCTAGACTGCAGAAGCATTATTTTTTTGTTTTTGAGGATGGAACAACTTCACACACAGATATAGGGAGGCTAGACCTATACAATTCATTTATTTTGGTTTATAAATTAATGTCAAGACATTTATGTTATTGATTTCTGAAGCACTTTCTAAATAATAAAAAGAGAGTTCATATGTATTTACTGCATGTATGCATTGATGAAAAATAAGCCATGTGCAGTAATATAGAAAATTGAGGATGCAACGCATTGGTATGAATCGTGATGCATCGGGATATCGAATCGAATCGAATCGTGAGACCAGTGAAGATGCACAGCCCTAGTAGATGGTGAACACACACCTGTTGGGGCTCCAGGGGATGGTGGGGTTAAGGGCGATGTCAGGGAAGAGGATGCCGTTATCTTTGATGCGATCCAGGGCATATTGCATCTCACAGAGCGGCAGTCTGTTCAGCTGGAACTGGAGCTCCACCTGACACAAAGACAAGACAGACAGTTTATTAAGCAAGCAATGTAAAACAAGCATTCAACCTATATCCATCAACAGGACAAGGATACCATTCTATAAGCAATTCAATCAAAGCCTTTTTTTTGTGTTGTATGATAAAATATAATATAAAATACATGAATGTTTGGTTTAACTCAGCCTCTTTAACGATTCATAAAGAACCCATATTCATTTAAAACAACACAAGTAATATGTGCAATATAACTATAAATGACTATTAAAGGTAAGGTAAGAATGGAGAAACCAGCTCGAGTGCGCTAGAATTTGAAAGTACGCAGCCAAGGAAATCCACCCCTTCCTTCAGACTTCCTTACAGAGCCACTCCTCCAACACAAACGAACGCGCACATGACCAATGAGGGCACGAGATAAGTTTGTGCACAGATGGAAGGCTGACAGGCAGGTAGGCCATCCAGTTATTTTAGCCGGGCCGGCTCAGATGATTGGTCGTGCTTTTTACAGTATTACTGCTTCCATAGATGATTTTTTGTATGGATTTTTTGTCAAAGCACTTCAGATATTCATTGCTATCGGGATGTTAAGAGCATTCCATGGAATATAACAAAAAGTGTATCTGAAGTGAATTACCTCCCACACCTTTAAGCACAAGCGCTCAAATTAGATTTTTTTTTTAACCAAACAATCAAGACCACAATAGTGTCTTCTGACTGGAGTTCAATAATAGTTTGGTTTATCACTTTTTTTGTTCAAATACATTTCTCTAGACCTTGAGTGATCCCACCCATACAATATTTCATTGTGTAGACATGAGTAAAAAGGCCTACGTCGATATCTTTTAACCTTGTTTTCTCTGGAAGGCTTACACTAGTTTGATGTAACCACTAAGATGCTTTTTTACTGCTACTGATAAAGGGCATCTTTTTCTTACAAACAGAGACGTATTACTAACAGGTATACTTTGAATGATGCAATGCCTTTAAGGGTACGAGTAAAAATCAGAAGTTGAGAAGGAAAAACAAACTAGCGATAAAAAGCGTGGAAACAGTCAGGAGGAGAGTGGGGAGGAGCAAGAAAGCAAGAAGGGGAAATACAATATGAACACAAGAGCAGGGAAGTGTGAGATATGCAAGAGGAGCATAACACATCAAGGCTATGTGAAAATATATTAAGAGCCCATAGAGGAGATGGGGAAAGGAAATTGAAGCACGTAAAGAAGGTAGGAGCAGCGTCACATGGAAGATGATGCTCCCACAGAGACAGGAGGAGGATAGTTATGATGACTGTTAACACGTCTGCCAATGTTCCGGCTGGAGGGGGAAGTAGATCAAGATGATGCTGCTCGTTACAGTCACTCAATGCATTTGGAGATTTCTCATAAAATGGGATCCCGACATGAGAAAGCGCACACTGACGCACTGGAACAGACAGGTTTCCCCCAAAAAAAGTCCTTAAAAGTACTGTAACCACTTTTTAAAATGCTGATCAACAAGTGATCCTTTACATCTCATAAATATTTTGAGGGCCAAGAAATTCCGAGATTCTTGCCCAATAACATCTCTTAGTCACCAAATGCCTTATGTTAAAGCCATCATGAGCCTGCCCTTTCCACTAATGTCAATTCCCCACTCTCATGTGTCTTATGGCAGTGACAGCAGTACAGCCTCATGCTGTAGCACTTCAGTGCGCCTGCTTGTCCCTTGCTGCAGACCATACCTGTAATTCTCTGTCCGGCAGTAGCCCAAGCTCCTCCACACAGTTCTTGCAGATCCTCAGGAAGATGTAGTCCTTGGTCTTCTCCTCAATCACAGCCTCGTAAACACGCTCTTTCACCCCGGGGGGCGGATGGTTGCTGTACCCATCACGGGCTAACGGCAGCACAAGGACTGAATTCACCTTGGTCATCACTAGCCGTCCAGCCAATGTGTCCTGAGGTAAGAAAAACGACAATGTTACTTTGAGGCTAAAAAGTGACAGTAATTAAACGTGATCAAACAGAAAACCATGTTGATAATAACAATCGACAACTTAACCAGTTCAGTTACCTCAGAGAGTGTTTCAGTGAGTTTGAAGCGTGCAAAGAGCTGTCCATTCTGGGCATACTTGGCTCCAACAGAGATGCCCGTCAGCATGAAGCTGGTGACTAGCTGGAGATTCACCTTGATGTTAAACCTGGAGGGACACACATGGATATTTGGTTATGACGTTGCAGACGTTTAGCTTTAGTTAATACATCAAAGAAAACATTATAGCAATCAGGTTAATGTTCTGCGGTATGTTATTGACATACTAGTCCCAGTATCACATGTTCTCCTGTGACAGAGGCAAATGTGTATCCTTCCTTTAATGTGGACCTTCTAACCCTGTAGAAGTTCAGCCTTATGCCACATACATAATTGTACATTTAAATATTCACACTGCACTGCAGGCATGATCTTTATTCTCTTAAAGAGAAGCTGGTCTAGACTTATTAAATAATAGTCAGTGCATCAAGCAGTGCCTTTAACTGA
This sequence comes from Harpagifer antarcticus, assembly GCA_902827135.1. NCBI lineage: Eukaryota > Metazoa > Chordata > Actinopteri > Perciformes > Harpagiferidae > Harpagifer > Harpagifer antarcticus. The sequence goes on from CADEHL010000848.1 coordinate 519,073, forward strand.
GTAGGCGTTGTCAAGGTGATTAGCAATGACTAATAAGTAACGGTTAAATGGTTTTAGCCTCCCTTTTGTTCTTTAACAGTTTAGTATGTGTATACCACACAACGGCCTTAGACACAGCCATTCAAAATATATGATAAACAGATCGTGATCCTATCACCTTTGTAATGAATCATGTATGCAAGTGTTGACTCACACAGAGACCCCTTAAGGACCTGCAGACCATTTACTGATATTATCATCACACACACATTAAACATCAGCTGTATTGTATTGTTGAGCAGAGAGATGACCACTTTGTTTTCGCAGGTTTGTGCATTTGCTATTGTAAAGCAAAGCTAAAAAGTAAAAATCCAAACAAACATATTTTCTTTAAATGTGTAAAAGGCTTACAAATATAATCAGTGGGGAACCTTAAATGACAGACAAATTAGTTTTCGTATGTCAAGTCCTTCAAAAACAACCAGTAGCAGAAAGCATGTCCAAGCACTTTTTGGTCCTTTCAGTTCAAGCTTGTATTACGTTGCCTATCTGCTGTGAAATGAAGTGATGAAATAGAAAGCAATATTGGTGATAAACTGTGATGGGTGATTGACATACGCAGATAAGTGAACATATTCTGTACTGGACTCTTGAGGTTTTTTGCTATGGTTTTGCATCAGCGTTCTGGCTATACTATCTCTACAGCAGGAAACACGAAGAGACAGCAAGACATGTTGAACATGGAGTAATGGAGGACCACTTTAGATAATCAAGTGATGCTTCATGACCATGACCATGATGAGCAGGAAATAAATCTAGTGTGAGATTATTCAGAGAGATATTCTAATTGGGGTTTATTTTAAGTCATAGGTTGCATTTAAACAACCGTAATACTCCAATGAAACCCTGAGATCTCCTGCTGAAACTCAATGAGCCATGAGAAGCCTTAGAGCCAACCGGGACATGGATGTATTAGTAGGCAGTGAGATTATTCATATGCACACAGGAAATTAATTGGATTGAAATAACATTTACACTGCAGGTGAGTGCTACTCCTTACAAAGCCAAATGACGCCATAAGTCATGAGTAAAAGATCAAACTGTGAACAAAAAAGAAAACTGAGACATTTGAAGTGGTGGGGGAGGGTCCACTGTGCTCGCATAAACCAGTGGAGCGGCAGGTATGGAATAACAATCGTCTATTCTAGAGGGAAAAAAACACTATTTTCCACACAAAGGAATAACCTTAGATAAGCGTTATTAAATGAAACTGACACTTTGAGTCCAGCTGTGTGTGAGCTACATACGCTCTCTCTCTCGCGCTCTCTCTCTAATGCACACAGCAAATTCACAAGAAAGGTTGAGTCTGACATCTTGTGGTGGGTTCACATAACATAAAAAGAAACTCAATGTATTGGTGGTTAACCAATAAATGATTTTTCATGTTCTAGGGACTATAAACAAGCTTTGGTTTTGGTTTGTTAGAACATTTTAAATCGTTTACAAGATACAAATTATATATACACATATAACAGACTTTGTCACGGAAATTAAAAGTCCATCAGTGGAGAATGAGGATCTGGTATGATTACCTACTGGATAACATTTATATCACCAAGCAGGCTCTAACTGAACTTACACTGTTATCTTATTAAAGCAGTTCACAGTAAATTCATAATCATTTTAATGACCTTGCTTCCACTGCGTAAGGAATTCAACATCAATTTGTTTTGCCGGTTTTATTATTTATTCCCGAGATATGAAATATTATTCAGATTTGTGAAAAACCCATTTGACTATCCCTGTAGGAAGAAACCATAGAAACGTGTATACTCACTTGCTAACTTCCTTATACTGTGCAATCTCTTCAATGTAGAGGAGGTCATGCAGCCGGGCCTGGTAGTTCTCTTTGGTCAGAGTCTTGTCCAGGACTGACTGGGTGAAGAGCTGGTCGGCCGACAGAGGGATCTGATATCTGGAGAGGAGGCTGCGCTCCAGGTCTGCCATCGTCTCATTAGGAACAAATTCTACGATGGTCTTACAGGAGGGGTCCCAGCGCTTCGTAGTGGTCAAGAGCTGCTGCCTGGCTGCCTGCAGATGTTCCAGGTCTGAAAACAAAATGGATATTTAGATGTTTTGGTGCATCCAGTACAAATTAACATACTGAAAGGACTAGAAGGTTATTGACAGTTTTGATTACTGTAGCAGCTTGTTTTAACCAATTGAAATACCTATTCAAACGTGATTAGAAAACTATCTACAAGTTGACACCAATGTAAAGAACCGTTGTCAGAATAGATACCATTTTATTAAAAAAGTACTTTAATTCATTTGATATAAATCAGGAAAGCTTTCTAATGACTCTGCCATGACCTTATTGCCTTTAGCTTACCTTCAATCGAGGCAGCATCCACCATGATTCGCTTCATCAGCACAGGTTCTGAGCCGAAGTCAAAAACAGCGGTCTGTCGGAAGGTACCAAAGATTTCTGTGCTGAAGCCCACCGTTACCTTGTAGATACAATGGTCCAGGCCATTGTCTGGCGCCACTGTAACAACAGAATCGTTTAGTGTAAATACTTTTAAAATTGCATTGAAGACCCACACAAAAAAGACTGTCACTGTAACGTTAATAAGCCAGTACATACCTGCTGTTTCCTCTCCTGGGGTCCACTCTTGGCAGCCTTTGGGGAGGGTCTGCAGCCGCTCCTCAGATGAGACCCCTGTGATGAAGAAGTGCGGCCGGTGGGCATCGTAGAGCAGGGCGATGCGGAACAGCTTTCTAGCCGGCTAGTCAAGGAGACGGAGATAAAAAAGACAAACAAACCAAAGATGCTTAGGACCAACAGCTAGCACTGGCATGTTGCCTTGTGTTCAGTGTTGTACTGATGAATGACCTGGTTAAACACGTGGATCTGTACATAGTTGGTGTTAAACATATCATCGTACCTTGCACAAGAACGAGAAGGTCCAGGAGTGGGCAGATTTTTTGGCGGCAACAGTAACAGAGAGGCTGGAGCTGGTTTCTACTGCCACTCCGTCTAAATAGTCACTTAGCTAGGAAAGAAAAGACAAGTGGTTACAATTAAGTTCACTGCTCTACATGCTAGGGATGGGAATATGAAAGCAAATGTATATTCGAATATTCGACCCCCCAAAAAACGGTTAACCGAAATGTACATATCCCATAAAAAATAAATTGGCTAAAAAAAAATTGTTCAGAATTTTTTTTGTATCCAATTTTTTTTCAATAATTTTTGGAAATAAATACATACATGTTCAAATAAGTGTAGAAACTAAGTCGAATTCGTCAAATGTATTGAATTGGTGATCACAGTTTGACAGCTATAGGCCGACAGCTTTCATGTGCGGAGGCGATTCACAATCAGTCCAGCTGTAGAGAAGACCCTCAGCTGGAACGGAGGTTGCGAGTATAGCAAGGTATAGTATATAAGTTTAATTTGGCATAGTTTGACCTCTACATCGCACTCACTAACCTGGTCGAAATATTTCCACATATTACTCCTTTTTGACGCTTCTTAGAGTGTAAATAATTACCGGACTATGACTGGTAAAATATGTTGAATACCGGCAAAACTAAATCTCTCCAGTCAAAATGTCTATGTACTTTGCCGCCACACACGGTTGCCAAGCAGCGCTTATTGTTGTTTAGGCTGGCCACTCATGTGCCGCGAGTGTTGACGGGGGGCGGGGGAGCACGCTCATGAACTGTTAGCGCCGGAACCTCGCAACGGCTGCGGAGCGCATTTGCGCCACATATGGGCCTAAAATGAGGTTTTAGTCTGCGTGATCTGCGTGTAGGGAGGGGCAGCAGCCATATCATTGGCTAGAACTAGCTAGATCTGATGGATTTGGACATAAACACGAGTGAAGTATAACCGGACGCGAGAGAGAGAGATCAGCACCTGCAGCTCTGCCCGCTGTGAGGGACCGGTGAGCGGTGCAAAACACACCTTTAGATGTCAACCAACACATTTAGCTATGGCACTGTCGTATTGAATTATTCAATTTGATAATATGTAATCAACTTAGGCATCCCTCCCAAAAAATAAAATAAATAATAATAAAAATATTCATACTCACTCATATTCGAATATTCGATTAATCGTTCCCATCCCTACTACATACACATATCACATACTGTATACCTCAAAGATCAAGGTGTAGGGGTGGTTAGTTTTATAAATGCTTATGAATGGGCCTCCTTCAATAATCACACTATGTTAGCTTGTCTGGTTCGGATTCAAAAGACTGCCCAGACAGAGGTTAACATAGTTTATTATTGCAGTGCAAATATGGGATACTCAAATTCTTAAGTTATAAAATAATAATATGCAAACATGAACAAATAAAAAATATATATTTAACCTCAACAGTAAAGCACTACCCCATTAGACTTACAAATGTGAGGCTTCTAACAAAATCACTAAACAACACATGTTTGTGTTAGGGGGGCTTATAAGGAAGTGAACTCATGGATTTGCATCGTATTTTCTATCCATTGACCTTTTTTTGATCTTGCATGCACTCACCACTTTCTCTGGGCTGAGGGAATTCATCCACTTCTCTATCAGGTTCTCCATGTAGTTCTCTGTGAAGTGTTTGCTCTCCTGATGCTGTTTGAGGCGAATGAGGCGTGACGCATAACGCTTCTGCCACTCCATCAGCTCCTCCTGAGAGTGGGCTGACGTACACTGGGCCCCGTACCGACACAGACCCTGCTCCAAGTACCTACAGCAAAGACAAAGTGAGTGTTCAACTGCAGGTCCGCTGCAACTCTGACTACTTTTAAATCCAGACTAAAGACTTTTTGCCGCTGCTTTTAATTGAACTATTCACATCTTAAACTGCACTGTAACTTTTATCCATGTATTTTTTTTTCTTTTAATGTTTATTTTATTATATTTTCTTTTTAATGACTGATTTTAAATGCCATTGTCTTAATGTCTTTCGTTTTTTGTAAAGCACTTTGAATTGCCTTGTGTTGAAAGGTGCTATATAAATAAACTTGCCTTGCCTTGCTGCTGACAAGTAGTCAATCAACTAAAAAAAACACATCTCTGAGAATTACAACTAATTGTTTTACGGAAAGAAAACACAAAGGATACCCGACTACATTTTTGGAAGTTATACGTTTCCCAGAAATGTGAGGATTTGCTACATTTCATCTTTCATTGTCATCTTGCACTAATTCCAAAAGATATTGACATTGAAGTGACTGTTATTTTGTATGTTGATTGGTGCGTTTTTTATCTTAATGTGTGCAGATGTGTAAATGTGTCTGTTGATTGTGTATATAGGATATACATATCTGTATATTGTATAATTGTATTTGGGATAGTTGGGAACGTCATTTAGATCTCTGTCTGTACACACAAATTGAAAGATTGACATTAAAGTTGACTTTTTATATTAAACAAAACCAGAATTTTTTTGGCCAGCATTTTACATTTGTTTTAATAAACATCAGATACTATAAATAACAAGCCAGTTTGCATTACCTTTTACAGAGGGTGTACTCCTCACTGCTGGTGACTCCTCGAGGAGGAGGTCGGAATTGCCAGCCTTCTTGGACCTCTGTGAAAACACAAAGCTAAGTGGTCAATATAACACTTAGCCAAGCCAAAGAAAAACATTAAAAAACCTTGTAAACTGACTATCAGCCAGCTTGTAACCTGTTAAGAGTCAGTTGCAAATCTGCCAACTGGCTTATTTAAGACTTAAACATAAATCATCTTATGTTCCAAGTCTTTGGTACCAGGTATATTGTCAGTTTCGGGAAGTATTGAAAATGACCCATGCTAGTGATTTGCTCACCTTCCTCCTGGTCCCCTGTGTATTCTGGTGCCATCTCCCCGTTTATAGACTGACCAGGACAATGATTGGGCGGAGTGGGTGGAGGTTGGGACAGAAAAAAGTATTATTGGTTGTACATCACCAGTTAAAAGACAGACCAACAGTAAGGCAGCTTGCAACCAGATGAAGACACTTACCTCTACTTCTGAGAAGAGCATTTTTAATCTGGAAAGGTCTTTTGCAACAATGCCATTCTGTTTGAGAAAGGAGAAAAGCATTTTCATTATAACATACTTTATTTTTTAAATAAATGCTATGATCAATATAAAACAAATGACTTTGTATAAGCTGGCAAAGTTGTTTGGTGTAATCACATTTATATTGTCCTTTTCAAGTATCTACAGGCAAGATGTAAATCAATCACCACCCATTTATTTAGAAGCTGGATTATACAAGTGTGAAAAGAAAAGTAAAATATCTAGATGAAGTGCATATAGCACACATCGGTGCTTACTAAGGACTTTATCATTCAAAAATTCATATTGGTGGATTTTTCATTAAGACTTTATTTAAAAAAGAAAAAAGGCAATAATGAAGATGTGCATGTACTTTTTGTTGGTGTAGAGATGGTTTTTAATTTTGCATGTTGAAGAACATGATGATAAGGCAACACATTTAGCTATGTTTATAAATGTCATTTTCTTAAATGTTTCATGTGAGGGACTGCGATGGAAAGTAGCTCAAAGCTAAATCTGGCATATTAACGCTTGACACATTTATTGTTTTAAGTGTTGCATTTTAAGTGTTCATTAATGTGCATTGTCCCTGCCAAATAAACAATTAAAATACATTTTAAAAAAACATAGAAGACCTTTTAGAAAAATAAATAAAAAATAGTTTTCAGGCTAATCCAAATAGTTTATGTATCACAGCTGAGTAAGTTAGTATTGATAAGGTTTCAAATGAATGTTGGATGACTATGTGGCCTACTAAAGACATTTGAAAACTCATTTCTAAAATAAAGTGAGGTGTTATTCACTACTGAAAGTGTTACTTTGTGGATATAACAGGGTGACTTTCTTGTTTCCCCATGTTCTCCTAGCTGACTTCTCCTCTCTTTGCTAAACCTAGCCAATGTCTTTATAAATCAACATGTATTTTGCTGCCAAGGTGCCTCCCTCAGCTCCTGTTTTCAACCACTTCCTGCCCACTGCCACGCAGACACACACACACACATTCAAAGGTTGAGTTTGGCCACAAGGTCCTCCAACATTCTGCGTGGACAATCCTGTCTCTCTCTCCCTCAAAAACAAACATTTTCCTGACATAGTTTGGGTTTGTTTTCTCATGTGATAGCACCCGTCTTTTTACTTCCACTTTTAACACATCAGTCTATATATAATACTGTCTTGGTCTTCCCTCAACTAATCCTGCTTTTATTTTTGTATATTAATGTGGTAAATTGGCACTATATAGTGTAGAGCAGGGGTGGGGAACCTCCGGGCCGTATACGGACCACGAGACCATTTGGTACGGCCCTCGAGGTAATTTATAAACACACGCAAAAAAAAAGAAAAAAAATTAAAGAAATTTAGACCACAAAAGAATTAAACAAGCGAGTGTCTGTTTTTTCGTGTCATCACGTGGTATATGTGGCAATCTGTTCATCGGTCATACTGATCATACAGTCAATAACTTTGTTGTTATTAGCATCTGGTTAGCTAGCTATGCTAACGAATATAAGAAGCTTTTTCTCCAACCAGTGAGGTAAAGGCACATCTTTATATAATCATTATAGTTATAAAAAAATAAGAGAATAAAGCAAACGGGTATAAAATACTATATGACAGTAAAAAAAAGTTGTTATTAATAAACAAGAATACAGTTTAAAAGGAGTGATTTGTAAAATATCCATAAAGAAAAAGAAAATCTGCTTCCAGTTCTGTTTCATATGGGTGTTGAGAGATGTATCCATAGATCTCTTAATGTTGCTCTCAAAGTGAACCAGATTGATGCTTTCAACTTCAACATTTAAAAAAATAATCTTCCCGGGGAGCATCGACCCCCCTAGAGGCGGTTAGGTCCCCCCCCCCCCCCCCCCCCCCTTCCACACTTAAATCATGTCCACATGGATAGGAAACTAAATACATTTGCACACATCTTGTGTCCATATCTTTCTGTTTTGGTGGTCATGCCATAACCGTGCACGTGCATGCATGCGCGAGTCATGGTAAGATATCTGGATTAAGAGGTTGCTGTTTCTTTGCACAGCATGAAAGAAAGGACAAATTAATGGGCTGTGATTTTAGTATTTTTAAGCTAGGTCAATCATTTGTACGGCCCTCGGAGGATGTTGAAAAAATTGAAATGGCCCTTGAGAGGAAAAAGGTTCCTCACCACTGCTGTAGAGCTTAGCTGTCCTATGTGTCACACAAGTGTGTTGTCATTTGATACACAGCACTTAGGCTGCAGGCACCTGCCAACAGTTTTTCCTAGGTCTAATTCAATCAATGAGTGACCCTTTTATTTAAATGTCCATAGCTTTCTATTTGTGCTTGTTCTAAATGTATCAGATGACTCAAATCAGGTACATGTATAGAAAATTAAAAACAAGACCAGATAAGCTCTGCTGGGATCTTTAATCGAGGAGGTGACACAGGCGCTCATTTAGAGTAGGGTCAGTCAATAAGGAAAAATAGGCCCTATAGAGTGGTGCAGGAACGAGTCCTAAAACCCGAAAGTGACCCCACTGGTGATTTTGAAGAGTTTACCTACTTGAAAAACGATGGTTGTTAACATGTGGCTGAATAGGACTACAGAAGTTGTCGAGGCCGTTGTACGTCATTACGCCGAACACGTAAACACTCCCGCTAAGTTTGTTTGCCCTGTTCTGCTTGAAAGCAAGTACCTGCGCTCTTGCAAACTGTTAAAACAAATGCTTCAACTTGTACAATTTTGAATCTGTATTTTTGAATATGGATCTTAAGTTGGCGTGACGTTGAAGTCTTGCAACCCTGCTGTACTCGGCTGTAGTTCCTTTATAGCATAACGTTAGCATTTTGCTTCTGGCGATTAGATTTATGATTAGAAAATTATAAAAGGAGGGTAGACGTGGAGATTATCCGGCTGAACAAAACGTGCATTTATCAAACAGGTTTGTTTTACACGGATCTTATTCTTTACAATATTCCAAAATCCTATGGAGAAATCCCATTGCTTTTTTGTTGAGGGAACCCTTGCGCAGCTTACTTCCGGGTCGGCCTACAAAGATACGTCATCACTGCAGCACTCTATTGGAGACTATTTTCTGTCAAAAAGCATACCATTAAATGTAGCCAGCTTGGAGAAAAAAATACGTGATTAATGACATTCCTCCACTACCTTATTAAATGCTTTAAGGAAGCATTATCCAGATCTGTCCTTCAGAAGGGTGAGGAATGTATGACCTCAACAGGCATAATATTTTTAGCTTTATATGAATTTGGTAGTCCATTCTAATTACAGTCAATGTGTAGACCGACTCTATGCACATATTGTGTACATTGTCCATCAATCATACCATTGGCTCTCCATACAAGGCTTTGGAGAGGATGCTGGCCACCTCCTGCAGGCTGCCATCCAACAGCATGGAGCGCAAGCTGGCCTGTAGCGAACCGTCTCCCCTGGCCACCTCTTCTGCCAGAACTATGACAGGAGGAAGAATACACAGGGAACAGGTAGGGAGAGTTAATTCATTACATTAGCTTAGGTCTGTTCTCTGAAACATTGAAGTAATCAAGCAATTACATTAACAGCTTAGATTCTGCAAAGAAATAAGTCAAAATGTAAAATGTTTCCTGCTACGCTGACACTAAGGCATGTTCGAGGCTTCCCACTGGAAGACATACACACACTTTGTCTGCCACTAGGTAGAAAACAACTTGTTTTTAAACTGTATATCAGCAGATGGTTCCAATCTGAATTGCCACTTACCATGTTTGCAGTCTTCATCTGCTTCATCATAATTTTTCTGTTGGCAGAAGGAGAAATAAAGGTTTAACAAAGTGGTTACCATAACAAATGGGAATATTGTGATGCGGGGTCAGAGCTTCACATAAGCTCCAAGAATGGCTATCTTTGCCTCACAGCGGAGTCCCTCACACTATCATTATAGACTTAAGTAGTTTCCATAATCTTAGGGCTTAAGTAACTGGTGTAATATTAGTGCTCGGGAAGATAACATAACAGCCTCATGTAGGAAGAAAGTATGGTTTATTGTTGTCATTTCTTTCTCTTGATGATATTGTACCAAGTCTATAGATGTACATTGCCATTAGAGTGTGATGATTCAATTTTAGGGAAAGGAGAACATTTTATTATTTCGCTGAAATGGAAGGTACTGACTAAAAATTGGTATTTCAGGGCCACAAAACTACATAGGAGGAAACAAAACGGTGATCACTTAAGACTAAAGCATGTATTAGAAGCCACTGTTCTTACCAGCTGCAAGAAGGCAGCAATTCGGAAGAGCAGGGCCCGGCTGCGCAGGGGTCCGGTGGCAGCCACTAGCGATGTAGGGCTCTGTGGGACAGGGGCACCCAAAGGTGGTGCTTGGGGTGCAAGGACCACCAGGGCGTCCGTGCTGTGGCTGACTGCCGCCACGTACTCCCGCCTTGCTAACGATCTGCTTGCTTCTTCACATGACTTCTCCGCTCTCCTGTCCGCCATGACTCAGGGACAAAACTTCTGCAATCCAAAAAAAAAAATGCAGAATAATAACAACATCTTTTCTGGAGCCGGGATGATTAGAGAAAACAACCTCATCTGTGTATATTTGGCTGGAAGCGATTTAAGGTGAAGGATGGGGTGCTTATCATCTTTAATGTTGTAGTGTAACACTGGGTTAGAGATTGTTTAAATGATTGTTGTACCGGACGAAGAAACTAAACTAACTTCCTTTCGGGGAAACTATTCACTTTGGCTTCATTTAAAGTGTATCAAAAGTTTGTAAATCGTAGACCCAAAACATTTGATTCTTCAAAAATGCTTTTCTTTTCCCGCCATGGCATTTGGCAGTGTTTCTTTTACAGTTTATTTGTAATGACCTCAAGCATGCTCACTGGCACAAGTGCAAGAGTGGACATGCAAATAGGTCAGATAACTATTGTAAGTGCATACATATCACGTTATCAAATATGAAATATAAAACTCCCCACAAACTACACATGTTGTTGGAACACTTCCCATACATACTTAACATGTAAGACAAAGTTTCTGTCCTTATACTTGCATCTGACTGAAATGTAATATAATGTAATTATGTAATTCTACTCTGACAAAAATGGTGTTTTGAGGGTGATAGCATGCAATGTGGAAGTTCACCAAGAGTCATATCCTCATGTGGTTCATCTGTTTCATAAATCAACAGGAAGAGAGGATGAGGCTCCCTGAGCAGCTCTTACATTCCATATATTCAAACCCTTTGCTAACACTGTGTACATTCAAATACATCTGTAACCAGATGGGAAAGCAGTGAGAAGCCTAAAGCATTTGTTGGGACATTTTTTTGTTATCATCTCCATCACCAAAGCCAACCACAGTGGAGTCAACGGTTTGGTGTCATCCGACTGCATAGACTTAGTGCATTCTAATAATGTATGATGTGAAGCCGTTATTAAGACTAGTAGGATGTGCTGGACAGTATGCAGAAGGAAATGGGTGCATTGTGACACTTCATAGCCACAGGGGCAAATGGTTAACACAGAATATATGGGAATGCATGCCAATATACTGAATCTCTATTGTGGACTGTAATTCAGAGCATGTACTCTAGGTAGCCTCTAACCCTAGGGTCCTCAAAGTTACTGTTTGATAATTGTTGTTTTTAATTTAAATATGTCTTAAAATAGACAACAGCATCATGAACTAAACATTATTTGCAAAAACCAAAACAGTCTATTTGTATACACACTTAAAATCATAGGAGCTAAATAACCAATGCACAATAATAATTAACTCAGGTTTATTAGCATCATAAAAATGCTTGTCTATACTTTAGGTCGCCCTACAAGTAGGTGCAGTTTAATATGCAACCAAATTTCATACATTTTTAAACAGTTGTTATACATGCCTGATAAACGTTGAAGATGTCTGGTGTAGAGAATTCATCATGCTCACATGCACCGGAGAGACTAGCATATTTAGGAACATAATGCAAACAGGTAAATACATTGAATCTCAACTTATGAATTAGACTGGCTTCAATTTGTATTTAAATTGTGGATCCACACAAGAGTGTGTATATTACCTTCATGAGTGGGAGGATTTGTTTATCGCTTTCTTCTTAAAATCCCTACCAAGTGTTATGCATTCGACGCGTGGGTACCCTCACTTGGTCATGTAAGGCATTTAAAGTCAATTACTGTCAAAACAAACAAAAAAGAGCAAAGACAGGATATGTAAAGGATTAGCTAAAGATATTAGACACATATGCTCAGTTTAGCAGATAGTCAAACACAAAAATTGTTGATAATCAATGTATGCAGTGCAAAGAACAGTCATGTTGGATCAGCTGCATCCTCCGGACTGCATCTTCTGTGATCTTCATTTTGTTACAGGAGTACCTGTTACTGATTATTTAACAAATAAACATACACCGTAATTAAAGTGCGCGTTGTCTTTGTAGTTATTGCAAGATAAAGCTATTGTTGCAATTTACTTTGGAATGCCCATCATGAGTCTCGATGGCACCAGCAACATTTCTTCAATGCCGAAACAGTCAACATAAAAGCAGCAGGCCAGGGCCACAGCATGATAATGTAAACCTCTCACTGAGATTACAAGAGGCAGTGTGCCCTTGTCACACTGACAAGCACACATCTGGATAAGGACGGTACAGAATGACCTGCTGGGGAACATCAGGGCATCAAATGCTCAACCTTGGCCAATGGCTTAGTAACTTTTGGTTTCATTTGCACCCTACTGGTTTCACCTTTGGCATTTCAGTTTACCTCAGGCTGGGAGAAATAAAACTGAATCATAAAATGTGGCCACAAAAACTTTATTTTTGTGATATTTTGCTAAACTAGCTTGCAAAACCAACTTTGGGTTCAAATTAAAATTCCAGAACAGTCAGCTGATGCTGAATTTCCATCCTGTCCGTGTTAACATCAGCTTTGAATTGCTCAAAAGAAACTGATTTTAATGTGAAGTTGTGGCTCAGTAATTGTTGGTATATTTGTGACAGCTAGTTCTTTAATAGGCAGCAGACAGCTACTGTATGTTAAAGCAGAAAACATCAACACCCAGATGGCCCATTGTGGGAATTGTATATGCCAAACAAAATGCAAAAAAAGGCAAACACTGAGTACTTCTGCCACTAAAGCGTAGTTTTGCAATAAATAGCAGTAAGTGTTTCATATAGTTAGGTTTTGAATACTGAGCAACAGGCAACTATGCTAGTAGCAGCTGACTTAGTCCAACAGGCAGTGCCTCTGACTCGTGTCCCTTAGGACCATAACATACAGATACATACTTTAGCGAATGTAAAATGTGTTGGCTGCATGCAGGACACAAACATGCATCAGCTGTTTTACAACAAATTACCACTTAGGCTAACAATAGGTAAAAAAACAAAAGATTGCACCGCATGCAATATTATTTTTTCCTCAAAAACAATGTTACTGCACACAAATCTCCATCTCTTCAGAAAGACACTACACGAGTTTGTGCATACTAAGCTTGGTTATATGGTGCTATATGTTGATATGTTATGCATAGGTTGTATGGCATTACAAAGCCACTGGTCAATTACAACAAATAGTGTTGCAGCACCCATACTGCAAAAACACACAGCTTCTCTGGAGAATCTTAAACAAGAAACACTGGTCAGGCCCCTGCTCCCACAAGAGAGATGCATTATGGGAAGTGTGTTTACATTCTACATGTTAAATAGTAATACCATTGCTGAAACATATGCACGAAAGGGCAATCATGTCTTGGCATTATTTCCAGAGTGGCAACCAAGACATACTATAATATTACTATTTTACAACAGAGGAACAACATATAATCACCAGAATCTAGTATGCAATCGTTGGGGTAAGGAAAATAAGGGTTGAAAGTTGCTTGAGCTAGCAGACAGTCAGTTGCTGGGGAAATGGAAAATAGGGTCAAAGATGAAACCAAACATAGTACTGATCTTAACGCAGTAACTTCTCTAATCAAGAGAGGTTATTTAAAAACATATCAACATTTTACACTTCTATTTGTAACAGTAAGAATAGATGTTACCTAATGTTGGTGCTCGCAAGCCAGCAACTTCGTAGGGGCAACAACAAATAGTTTGGCGGGATAGAGTGGGTCGACACCTGCTTTGTTTTTAATGTCCAGCTTGGACATCCTACTACAAAACCTACAGCTTCGACTGCAGTAAAGTGAAATATAAAGCTACGTTTATTGATGAAGATAGTTGTAAAACCAAAAGGGATTGTTTTTATCCGGACATAACGTTATTGGCTCGAGAGTATCGTTTGCAGCAACGTGTAGAAAACACGGCTATAAGTCTTGCACATTTCTCAAAGTCCATTTAGTAGATATCAATAGAGCATACGTTAATGAACACACACGTTGGAAATGACTTGTTTCAATAGGTCGATGTGTAGCTGGTGTTTGTCTACTGAACTTGTCATGACTGTTGCAAGTCAGACCGATGACGGCAGCGTTACAAAGCCCTGAAAAAAATGTCCCCTGAAATGTTGGTTAACTTGCCGTTCGCGTTTGCACAGGGTAAACAGCATTGCCACAAACCAGAGTATGCGTTGCTAACAGTTAGCTTGCTAGCCAAAACACGACCTTTCTTGGCACCGAACTGGCAAGCTCACAACAAGAATAGCTGGCTGGTTTGTTAATGTTAGCAAGCTAGCTGGTGTTAGCTAGCTAGCTTGGCCGAAACAAAACGGGTTCGGGCCTGTAATTTTGCCACGGTGTTTAGGCGCATATCATTGATGTGACATCGTGTTCTTATCCTTGCATGAACTCAAAGCGTTCTTCATTATCATAATGATTTGTGGAGGGGATTCGTGACAGAGGCTTTGCGATGAAAAAGACAACTGAAAGGGCTGAAAATGGGAAGTCAACACTTACCTAGCTTTACTTTCTACGCCATCTTGGATCCACTTGTCAGACCATCGCAAAGCATAGTGGGATGTACTGATCTGAAGGTTGAGAGGACTGGCGTGTGTGTATGTGTGTGTGTGGCCTCTGGTGGCAGGGATATTCCTTCCAAAATACTTTTGTCTAAAATGTTTTTGTTGTATGAATTAAAAATATATATACTTAGTGTCATGGTTTATATACACCTATTCCAATCCAATACATTTATGAAAGATATAGAATTTAAATAGTAGACCTACATTGTAGAATTCTCCATATTCATTATAGCTGGGGTCATAAAATACCACTTAATTTGTACCTGATGACCGGTTTATTTCTTTAAAAGGCCCGAATGTGTGTGAAATGTTGCACATACCTATGGGGCCAAACATTGGTTTTGTTTCTGATTCAAAACATGCACAACAACTACACCGGATATTACTATTGACTGCTGTTTTTACCCATCCAAAGATGATCAGGTGGACACTGTAGATATAGCTCCATGCAATTTAAAATAACTAAATATCCTAATAATATCTAACTTAATAGTAAGAGCAAAATAAGAGAACATTAATCCTGGAACAAATGCTACAAGTAGGCTACATCTTATTGTCAATGAAACAATGATAATTGATTAAGCATAATCCTAGCCTGTAAGGCATGTGTATAGAAGTGTACAAAACACTTAAGATGTAGGCTGCACGCTCAGTTAATAATTTCCCAAAAAGTTTATAAAGCCAGAAAATAAATTGTAACAGAATTGGGAAAGAGTTGTCATACCACATATTTTCCTTGGTCAATAGGTGCATTGTGTCTATTGTAAAACTCATTAAGTGCCAAAACAATGTTGTTATTATTGTTTAGCGGTTTTTGTTCCTTACAAAGATGTGCAATCACAGCTGTGAAAAGCAAATAATATATCAAATTTGAGATTTTATGCATGAAATGTCCATCGAGAAAGTGAAGAGCGACACAGTGTGCTCTGCAGTAATGCTCTTTTCAAAAGCTAAAAAAACACCAGAGCCTGTTTTAGATATTGTAACTACGCAAGGAATACAACTTTAAGTGGTTACCTGTTACAAATATCTTGGTATCTGGCTTGATGATTGTCTCACTTTTAAACTTCATGTCAATAACCTGCTTAAAAAACTGAGGGTTAGGCTAGGTTTCTTTTACAGGAACAAGTCCTGTTTCTCGCTTGAGGCCAGGAAAAGGCTAGTCACTGTGACCTTTTTACCTGTGCTGGACTATGGTGATTTGATTTATATGAATGCACCTGCCAATTACCTGATCAAGTTAGATGCCGCGTATCACAGCGCACTGAGATTTGTGACAAACTGTAAAGTATTAACCTTTATATATACAGTCTATGGTATTAACCCATCACTGTACCCTGTATGCAAGGGCAGGTTTGCCTTCACTAACTGTACGGAGGCTCAGTCACTGGTACATTTTTATATATAAAGCCATGTTAGGGAAACTTCCATCCTACATCTGCTGCTCCCTGGTCTCTCGGCAAATTGTAAGTGGCTACTGCCTGAGATCGCATGCTGTGGTTTTATTAAATGTGCCAACTGCTAGGACTGTCTTAGGGAAGATAGCTTTTAGATGCGCAGCTCCTCTGTCTTGGAATCAGGGCCGTTTCTTCCTATCGTCGGACTAAGCTGAAAGTTTTTTTTTCTTTTTCTCTTATTCATTTACACATAGATGAACACAATTAGTAGAAGCGGGAGTGCTGAAGCATAGCTTGTGGAAAGTAGCCCTCCCGTGCATCATCCTAATACAGCGGCATTATTGCGTCAAAAATGTATAGAAATGAAGGAGTACAAAGAAATAAAGAAAACAGGAGAACAAATTAAATAAAAGTTAGGGCAGGACAACAATAAATGAAAACTAGATATAGGGTCATTTTCTGCACATGTCAATAGCAGTGTCAACTATCTTTTTTTGGAATTGAAAATACTATATATAAATATATACATAGGTACACATGTACTTGGCAAATTAAAAATAATAATAATAATATATGCATAATTGCATATAAACATTGTGAACACTTATTTTCAAGTTACTTTTTTTACATTCCTATGTTCACGCTGTGGTTTGGAACGGCTTTTGAATGTTATTAGGCATTTTCTTATGGAAAATGTTGTGCATAATCAGTACTGTTTTAAGCTGTACTATCTCAACACATTTTAATATATTGAGTTTTTTTAAAAGACCTCATGAAAGAAAAAACAAGAAGTGAGGATACCCGGCCCGGAGGAAGCCCGGGGTCCCCTTCTGGAGCCAGGCCGAGAAGGAGGACTCGTCGGCGAGCGTCTGGTGGCCGGGCTTGCCACGGAGCCCGGCCGGGCCCAGCCCGAAAAGGCAACGTGGGCAACACCTCCGCTTCTCCGTCCCGCGGACCCACCACCTACGGGAAACAGCGATGGGGTCGGGTGCACTGCCAGAAGGGTGGCAGTGAAAGCAGAGGGTCTCGAAGGACCAGACCCGGGCGACAGAAGCTGACTTTGGGGACGTGGAACGTCACCTCTCTGGAGGGGAAGGAGCCGGAGCTTGTGCGGGAGGTGGAGCGTTACCAGTTGGATCTGGTTGGGCTCACCTCTACGCACAGCGTCGACTCTGGAACCTTACTTCTGGATAGGGGTTGGACTCTATTCTTCTCCGGAGTTGCTCAAGGCCCCGGGCGGGTGTGGGGATACTCACAAGTCCCCGGTTGGGTGCTTCGTTGTTGGAGTTTACCCCAGTGGACGAGAGGGTCGCCTCCCTACGCCTGCGGGTTATGGGGGGGAAAACTCTGACTGTTGTGTGTGCTTATGCACCCAACAGCAGTTCAGAGTATACGGCCTTCTTGGAGACCCTGGAAAGAGTCCTGTATGGGGCTCCTGAAGGGGACTCTTTAATCTTGCTGGGAGACTTCAACGCACATAGGGCAATGATGGAGACACTTGGAGGGGCGTGATTGGGAGGAACGGCCCCCCTGATCTGAACCGGGTGATGGTTTGTTACTGGACTTCTGTGCTAGTCATGGATTGGCCATAACAAACACCATGTTCGAACATAAGGATGCTCATAAGTGTACGTGGTACCAGAGCACCCTAGGCAGAAGGTCCATGATCGATTTCGTGATCGTATCATCGGACCTGAGGCCGTATGTTTTGGACACTCGGGTAAAGAGAGGGGCGGAGTTGTCAACTGATCACCATCTGGTGGTGAGTTGGGTCGAGTGGCGGGGGAAGCCTCTGGATAGACCTGGTAAGCCCAAACGTGTAGTTCGGGTGAACTGGGAACGTCTGGAGGAGGCCCAAGTTCAGGAGGCCTTCAACTCACACCTCCGGCGGAGCTTTTCGGGCATTCCTGTGGAGGTTGGGGACATTGAACCAGAGTGGTCGGTGTTCAAAGCCTCTATTGCCGAAGCCGCGGCGGGGAGCTGTGGTCTCAAGGTACTAGGTGCCTCAAGGGGCAGTAACCCTCGAACCTCCTGGTGGACACCGGTGGTCAGGGAAGCCGTCCGACTGAAGAAGGAGGCCTTCAGGGATTTGTTATCCCGGGGCACTCCCGAGGCAGTTGCAAGGTACCGACAGGCCCGAAGGGCAGCAGCCTCATCCGTGGCCGAGGCAAAGCAGCGGGTGTGGGAGAAGTTCGGAGAAGACATGGAGAAGGACTTTCGGGCAGCACCAAAGTTGTTCTGGAAAACTGTCCGACACCTCAGGAGGGGGAAGCAGGGAACCATCCAAGCTGTGTACAGTAAGGAGGGGACGTTGTTGACCTCAACTGATGGAGTGTTAGGGCGTTGGAAGGAACACTTTGAGGAACTCCTGAACCCGACAACTCCGCCCTCTATGGTAGAGGCAGAGCTGGAGTATGACGGGGGATCAACACCAATCTCCCGGGGGGAGGTCACTGAGGTCGTCAAACAACTCCACAGTGGCAAAGCCCCGGGGGTGGATGAGATCTGCCCAGAAATGCTGAAGGCTCTGGGTGTTGAGTGACTGTCATGGTTGACACGTCTCATCAACGTTGTGTGGAAGTCGGAAACAGTACCGAAGGAGTAGCAGACCGGGGTGGTGGTTCCCCTTTTTAAAAAGGGGGATCAGAGGGTGTGTGCCAATTACAGAGGCATCACACTACTCAGCCTCCCCGGGAAAGTTTACTCTAAGGTACTCGAAAGGAGGGTCAGGCCGATTGTCGAACCTCAGATTGAGGAGGAACAATGCGGATTCCGTCCTGGTCGTGGAACGGCGGATCAGCTTTTTACTCTCGCAAGGATCCTGGAGGGGGCCTGGGAGTACGCTTATCCGGTCTACATGTGTTTTGTAGACTTGGAGAAGGCGTATGACCGAGTTCCCAGGGAGTTACTGTGGGAGGTGCTGCGGGAGTATGGGGTGAGGGGGTCTCTACTCAGGGCCATCCAATCTCTGTACTCCCAAAGCGAGAGCTGTGTCCGGGTCCTCGGCAGTAAGTCGGACCCATTTCCGGTGAGGGTTGGCCTCCGCCAGGGCTGCGCTTTGTCACCATTCCTGTTTGTAATATACATGGATCCGATTTCGAGGCGTAGTCATGGGGGAGGGAGTCTGCAGTTCGGTGGACTAAGGATTGCACCACTGCTTTTTGCAGATGATGTGGTTCTAATGGCTTCATTGGTCTGCGACCTTCAACACTCACTGGATCGGTTCGCAACCGAGTGTGAAGCGGCTGGGATGAGGATCAGCACCTCCAAATCTGAGGCCATGGTTCTCAGCAGGAAACCGATGGACTGTCCACTCCAAGTAGGGAATGAGTCCTTACACCAAGTGAAGGAGTTCAAGTATCTCGGGGTCTTGTTCTCGAGTGAGGGGAACAATGGAGCGTGAGATGGGCCGGAGAATCGGAGCAGTGGGAGCGGTACTGCAGTCACTTTACCGCACCGTGTGACGAGAAGGGAGCTGAGCTAGAAGGCAAAGCTCTCTGTCTACCGGGCCATTTTCGTTCCTACCCTCACCTATGGTCATGAAGGATGGGTCATGACCGAAAGAACGAGATCGCGGATACAAGTGGTTTTTGGGGTAATAAAGTCTAAATCATTGTTGGGCTGTCAGCCAATGAGTGACATCTGAGGAAGATGATAAATGTAAATTAAACATTGTTGAGAAAATGCTGCATCTCTTGCATTTATTGACATAGAGGAGCCTTATTGTTTACCTTTTTAATATCATTTTTTGTGATATTCAATTGCTTGGTTTTCGTGAAATTAGCCTGTTTTCCTATTAACCTGTTAAGCCCGAGAGACCCCGGTTCCGGGGCCTCCTGCAACATCTTGCAGGAAACAGTGTCTGAGGGCATGTTCATTTAATAAACTATGAATGTTTTATATCCATGTAACGGAAAGAAACTCATCTAACTGATCATTTGAATTTTCTTTTAAAAAAAACCCCCACAATGCTAACACTGAGCCTCTGAATTAGCAACGAGCGAAAAATGCTAACAGATGACTGCACCGAAATTCACTCACAAAACTTTATTATTTATCTTTGCTGCACATCCAACCTATCGTTTCACATCGTGAGGGGACACAGAATCGATGGGTACCCTCATTATCACTCAATGATACGAATTCTCGGAGATAATAACAAGAACACACATCAAAACATATGGAACTAGTTAGCTAAAAACGGCAAAATGGCTCACCTGTGTGGTAGTCTGGTCAAAAGTGGTCTTCAATGGCATTAAAACGATAAAAACGCTGCTGAAGTTAATCCATAGGTTAATCCAATGTGTCTGTGTCACTTTGAATGATTTCTGATAATCCATGAGCAATAAATCTGCTTTTCGGTTTTGAGATGTCAGAGCTAGAGACAGCTTCACTCTGCAGCAAAACTTCTGTGCGAAGCCCACACCTTTTCGTTTTGCCATGTGTGTGTGGGGAGATTCCCCTTTGATTCTATTGGCTCTAACGGTCAGGAAGAGATGTCACATGTCAAAATCGAAGAAGGGGGGCCAGAGATAAGGAACATCCACCCAAATGGCCCCAGAAGAGGGTTTTTGTTGCTAAATCTGTCTAAAAAGGTCAAATATCACTTGTTTTGCATCAATCTTGATACAGGGTACTTATTATATGTTGTACTTTGGATTCCTAAAGCTTTTAGTCTACTAACCCATCATCCAAGGTTAGTTTTCACTATAAGTACAAAATATATTTTGGACGGACACTATAATTTACAGGTTTTTACCATGTTCAATCTGAATTTTCTTTAAAATAAAAAACATCTATATTGATTCTGACTTTTCTACATCCAACTCACAGGTTTATCATTACTTTGAGAAAAAAGATGATTATTTTAACCCTTTTAGAAGGGAAGATATGGTCTTTTGTTCTGGGAATGTCATTTTGGAGCCTGAGACCTGAAAAACAGGCTCAGGGCTCAACAGGTTAAAGTGTAACAGATTGATGCATCTCCTCAGATCATCTTAAATGCTTCGGAATCCCCCGGAAAAAAACAACTGTAAAAACTAGGGCCCCCAAACAGCATCTTGCATAGGGCCCCCACAAAGCTAGAAACGGCCCTGCTTGGAATAGTCTGCAAATGAAATGGAAATTGAGCAATCTGGTGCCACTAAATGTTTTTAAAGCTTGGTTGGATGCTACACAATCGGATGCTGTTGGTACCTGTTCATGTGGATAGTTATTGTACATTGTAATCACTGTAATGATGCTGTATGATGTCCTTTTTCTTGTTCTGTTGTTTTATGTTTCATGTGGAACCTACTTGAGCAGGTCTCCCTTGAAAAATAGATCAACGATCTCAAGGGATACACCTGGGTAAATAAAGGCTTGAATGAATGAATGAACAGTGGCTCTCATTTTGATGAGCATCTAGATTTAGACCAGTTATAGACACTGTAATAAAGGAAATTACACTGGGCGCTCCTTTATACCCAAGTTACTGGCATGGCTGAGCTACGATCCATTAAACCAAAATTTCAAGACAATAAACAAGTGTAGAATAGCTTAGCTGTGAACTCATTCATTGGTGCTCCACCTTTGTTTAAACTTGATGTTGAAAGCAGGGGCATTTCTAAGTTGATGGAGAAAAAAGAAAGAGTACAACATCAGAATAAGGGGCAAAAAATTCATAGGTTAGATTATTTCACCAGTAAAGTATTTTGACTGTTGTCCAGTTATCAAATAGAGGACATTCGACTTAACTGAAAATGACTTTTTCAAAAAGACAATAGTTTACTTTGCCAAGTTTGACAATTACTTCACTTACATAACGGGACACTTCACGTTGGTAAAATGCAGTGGTCGCATAGAAGTAGAAATCTTTTTCCCCCACAATAAAAACCTACAAAAATCTTGACTGAACTTCATCAATCTTGATTCACCATGCCAGGTGTCTTGAATAAAACTAAAAGGGAAACTTTTGTACCCCTCTTGTTTTATATGACTTCATAGCATGTAAACTAAGGGATAAAACAGCATATTGTCAAAAGTTTCACAATAATACTGCATTTGCATTGTACTTTGACAAACCTTAACACAGCCTACACATGGGTGATGTCTTGCAGTGATGAGAACCTTGTCATATTATAGTGTACACTAGTTTGGTTAAATACTGTATAAAACCTTCATACAACTGTTAACCAAATGTGAGGAGTTTATTGTTTACATTTTTAGAGATTACAGCCATATTTATATCACACAGTAATACATTGTAATCTACTGTTTATAAAGGCAAGTATATTTAGAGATCCAGACACTGCCAGGGGATGTAAAGCGAGGTGCTCATGTATTTATTGTCAATGTTTTACTTGATAGTAAAAAAAAATAACAAAGTCGGGATGCTGTGCATGTGCTACAGATGTTTATCCAATTATATGACATTGTAAAAGCGCTGCGATTACTGTCCCCCAATATACTGTATATTCAAAAAACATTCCCACAGAAGGAAAAGAAAGAAACAAATATGAACCAAAAGAGAATAATGCACTACGTTGTTGTTGTTTCACTGCAGGTTGTGGATCATCTCCTCCTTGGCAATAAGATGCGTGGTCTTGTTGACAAGGGACATGAGAGAGTTGAGTTTGTGCGACCAGTCGTTGAGCAGGTCGTTGGGGTCTTTGGGCCTCTGGAAGTTGATGATGCCTGCCAGCCGGTCCACCTTGGCATAGATGGTCTTGTTTACAACTAGGCTGGAGAGGAACTCTTCGGATTCCTGATGAAATATGAGAGCAGACAGACATCCTGTTAGACTTTTTACAATGCGAACATTCTCAACCTGAGGCCTGTGCGACGAAGCCGGTTCAACATAACCTGGATATGTTTGAGTTAGCCGGTTGACCTAATCCAAAACATACGCTGAGCGGTCCTACGACGCGAGTTATCAAGTGGACTCGAGCCAGCCGTGTCCCATCTAGTTAGGCGCGTTCACAAAAGGGGGCGGGGTTAGCGCCAGTTGACCAATCACAAACATGGAGAAGTTTAATGACAGCGCAGCGTCATACTTCCTGAATGAAAAGTGAACTATAATATTAGACAAATATGAAGACGTTAAACTTTAAACATCCATGACTTAAACACTTTATCCAGGATAAAAGCCACATAGCTGCACCTGCAAGGTGAATACAGCTGGTAACAGAAAAAGAGTTTGAATGCATACATTAACAGGTTTATGATATCACTGCCCCGTCTAAGACACGAGTGGATCTGACTTTAATTACATTTGTCTTGAGTGTTTCGTCAACTTAATGTGTTGCTTAAAATAATACTTATGCATACAGTATGTGACACTGAGTGTTGCACGGCCAGATACGGCTCCGCTGACTCAGAAAAGGAAACATATGATACATTATTATGTGATATGAATGATAATGGGACACATCGAAGTCTGCACTCACAGTGCCGCGGACTGTAGGCTACGTAATGTTACTTTGATCCGGTTACTTATGTTGTGGCAGATATTTAAGTAAGCTTTCTTAACGCTAATGTTATAATAGTCCGATTGCTCTGAAGATGGGAGGTGATATTCTATTAATTTTCACGTTCACACAGTCGGTGATTTTGGCCGGACGTCTTTCCTGCAACGGCAGTTTAAACTGTATTTCCTCCACACACTGAGCTATGATTGGTCAGCAGGCGGTGCTTTCACTGAGTTGATCTCTTATCCTGGAACCTATCTTGCTCCGGAGCAGGCTAGCCGCTCAGCATAAGTTATCTAGCCCGCTAAAAAGTGAACCAGCTTCGTAGGACCAGAAATCCCTGAAGTTAGCTTGCTAAACGAAAATCTTGATTCGTAGTACAGGCCCCAGGTTAGCCGCTCAGCACAAGTTACCATGGAGTTCTAGCCCACTAAAAAGAGAACCAGCCTCGTAGGACCGGAAACCCCAAGTTTTCCCTGAAGTTAGCCCGCTAAGCGAAAATCCTGCTTCGTCGTACAGGCCTCTGGACTCGTGTTTTTTTAATCTTTGAATTATCTGATCCATAACTAAACTACAACTTCATTTTACCCAAAAGAAACCTACAAACTGCAAGTCCTTTTGAATGAAATGTCTCATTAGTCTAACTGTTGCTTACGTCAATAGAGAGGTCGAGGAGTCCAGCCATCCTCTTCATTGTGATTCTGGTGTAATATTTGGCCATTATTCTGATATTCTGTGGTAAAAAGGAGAATGACATTAATAAACATTTATGCAGCAGAATATCATATTATAGTTATATAATGATATATATATATATATATTTTTTTTATATAAAAAAGGTCCTTTTAGGTCACATCAACACGCTAAAAAATATATTAATGAATAAAAACATCCATTGCCAATCAAATACAGGTATGCTTTATTAGTGTACATAAACGTCTACCAGTTAAGCTTTTATATGACACCCATTACTTTCCCCATTTGCTTGCATTGCACTTCAATGGTTCTCTATTCATTTGACTACATATCATTTGATTCACAACCACTTAAATAATCAATCGAATTTTGAGTTTGAAAACCCCCAAACCCCATTATATGAAGGACTTGTAAAAAGAAAAATGTCATTTAATATCAATACCTTTAATCTTTGGAGGTTTTAATCAGACAGTTCTACTTTGACTGTCAGTGAGGACATTCATATTCTCACTTTTCACAATAAATGCTCATCACTTACTCTCATCCCATCCCATTTATCCGAGCCAAACTCAAAGTGACAGTTTTATAACGTCTATTGCAGCTTTCATTACCAATATTTGCCAATTTTAGTTTGAATGTTCCTGGCTGCCAGCCTAGTTTTTGACATCAAGGCAGTAAAAGAGCTTTTAGAAAATGAATTAGATGTCTCCGAGCACCAACACATTATCATCAAACCCACCTAAAGATGTATGCATCAGTTCCAAATTAGAAAGGCCTACACTTGACTGGGGGACTTACATGCTCCACAACTCTGTTCTTCAGATCTTTCCACCGTTTCTCCCCCTCTTCTGAAGTAGAGAAGACGTCTGTGGCGGGGCTGTCAGGTGAGCCCTCTCTCAGCTCCTTCCCATAATCCTCCACCAGGGCAGCCCAGCGCATCAGCTCCATCGTGGTGAACTGTTTCAGAAGGTCCCTGTGAATAGAGGAGGAAAATATTGAACATTGCCCGTGATTTTACCACCAGCTGTAGAGTGTATGCACATGATGGCCCTATATCAACTGTACTTAAACATCTAATACGTTTTGTAAAACCCTGTGACGGCCCCAGAGCCTGGGGCCTGTGAGTGAATGTTGCAGGTCCTGCGATGGGGTGGAGCTGAAGAGGCCAATCAGCGTGATCAGGGACAACTGGCCCGGAGGTGCTACTTAAGCCCAGCTGCCCGGAGTCACAGCCCGTCATGTCTCTCTCCAAGCCTGCTGCAGAGGGACTCACCGTGATCCTTTCCCCTCGTCCACCCTCTGCTGTTTTTGGTGTTGCCGAATAAAGTGCCGAGATTATTGGAAACTTTGAGCGTCTCTCCTGGTTTTTCTGTTGTGGCCAACGGGCCGGTCATAACAAAACACATTAACTGAACTGAAGTTAGGCAACGGTTGTCTCTCTACATGTGCTGTGTAGGACTGCACAATGATCTAAATGTATTGAAATCGCAATATGGACTAGTGCAATACCCACATTGCTGGAATATTAGGAGAAGGCTAAATGTGTGAAAATATCAATTTGAAAAGAATATTGTGGTGCTGAAGTGAAGTCCAGGATTACACACGATATTTTACAGACTAATTAAAATATCCTTGTTTGGTGCAGAACCTTTTAAACAAATTCCGGTTCTAATATATAATCTTCAACGATAATGTGAATAATGTTTCAGAAATTATAATTTACTGATATTTCAAATCATGTCACAATTGCAAAGAGAGTCAAAGTAATTGAAATACGCGTTAAATGTAATATGTTCACATTATGTACGTTGTCATGTTAGACAGTCGATTGCTGATTCAGATAGCCTTCTCTTTTGAAAGATGTTTGTCTTCCTCCTGGGATCCACCTCAACCCATTCATCGTAGCAAAAATGCTCTTGATTAAAAAAAGTACTCCACTTTGCCCAAAATCACATTGGGTCTGTGGAATGGTGAATAATATATTATGTCTTACTTGTATTTAGGGATTTCTTCCAATTTCTTGTCCTCACTGATTCTGTGCACAAGGTCTGACTGCTCGTTGTCGTAAGGAGCAAGAATCACGTAGAGCACCACACTCTTTAGGGCCTGAAAAAAAAAATGCATTCATTACCGTTTTAACAGCCTCCAAAGTGAGTCAACTGTTTTCAAACAGATATAATGTTTAATTAATATTACTGCAAACTATGTCAAGATCGTCATTGAAAATAGCTAAATGTATATGTTCAATACTTTGATATATGAAAGTGTGGCCTCAAAAGGAAAGTCTGTGTACCTGTTGCCACTTGCTGCTGTCCGCCAAGATGCAGGGGGTGTCATAGATGGCCCGGTAATGTTTGCAGATAGACAGGTAGGAGCCCTCGTGCTGGTCAACTTGAATCATCAGGTCGTAATACTTCAGCTTGGACTCCTGAGTTGTTGATTAGAAAAAAGAATAGATATTCACAAACGCCAACCTTCTCAGCTCAGACCCGTCAATCACAGCTGCTTCCAAAAGAGTGTTGTAAAACAAAACACACAGGCCTGACACCAAATGTTTTTCCTCATAAGTGGCTGCCAACTCAACCAAACTACAGCAGTATTTTGCCACTCAATTCCTGGTCCCTTTCTCTTACCTCGTTGCCCTCCTCTTGGAAGAATTTGGTGTTTATCTTCTTGCTGATGATCTGGGTGCGAATGTAATCCTTCACAGCGATGCAAAGCCTCATCTGTTCCAAGATAAACTCCACCTTCTCCTTTTTCTCCATAGAGCCATATGTCTCGACCTGAGTTGGGAAAACCATTTTTTTAAAACTTCACATCCATTACCATGTGTGCATTTTCTCTCTATATATGGTGACAAAAGATATGCCCAACAATCAAATGATTTCAAAGCACTTAAACATAGACGTGTCCCCATTTGATCCCACAATGATGATACAGATGTTTCATCATAATGAAAATAAAAGCAATTAGTCTTTTACCTGCAGCTCCTGAAGAATGGCTGCTGCCTCTTTGACCTCTCCGTTCTTCTCCTTGATATTTGCCAAGGTCTTCGTCAGCCTGGCACGCTCAATCTCTACGTAGATCTGTGAGGAGAACATATTTAGTGTATTAGTGAGGGTAAAAGGGTCTCAGGTGAAATGGTCATCACCACAAAGTAACCCATATATTTGTATCCACTCCTGAGAGAATAAACATTTTTCATTAAAATTAGAGCATCAAATAGCGTACACCCTTTTTAAATGTAATTGGGACCTTCCCCTGAAGAAGGATTCCTAGTACACTAGATACACAAATCTTTCTTCTGTCATATTTGAACTATGACTTTCTAGATTTGCCAATGGCTCACATCTACACATCTCTATTTTTGTCTAGTATACATTACAGACCTTGCCAGCAGTCACGGTGCGAAGTGTGTCGATAAGTCTCAGCTTGATGGGCTGATCGGTCACCGTATCCACATACTTGTAACATTCTTGCACCATCTTGGCAACAGCCTGATAAGACAAAGAGGAATACAAAAACGAGTTGTCATTAGAGCATGAAAAACAATGGCTGCAAAGCATTAGGTAAATCATGTTAGTTGGAAATCCTGTGAAGTCAGTAACTTGTATAATTCCTGGTTATGGGTATTTCCCTAAAACATGTATTTGTCATTCAGCGGAAATTATTTAAAAAGCAGAATCCAATGCTTAAAAACAAGAGAATAATGCTGCATGTACAATCAATCAATCAATGTTTATTTATATAGCCCAATATCACAAATGTTACATTTGTCTCAGTGGACTTCACAGTTTGTACAGAATATCAGTATGACAATACGACACCCTCTGTCCTTAGACCCTCACATCGTACAAGGAAAAACTTCCGGAGAAAACCCACAGTTTAAAGGGGAACATGGGAGAAACCTCAGGGAGAGCAACAGAGGAGGGATCCCTCTCCCAGGACGGACAGACGTGCAATAGATGCCGTGTGTAAATCTATTTACACACGGCATCTATTGTACAAGGTGTGAACGATACCTTGACGACAAACAGTATTTATTGTTTGGTAATTTGAATAGTCAGTAATGCTGCTGGAAAGAATACTTGATTGTGGCACAAGAACATTTACTTTCTTGGACTAATAAGACTATGTTTGGAAAACTTGTAAAATAAAAAGAGGCTTAAGGGAAAAATAAATATCTTACCCCCTTCAGCTGACTCCTCCTTTTTGTGAGCAACATGATGTTTTCATTCAGGGCATCCCAGTCCTTGGCTTCATGACACATCTGGACCACAGCCACAAGGATTCTAGAGGTGGACACCATGTCTGACGCCTGATCAGGAGTTGAAAGCAGATATATAAGAACAAGGACTTAAATACACACAACACAAGACATACATTAGTTCCTTTTGTATGTTTTCACATAAAAATGAGGCAGATTTTGTGAATCATTCTGCTTAATAATGAGCTGAGAAATAGCCGAAAGTCAATTCATGAATCAATCCCATCCACAGAGAAATTAAAGGAAATGTAACGTTGCTGTCAGGAACCACGTACCGTTCTGGTTTGCTTCTCCAGTGACAACAAACTCTCAATTGCCTCCTGCAGCTTGCCCTCCTGCAACACGTAATACAAACGTTAGCATCAGTTCATACTTGTTGTACTTGGGACGAATGTTATACCATACTGTGTATGTATTTTGATAGAGACAAATAGAATATGCATTGTTGCCTGACTAGCTAGCTACCTATGAGGTACGTTAGCATGCTTGCAAGCACAATTACAAACTCTGTTACAAAGAAATTGTTACTTGGACGTGTTAAAGTTCAAACATACATCAACGTTTTGTAATCAATGTTGGCTCAATACATAGGTTATAATACGTTTCAGTGTGGTTCTAAAGAAAAACAGTCGATGCTAGCTTGAATGCTAACACACTGATGCACCATGACTCAGCCGGCGCTGTTCTCTTTCACACTTACTTTCGCCATTTTCTCGCATTCGGGGAGACGCTGATCTACAGTTGAGCTGTAGTCAACCTCCATCTTCATAATCTTCCCATCAGATCTTTCGGATCGGTCCTCGATAATCTTCGGGGTGTCCATTTTAAGATTATGTACGGTTATTTTCTTTTCTTGCGTCCAAACTCTACCTAGTACTAGTATTTTGCTTGTCAGGGAACGAAAAGGTAGGCGACCAATCAGAGGAGAGAATCAGTGGGCTGTCTGTGGCGCCTAAAGGACCCAGTGAGGACCCCCCAAAAAAATGTGTCAGGCAGGCGTAACAAGAGCCTTGACCGCGGTCAGACGAGGTTTATCCAAGGTTTAGTTGCATTGTCAGTCTATTTGATTTATACTGGCAAATGTTAAATAATGAAACACCTTTCGAGCTTTCAAGGAAATACCATTGTCGTTCCTTGAAGATGATAATGTAGGAGGAGAATTAACACAACAGAGGATAGTGACGAAAACAACAGAAATACATGTTAAAGGTGTATCAACTGCTCTGTACTTATTATTTGAATAATCAGGGTGAATTGAGGACTTTGCGAATGGACACGGTCGTATTAATGGCAACAGAGTGCAATGGCCACCGTCCACCAGAAGGTGTCCCTTCAATGTCTGCATTGTGCATTCCTGTCTTCACACAGTTCAATGCTTTGAAAGGCTCCAGTCCAGTGCCCCCATAAATGAAGTCAATGTGGGTCAGTGCATTTCCTGCGTGTGGCAGAGAAAGCCCTTAAGACCTGAGTTCAAATCAGCTTGATCCCAGTGCAGACTCAGCATCTATACTTAAACTGAATGTGACATGAATCTACTGAAAATAATATGCGATTGAAACAAGAACTGAGATTGCTAAGGCATAGGCCTACACATATTCACACTGCTCTTTCAACCTTTGTCGCACTAGAACATCAAGAATAGTTCAGCTGAAGGAAACTGAATGAAATTGCATCAAATGGCAATTCTTATCAGTTAAACTCATTGTCATCTGACAATAAGAGGTTGTGCAGTGCAAGTGCCATATACAGTAGGCTATATAGATGAGGCCTTCATTTATTGAATTTGGCACAATTTAGTCAGCTCCAACAAAACTCACACTTTCCATAATTAAAAACAGTGGGAGATTTGGCCTTGAGTTCAGAACTCACAGGATTGTTTGGTATTACTAACGCAGCAGCTCACATGACGTCTATTTTCTAATCAACACAGACCTTACTGAACTGAACTGGTTAAGTAACTATTAGGTCATGGTTAGTTAAAGGATGCTTCTCACATGAAAGACAGTTCCTTTCAAATGGCGCATAAGCTTAACCCTTATGTTGTGTTCGGGTCTCCCGTGACCCGTTTCAAGTTAAAATTATATAATAACTACGCTCTAGTTTTTTTTAACAGAACAAGGCTTCATGTTATCCTCCACAACAGCTATATAAACACAAAAAAAATGATTTTGACCATTTTAGCCGAGTCCGAAGGTCTGGTGACTCAGGGTCAAATTTGGCCCAATCAAGATTCATCTTTGACTTTAGACACCCCACCCACACCCCCTTCATCCACTGTAACAATAATGTAAAACCTATTTTGGGGAGATTGAATTCTAATATTAGTCTATTCAGATAACGTAATGATCCACTGTCTTCACTATAGGAAATATAATGAGTGAATTGAATCACATGTTTTACTTAAATATGTGGTGTAATGTTTTTTGGGGCAATAAAAGAAAATTACAACAGGATTGTACGGTTATGAATGCATAATAAGTTAGTTATGATGTAATTAAAACAATATTGGATGATAGTCATTATTTTTGAGTGTTTTGGACTGAGATAAATCATGGGTCAAAATTGACACGCGAACAACATGAACGGTAACAGCTTTTGAACACAACACAAGGGTTAAACACTGACTGCCAGAAAGGAAATACTCACTTCGTTCATCATTTAATTAATAAAACCCATTTAAATGTCCTGCTGCTACACAATGTTAGACCATTATGGATAACACAAATAAAAAAAAACGTATTATAAGACTAATGTCAGGTAATGGGGACTAAACCAAACAGGGCCTTTATACTGTTTCCTGGTAAAATACATAACGGTTGTTAAAGACACAAAGAACAACGGCCTTTAATTTAATGGATAACTTTATCGTCTCATATTTTCTTTCAATAACTTTGTAACTTAACATCTACATGTGAAGGCATTGTATGGAGTCTATGGAGTAAAATGTTGGTGACCCTATTTCAGGAAGCTGCTCACACATTAGTTTAGGGATTATGTGGAGAGTTAAAATTCAAATCTGCGTCAGAGAGTTTGCAACCCTGCATGAATATATTTCTGGGGGAAACGCTGAATGTGCGCTGACAGCGCAAAATAGTGCTTGTCGGCATCTTAAACACAGAAATATGAGCATGGATTTTGCTGAGTGTAGACCCAAATACATCAGAGGTGTCAGCAATGCAACCCCTCCCCTGATTAAAAGTGACTGTTTATTAATGTGTTTAGATCGTTTCTCTCTATTTGTCTAGACGAGCATGACTTAAATAAGTAAGTGTAACTATTGTGTTCATAAGAGTGCTGTCATCACAGATACAGGCTTATCTCACTTGTATTTCAGCTGTGCTTTAAGTATATTATGTATTCGACCGAGCAGATCTTTTTAAATGCTTGGACAGGGAAGGACATCCTTGTTTACTAGGAGTAATCCCAAACCATAGACATCACCAAACTGCTGAAAGGCATATTACTCTATCATGACATGAGACTAGAAGGTGTTAGGGGCATACTGTAAGAAATGCATACATCTCAATTTGATTTCTCACCTTAATGTAAAGTCTCAAAGAGCTAAATAATAGCTTAACAGCAAAGGACATGTGCAGGTGTATCTGCAGGCCACACTTTGCATGGTTTAATTGTTTGAAATGGAACATATGACTGATACATCCACACCAAAACAACCATGCATTTTACTGCTTCTGTCAAGAAAGCGTTCCTCTTGCTTTCATAGCGTCCTAACCATAGAGGTACTAACCAGAACTATCCAGGCCTAGCTACGTGTGTGTGAAACGAAATGAAAGAGGTGACGGTGGCAAGACAAATGCAGAGTGAATGTGCAGCAGCAGCAGCAGCAGCAGCAGCGAAGTGAACTGATGTTTCCTGAGCTGTGGTTCAATCGACCTGTTTCCCGCAAGTAGCCAACGCGTCGCATTTCAGCAGGCCGAGAAGAGGAAGGGCTGGGGGCGCTGATAACCGCTTAAATGTTCCGATGCATCTGCAAGTTGCTTTTACAAGAAGTATATCAAAACAGGAGAGCGTCTTTTACCTGGAACTTGTTTTTTTCGGACCTCCTCTAAAAACAACAACCTTAAAATGTGACTTTGAAAAGGGGGGCGGTCTCATCGCGGTGGGGTCAGCTTTAGTTTTTTATTTTCGACAGACATTTATTCCGGACCTCTCACTCAGTTGCACAGACTGTCAGTAGAGGACGCAGCTCACTTAAAGGTAACCTATCATGCTATATTTAAATGATATAGTGTATGACCATACCTATATAAGGTATATTTATACATTTTATTTTTCAAAATACCAAACAGATGATTTTTTAGCCATGCCTCGTTTCGCTCATTTTCGCTTTATTCCAAACCTGCCTATGAAAATTCTGAGCAGCAGCTGACCACGCCCCCAGCAGAAGAGCCGGCGAGAGTCACGTTACCATGCTTGCTGTGTTTACGAGTGTGGAATACACATGTCATCTCAGAGCAATGCATGTGTTCAAGCATATTATCAATTTGATCCAGAAACTGAAGCAGCGGAGGTTTTGGTGGAGGTGCAAACATCTCGGTTGCAGCTGGACGTTTCTGAATGGTTAGTTGACAAGCTGTTGTCCCTATTTATTTTTACTCTGTTTGTTAAAATGCTTGCTACTTATTCCGTTCATATTTTGGCTAATTAGCAAGAATGCAATGTGTACAGTTTGTAACTTAGAGTTTGTAACGCAAACACAGCGATACATATATATATATTTATAAAGGGAGACATTCATATTTTCAGCATATATACAATGGCCTCATTGCGTTTAATAGTTTACAGTCCTTTTCTTCCAACATCGTGCAACAACCGTTGGAAAGTTCACACACAACCTTATGCTTGTGAAATCAGAATATTCTTTAGCCATCCCAACATGAATAATCACGACACACTTGATATCAACTCGGAACTTTATTGTCAAAATCAACGGTTATTTGAACCCATAAAAAACAGGAGCTTTGTGAGCTGGTGCTGGGGCTTCCTTGGAGAGAGGAGCAGAGTGGTGATTCCGGCCTGCGTTGTCCTCTGATCCGTGAAATGTCTATGTTAGGTTCAGACAGCAGCCAAACTGAACCGTGTGGCATACCCGGCGATGACCTCCTCCCTGTCAGGTTGCTCATAATGGTGCAGGGTCCACAAAGACTTGGTCGAAGATGAGGTCCATCAAGTTGGCCACGTAGCCTGTGCAATGTTAAAAAAAGCACAACAAAAAAAGTGGCTTTGATTAGTATATGCATGTCGTCAACAACAACATACCAGGGCTTTAGCTCCGTTTTACTCGTGGTGTGTGTCCCCTCGCATACATACATACAGTGTTGTATCCTAACACACAAAAGCTTTTACATATAACGCTGCAAAAAACGGCATGTCTCATTAGCTTAGCGTAGCTTAGCTTACAGATCGATGATATATGATCGTTCTTACAGACTACAATCACAAAAGCTTTTACATAACGCTGGAAAAAACGGCACTTACCTCCAGAAGATTACGTTTGTTATTATAACTTACTCAATATGATTTTTTAGAGGATACAAAATACTAATACATAGGAGAATAAATACTTGTGTTATCGGCTAGGCTAGGCGTGGCTTTACAGCCTTCACACAGATCGCCATTACGGCAGTCTGAACATGTTCGCAAATGCCTGATAATTAAAATAAAAGACAAAGCAAAGACTGAGGAGCGTACCAAATAAAATGTTACAAGAACATATAAACACCTAACCGATTACTAGTTGGGGTTGAGGCGACA
The DNA here is from genome assembly GCA_902827135.1 of Harpagifer antarcticus. Lineage (NCBI taxonomy): Eukaryota > Metazoa > Chordata > Actinopteri > Perciformes > Harpagiferidae > Harpagifer > Harpagifer antarcticus. Next base: position 553,639 of record CADEHL010000848.1, read on the forward strand.
TTGATACGGCTAAGCTACATGCTACATGCTACATACTACAAGCTAGATATAGCTTTATCAGGAAAAACACCGCTAAATAAAAACTTACAGCTTCAGAATTGAATGTGTCCTCACTGGCCTGGTCCCGGATGGTTGGTATTGATCCCGGGTGTAGCATTAGTTTGGAGGCATATCCGTGTTGGACTTGAGAGAAGTTCATAAACATGTCCGTGGTTTAACTGGCTTAGACATCCTGGCAATAGCAGGAAAAAACACAGATGTGACTGGGGTAGCCTGCCGATAGCCTATATGCGAATGAGAGGTTTGGCAATGCACGTGGCCGTGGCTCATTCCCCTGATAGGTGGAGAGTTGACCAATAAGCGGAGTACGTCTTTGTGACGTAGAAAAGTGTCGGAATGTGGATCCATTTTTTTCAGATCCGTTGCAGCCCCTTTTTTAGAGATTTGGCGAAGGAGGAAAATAGAGAGGGTTGTGTTTTCTGACACTTGGCGAGTTCCCTGGAACACCGGGGACACATAATCATGTATAAAAGACGTACAAAGGTGCATTTAGCATGATAGGTGCCCTTTAAGAGACTCCTCTTTCAACCCTACAGTCTGCTTTTAACCCATACACTATTTTAACCAGTGTTTCACTGAGGGACCTTCAACAAATTACCCACTGAATGACAAAAAACATATAAGAACTCTGTATAACATGACAATTCTTTATTGACAATTATGCCTAATAAAGAACAATGTATTTTTATTTCGGGCCACACCTTTATTAATCACTGATTTATGAATTGATATTACAAAAATGTGCAATGGAAGATTATTTCAGTGATATTTAAATAGCTGTTATGTTACGTAAGGCACTCTCAAACCATACCAGATATTATTTCTACAATGGACAGAAAAGACAAACCTCTTTTTTATGTCAGTATACTTGTTTTAAATGAATGTTTCTTACGGAAATGTTGCTGTGGCACATTTATTTTCAATGTAATTTGGACCAATAACAAAAAAAATAAAAAGGACACATCTCTTGTATTGGATATTGGTCCACCTTCTATTGTCAAATAATATTTTTTGAAGAAAAATCTGCAGTTTATCTTAGGTCTTAGGGTTTTTGATGCAACAAAACTTTTAACCCTTAAACATAGATGTGTCTTACTTGGCCAATGTATAAATACAATGCTGCATTGATTTGGAGACACTGGGACATGCAACAATTAACCCTCTTGTCTTCCGGTCAAATCTGGCCGATTTACTACTTTCATCAATTTGCATCGATTGGATTGCATTAAGGCTTTATGATATCCTTCACAGTAGACATTTGAACATATACAATTGCTGATCACCACTTTCATTACATTTTGGATGATTTAGTCAACTTTGTAACACCCATGGTGTTCCCGGTCAAAAATGGCCGCCGTATAGAAAAGGAATTATCATCCGGACCAGATAAAACACACACACAAACACCCACCCACCCACACTCTAGATGTGTGCGTTCCCCCCTTATGTGCCCAATCCCCCCATGTGAATCACGAATCTCACGAATCACACACACACACACACACACACACACAGCTCTTATGTGCCCACATGGATCACACCTGGCACACACAATACATGTTCAGTGTCTATTCTTTGTATATTTACTGCAGTTGTTCATGTATACCAGTCTGATACAATATTTACAGTTTGAAAGGGTGTTAAATGAAATGTGGTGATGATTAATGGCTTTTCTGTTAATGTAATAGCAGTTAAAACAGGACCTGTCAAATTTGACCACGAATACCAAAGAGTCCAATTAAAGAGTTGTGTCTTACTGAATGTGTCCAGTTTAATAATATTATTTGGTATATGTTTTGAATCACTTGTCACATGACATGGAAGTGGTAGCATACTTTGTAGCCACATTTTCCCTTCATGCAAGTTTGCACAGGTGTATTGAAAATAACATATAATATAATAATTGATTTTGTGTGTTTTTAAGAGTAATTTATTGATGGTCCCTAAGTAAAACCCTGTGGCCAAGGGAGAGGACTTTGATATACGCTACCCTTCTTCTTGAGGAAGAAGACGGGAGAGAATGTCTGTTGATTATCCAACTCAATACCTTCTTTACTGTACCATGGTGGCGGTCTCACGGAACTTCACTCTGAAAAAGCACATTATTTTGTTTATCAGCAAGTTGTACTTTTTGCTTTTCGTATTTGTGGCGGTATACAGAATAGACCCATTTGCAGCTACCTGGCATAAGGCAAACTCACATCCGTTCAATCCGTTTTCAAAATGGATGGAAGGACAGAAAAATATATAGATCGATAGAAAAATAGATAGATAGCTAGGCTACTACTGCTGGATTAATATGTGGTGCACACAGTGATTACGCACTCTGACGCGCAGGCATGCGCATGCATCAGCGTTTTCTCCTGTGGATTAAAATAACATATTTGAATATTTAAATAACGCCTATCAAAGAAAAACGATGCAAGACGCCACATCACAGGACATAAGTGGATCTTCTGACGAGGTAAATCCTAAAGACATTGTACCACACATGTTATGTTTAAAGGACAATAATTCCAGACCACAGAAAGTAGTCAGATTATCATACATCATCTGCAATAATCAAAATTGAAGCTGATTTAGCAGTCCTTAAAGAACGCATGGCTGCATTGAAGAGGAAGCATGCATTGGAAGCCCAAGAGGAGGAGCTTAGAAAAGAAAAGACAAAACTTGATTTTGACCTAAAACTGACTGCACTTAATGCCAAACTTGACATACTGAAAATCCACTCGAGGCGTGGATCGAAAGGATCTGTGGAAAATGGTAACAAACAGAAATCTGAAAAGATAAAGTTTCCTTCTGCCCCAAACTACAACTGTTTTTCTCTCCAACACAACCATCACTCACATTACATGTTCAAGCTTCAATATGAAAATAGAAAATGAGGAAATAAATTCCATAAAGGTGGATGAATCTAGTTTTGTTTGCCCTGCTGGTCACATAATCAAAGACTATTGGAGATATTTGAAGTGCAGTGTGTGTCACCAGAAGCAACTGTCAGCCCTTCACATTAGGCGCATTCACACCGCAGTACTTTTCCCACAAAGGTTCATGCGAACTTAGTTCATGCAAACTCTTTAGTTCGCATGAACTAAGTACAGATCGCGTTCACACCGGAAAAAGTCCCTGGGGGTGGATTAGGCAAATGAAGCCGCTGACGTCACTTCTTCTTCTTCTGCTTTGGGTTTACTGGCAGGCTACAAACAACTTCACGGCGTATACTGCCGCCCGGAGTCCCCGGCCGGAAGTCCCCGGAGTTGGGGACTGGCTTCAGTAGAAGCCTTCCGAGTAAATTGCCAGAACGCCGACATCTCCTCATCTCCACCGCTCCCATGTTTTATTTTATGTTGCCATAAGTTAGTCTCTCTGCGTTTCTGCGCTGGGCTAATGCTAATGCTAATGCTAATGCGAGGATAATAAAATGGCGGCTTCACAAAACTTTTTGGGGGTTTTACGGGGCGTGGTTTGCAATCCGCCCAGCCAATCAGAAATATAGCTCTTTTCTCACAAAAGAGCCGCTCGAAAGTCCCTGCTCTCTAGCAGGGACTTTCGAGGGGGTAAAAAGGTTCTCATGAACTAATTTTAGTACCGGCTCTTTTTGGTGTGAACGCGATAAAAGAGTTCTCATGAACTAAGTTCGCATGAACCTTTGTGGGAAAAGTACCGCAGTGTGAATGCGCCTAATGAAGATGAGGATACAGGCACATCCTTCAACAAAGCACAAGTTTCACCTGGACAGTCAGAGACAAGTGTTCATACTGGGGCCGGTGGACAGGACAATGGATTCAGATCTGGCTGCCCTGTTGTAGTAACCTCCCAGCTTGCAGTGGAACAACAAGAGAAGCTGGCACAGGAAAAGTGCCCAGAGGAGATCGCGCGACGTAACGGCTGGGCTCCTCTTATATCCTTTTTCTTTCCAGGTGCAGCTCATCAGGCAGGTATCCTCCCACAGGTGCGACTCATCAGCCATGAACCTGTGAACACCCACAAAGCACACCCACAACCAGACGGCACCCCACGTGGTGTGGAGGGGTCGTCACAATATGTTCTTCATTGCAAATACAAGTAGACCCTGGATGAAGAGAAGGACGGACGGACGGAAAAGGATTGGTCAGTTCTGTGAGCCCCAAATGAAGACCAGTGTCATGGAGAGACCTGTTTGAAGATCCGCCTGCTCCTGGATGCAACAGCGTAGCATCATGAACATTTATTCTTTCTGTTTCTTTAGACTATTTTTCTTTCTCTCCATTTCTTTTCCAGGAAGCTGTTGCCTGAAAACTATGCAGATGATTATTTGTATGGATAGGATAAAGATAGAGTATAGCTCCATTTATATATATATATATATATATATTAGGGCTGTCAGTCGATTAAAATATTTAATCGTGATTAATCGCAAATTAATCGCACATTTTTGATCGGTTCTAAATGTACCTTAGAGGAATATTTTTCAAGTTTTTAATACTCTTATCAACATGAGTGGACAAATATGCGTTATGCTAATGTTTATTATCATTTGAACAATGACAAATATTCTCATGAATATTAAACACAACAACCTCTGAACATTACAAATATTCGCCTCAATTCAACTTGGAACCTCTCTCATACAATAATACAATACAAAGTGTGCGCGGCATATGCTTGAACGGGAGCTGCCTGGACGCTGCAATCATGTTGCGCACTATCCGTGCTGAGTGTGCTGACTTTTCCTACAATATCCCACTGTCTGGCTTCCTGCATAAAGTCAAGTGCTCGGCGCAGTTGTGGCGAAATGTCGCTCCTCTGTTTTCATTTAAACAGCTCCTTATATCCGTTAGCGCAGCTAGCTAGCACCAGATGCTAACAACAACAATGCACGTAAGGTATCTCTCTCGCTGGCTCGGGCCACACATACACACACCCTCCCGGTCCTCCCAATAGCCAGTCGGTGCCTGCCGGTGAGCGTGGAAGTGTGGTCTGCCACAAGCGGGCGGCAGGAGCGGGGCTGTCAGCATCAGCTTGTAGATAGTATTTTAAACTCGATGCGCTCTGAAACTACGGGGCGGCCGAGGAAAAATACACATGCGTTAATCGCGTTAAAATAATTAGTGGCGTTAATATTTTTTTGCGTTAACGCGTTATTAACGCGTTAACTTGACAGCCCTAATATATATATATATATATATATATATATATATATATATATATATATATATATATATATATATATATATATATATATATATATATATATATATATATACATATATCTCACCGTCCGGTGAGCTCTCGATGGCCCTTGAAAATCCGGGGGAGAAGGTGTAAATCTCGCGCCAGGCCGTACCCATATCCGCAGCAGGTCTCCAAGGTGAACAGCCTCTGGCATGTTAGATCAAGGTATGTAATTGTGTGTTTACACTGGCCACAATTAGGGGCCGGAATGTTGGAGCTATCTCTTTATATTATTTAATAGTTTAACATTTATTTTCTTGCTGTTTTATAGAGTTTATTGTAAATATATTCTTAGTTAGTCTCATAACTTAAAGTAGATTCTATGCTTTTTCTTTTGAAGGCATGTTTGGGCACTGGGTGATTAGAGCACCTGGTGTAATTGTATATATTGAATTGGAGACAGGTGGAGGTGGGAGCCCGAGCACTAGTAGGCAAACAGGGTTTTTACCAGGGTGTTTCAAGCCACACAAAGGAAAGTCTTAAGGAAAGGGATATAGAATACCTGTTTGTTGTACTTTGTTATCGGAATAAACTGCGCAAATGGAGAGTCTGGACCTGGATCATTGCCCTGCGTAAGATCTGCTAACTAGTGCCTCAGCGGCTGTATTATTTTAAGTTAATTATCTGTTTTATTTCTATATGATTTTGGCCGCTGTACTTTATTTTCAAAGTAAAGAAAGACATCTCATGTGCATATGATAAAGCTCATCAATCTTCATTTTAGCTTCCTATCAACTTTAAGGAGGGCCTTCAAATAATGCTAGAATTAGCTAAACATATTTTGTTTGAATAAATAGTTATAAAAGTATTATTAAAATACATCAAGTAAATCTAAAACAAGGCATGCAGTTTAATGATTGTAGACGCAATTGTTTAAAAGCTATAGAAACTAGCCTAATTGAGTGTTCAGTGTTACCAGCTTATACATGTTTAGACTATATATAAGAATCAAAAGAATATTTAACAGGGAAATCTCCAGTGTATTTTAATTTTCTCGTAGTGAAATATTGCACACCCTTATTTTGGAGGCCAGGATCCTATGTGTTCCGGTGCTGTTCTTAGCTTGACTATCAGCATGATAGGAGGGGAAGATCCTGACCGAGCTCATTTCTGCCCTCGCGTTCCCTGCCGGAGAGAGTGACCGCTGGTTCCGATGAAAGAACTCAAACGTAACTCGGGGTGCATTTCTTAACCCGGACAAACCATCCCCCCACATGCGCTGAGACGTCTCCAGATATTACACAGATCCCGTCGGAGGGAACGTTTACTGGGCTGGTTTGACACATTGTGAATACATTCAAGAGACGCGCGGAGGGGGAAGATGTTGCTGAAGGAGTACAGGATATGCATGCCCCTCACTGTGGAGGAGGTGAGTTTTTTTTGTAGTCTTTTTTTTAATGTCCATGTGAACTTGTTTGTGTCATTTTTTTTACCTCTGACTGCTTTTTTCAGACCACTCGGACAGCTAAACCGTTGTGTTTGCTGTCCCAGACATGTGGCAGGATGTCTGAGAATTGCATTGAAAAGGCTACAAGATACACTTGAAGTACTTATTTGAGTCTATCAGTTCCTTACGTTCTGCCTTTCTCTTTCTCTGACAATACTCCGTCTAACATGTTTGTGTGGTGCCTTTTAAAACTAGCCCGCGGCGCTAACCCCAGATTGACGTCTAGGGCTAATCACTACTTTTAGTTTGATTACGCGGAAAATAATTTAAATCATCCCTTTTTTTAAAGCTTATTTAAAAAAACCTAATAACAGCCCGGGCTGTACACTTCAAGCTCTCTATTAAATACTTTTATCTAAAACAAATATATTCTAAAGTGGACAGATCTAATACAATTGCAGATTATCATTATTATTAAGATGGCTCGTTGATCAGCACCATCGAACTCCCTTGTAAATTATGCATTTATTTCATTTTACCCTATTGGTTGCACATGATCAGACTAACGCAATGCCGAGCTATGGTTTCAGCATTTAGGGTTGTTTTATACCACTAGCAGTTGCACTTCTGCAGCATTGCTTGATGATACAAAGAAAGAGCCATTGTCTGTGTTAAGCATTTGTGTTTATTTGGTCTCAAAACTCTGGTCTAAAATTAGAAAGATGGACATGGTGGGTGTGAAAGTGATTGCTTTCTTGTCCTTGCATGTATGCCATACAGGATAACAGCACTTGTCTTTTAAATTAACAACACACATGTGTTGTTGTGATCCGTTGGGGGTTCTTGTCTGGTTCTATTCTAGCCGAGGGCTAGTAGTCAGGTGGAACAATGGTCTGATTGCAGAGCACTGTGACCACTGGCATCTAGTCAATCCAGAGACTATGATGTAAACCCCAATTAGATTGGTTAACCTTGAGAGAAGAATCACATATAACAAGCAGCTCCTTGACCAAATAATTAGGGCATTTCAAAAATAAGTTATTTTTAGCAAGCAAAGCTAGAGATGAAAAAGATAAAATACTTTCGCTAATCTTTTCAGCTTCCGTCACTTCAATATCTTGCTATTCAGTCCACCAACTCAATGTAATATTTGTTGTAAGACTTTTCAAAAGTATTGTAGAATTAAGGAGATCACTGAAATGCATCTCTGTGTTAAAGGCTAACAATATGATTGCACATACAGAGGTAACTCTTGTCAAATTAAAGAAAAACCTTAAAAAAAAAGTCAATTTTTCCTCTTGCTGCCACTAGTGCTCCAAGCTGTGATACAGGCGTTCCACCACTGACTCGTGCAGAAAGCTGTGGTCAAAAAGGAAATGTCACCTTCTAATATAAGGGTGTAATTATAGAAATGCGCATGCAGATCTTCTTGCTTGGCGCCTTAAATACCTTTGCAATGTGTGTGTGTGACTCATGTATGTGCATCAGGTGTGTGTTTGCATTCACACATACGTTTTTCGTTCAGTAATTCAACCTTGAGCCTTCACCATGTGTGTATTTCAAGCCCTGGGGAGTAGTGAGAGCTTGCTTGTCATGTCCGTTGATCTTGTGAACAGATGGATGTCATGAGAAGCAAGAACAGTGTAATTTAAGGCTCAATCTGTGATCACACTTGAACAAATGTGTTATCTCACCACCAAAATTCAAAACACAGCATTGAATACGCTATTGATGTCTGTTAATGCAGGGATTAACTTCAGTTAATTCATGGTTCATCTTTCTGTCTTTTATTTTTTTCTTTCCACTTGCAGGATGTATGCAACTTCCTGTCACTTACAGTAGAATCGCTACAGAAAAAAAATTCTTCCTTCACGATGCAGGCCAAACTTTAATACCTGATATACGTTTATGGTTTAGAAAACAGTTAAATCTGCTTAAAATTGAATTAACTGTGTAGTCATTGTCACCTTTAAAAAGTTAAATTGATGCATAAGATCATATTCTAGCTATTATCCGTTACCACATAATGCCCTATTTGGATCAATCCCAGGAAACAGGGCGTCATTGTTTGTTGACAGTCCTCACGTAGAAATAAGCCTCCTTATTGGTCAGGGGAAGACAAATAGAGGAGCTCGTTTTGTTTATCTTTTTATCTTATCATGGATGCACACATTGCGCTGAGTGTCATCCCTCGTCTCCTCAAAGTCAAAATGTCCTGTCCATCCTGTAGGAGAGACAAAAGAGAAATAAGAATGACAACTAAGATTAAACAACTTGGTGACAACTGCTGATAGATTCCGGAGATGGAGACAGAAGTATGGCAGAGAGGATGGATGGAGGACTGATAGCTGGAAGTTCTTGGAATTTTTTCGTCTTTGAAATTCCCCAGTGTCATGCTCTTATGCAATGTTTTGTGTGCTTAGATTTGGAGTCATGGGGATGTGCGAGGTCACGTCTCTCTGTGTATATTCTCTGGGAAGGGATTACTGTCTGCGCTGTCGGCTGTGTTGCGTCATCGCAGCCCTACGACTGGAAATGTTAGACTGGCTATCCGTTGTTTCTACAAGTTTAAAAAAAACTCCATACACACAGAAGAAATCATTAAGCAATACCGGAGAGTATGAGCTGTTCTGTGAGCCTCCTTTCTCTGTCTTCTTAATCCCCCTTGCCTGTCTGGGTGTGTGCCTGTCCAACACACTCTCACTCCATAATCGTCCAGGAGCGACGTTTGGTCAGTGTCCGTGGCGTGCAGTTGTGACGCTCCTAGGCTCCTTCAGCTTCATAAAGGGACGCAAATAGCTTTCAACTGATTGCAATGTATTCCCATCTGCGGCGGGATTTGACGCTCATGGAAGCACGGCATTCGTTTGTGTCGGCTGCCCTTAAAGGCAATGTGAGCGTCCATTCCCATTGGATAACGGAGAATTGTACACCCGGAAGTAAGTATTCCCCTTACTGTCGATTGATTTTACAGTGATATCTGCACTACTCATCGACTAAAAAACATCAGATTATCCTTGTTAATTACACAACATTGATTGGTTTAAATTGTGTGCAATGCTTTTGTATTTTTCCCCTTCGATTTGGAGAAACAAATATTTTTTCGGAGTAAAGGATGGCAGAAGACGCTACACTACCCAGAATCCCCAGCTATCGTTTGGGACTACACCATGTGCTCTGTTTGACAAACCCCGTTTTTTTTTTCTTCATTCCAATGTCTAGAGTCTGTCATGTGATCTTCACATTTCTCCCTGCAGAAAAATAAAAACATGGCCGAACATCGTTTTATTCTCGGTGGAAAATGCCTATTTTAAAGTTAGTTTGGCCATTAAAATGTGTTTTGATGTCATTTGATGCGAGAAATATGAGTTGTTATTTCAGATTACGTGTGCAGTGGGTGTACATGATCTTTAGTTTGCTAGTTATTACGAAGATTACTTCAGGAAATTGCGTCCATAGAACGTTTTCATTGTTACCAAGGTGATTGCTCGGGACGCTGCTATCGATATTATTTCTGTTGTGTAACTGTTTAATGGTGTTATCTTTATTGCTACCCCCTTCCCCGTCAATGTATAGTGTTGGTCCACAGCGCAAACATATTTTAACAAAATCCGCATCTAAAGATAGCCTACGTTATTTTCCCCTGTGCAATTCCAGTCTCACATCTCACAGCACATCGTCATTAACAAATACCGGAAATAGACCGAAAACATTTAATAAAAAAATAAATAATACTTTATTCTGAGTGTGCTTGCTTTTCTCTTTGAAAGTCATCACATAACGGCATTGTAATACACGGTTCGGCTGCATTAAATATTACATACCTGCCTTAGTTCTGTATTTATAGAGCCCTGATGAGAAGACTTCTAGACAAACACGAGGAACTGAAAATGTGACGTTGATCATAAATATATCAGCCATTAAACAACATCTTACATTTCTTTTCACACAATACGTCTCCTTGCAGTATCAACACTAATTCGGCTGACTTTTATATTTGATCCTATTGGTAGATAGGCTGTATTTACACCATAAAGGTGCACAGCTGATATAAAGGGACACCTAGTGGTTAAAGCATGTTATTGAATTTCATTATTTTTATTATTAGATATTAATAGGATCCCTATAAAGTATTTTCATTACTCGTTGTTCTCTACTAATAGTTAATTAAAGACTGTATATAATGAGTATTTTGCACATCCCTTTCAATATTTTCTAAGGTTTATTGACATATCATATTCACAAACGGTGTAGTTATGCATTGAATGAAAAACGTGGGTCGCAGGTTCCTCAATAGTGCATTACAAGACATCTATCAATATTTGTGCATACCTCCAGCAATGTTAACTATGTTGAAGCACTTATTTTAACTGATATTATACATAATGTATTATACTCTTATAAGATGTATGTAGATATTTCATCTCCGGCCTTGTCAGGTATTGAACAATCAATAAATAAAGAACACAGAATTGTTAAATATAAAACACAGAATTTGTGTGATTATACTAAATGATTTACCAATAAACACCACTGCATATTTACAACTGTTACACATGCTGATGTAACGCAAATGTTTCCAACTTGGGATCAATAAAGTATATCTTATCTTAAGATGATCGATGGCTCCTGCCATATTTGCAAAATGTGCCTCTGAACCTTGACAAGTGCATGTTTCAGGCTTATCAATTAATGTAATGTAATGTTATCAATTAACAACAGGGGTCACAAACATAAGACCAGCTGTTTAATAAAGCTCTTCTGACCTTAGCTGGCATGTGGGTATATATATTAATGCTGCCCATTAAGGGCACAAGCAATTTTCACCCATTTATTAATTATATGTTTTAAATGTGAGTGTTTCCTATCCCCTAAACCTCCAGGGATGTACACAGTTTAATACTGGCAACTTCTTATTATGGGAAATACGAAAACGTCTTTTAAAACTTCAACTCCCAGTCGAGACGTGCCATAGATAGAGAACATGTTGCGAAACAGAATAGCCAGCATGTGTAGTTCTGGGGACGGGGTGGGGGAGGGGGGGACGCGGTGGACCCGTTCAAATCCAGTTTTGGACAGTCTGCCGTGGTTCCATCCCATTTCAAGTGCTGTCGAGGCTCGGCGTAACCCTCGGAGCACACTCTCCAATCACAGAGCTTGAGGACTATCACGGGGGTTGTCAAACAGAGCACATGGTGTAGTCCCAAACGATAGCTGGCTGATTCTGGGTAGTGTAGTGTCTTCTGCCATCCTTTACTCCGAAAAAATAGTTGTTTCTCCGAATCGAAGGGGAAAAATACAAAAGCATTGCACACAATTTAAACCAATCAATGTTGTGTAATTAACGAGGATAATCTGGTGTTTTTTAGTCGATGAGTAGTGCAGATATCACTGTAAAATCAATCGACAGTAAGGGGAATACTTACTTCCGGGTGTACAATTCTCCGTTATCCAATGGGAATGGACGCTCACATTGCCTTTAAGGGCAGCCGACACAAACGAATGCCGTGCTTCCATGAGCGTCAAATCCCGCCGCAGATGGGAATACATTGCAATCAGTTGAAAGCTATTTGCGTCCCTTTATGAAGCTGAAGGAGCCTAGGAGCGTCACAACTGCACGCCACGGACACTGACCAAACGTCGCTCCTGGACGATTATGGAGTGAGAGTGTGTTGGCCTGTCATGTTACTGCTGCCTTTGCCCTCCATTAACTCGTTCTTCATTCATACTTCAAACAAAAACTTAAAAGTAATGACTCAACAGAGTAAAAATTCCACATACCAACATCTATAAAACACGTCATATCTTGTTGTTTATTCCTCACAAACACAAAATGGTGAAAATCACAATTTCTGTTTCTACTGGGGGTTATTGTCATCTGGAGTATATCATGAGGTAACCTGGCAAACATTGGAGACATTTGGAAGTCACTGCTCAGGGCCAGAAAATCCTGGAAAGTACCAGGCTACCTTTCTCCCTCTGTGCTATAATAAGATAACTGGCTGATGGCTGTAGCTTTGTATGTAATAGGGTTATTGATTTTGTCATCTATCCATAGGCTAGAAAGTGAATAGGAATGTTTACATAGTCTGAAACTATTTCTGTAAAGGAAATTCTGGCTTCCCTCAGCCTACATTGCTGATTGTTGTGAGGTTGCCAAAGGGTTTCATGTATAAATGTTTTCCCAAGAACAATACTATTCTCCCTGCAATTATGGAAAATGGGCTATATATCTTCTGGGATTTAAAATTGAACTTGGAAACACTACTGAACAATGAAAACATTGGATGGATATCCTCGTGGATTCATCTTTCTATTATACACACATGCATTTCCAAACATTTGGACTACCTATGTTGTAAATGTATTATCTTTTCAATTTACACATGGCATCTATTGCACATCTGTCGGTCCTGGGAGAGGGATCCCTCCTCTGTTGCTCTCCCTGAGGTTTCTCCCATGTTCCCCTTTAAACTGTGGGTTTTCTCCGGAAGTTTTTCCTTGTACGATGTGAGGGTCTAAGGACAGAGGGTGTCGTATTGTCATACTGATATTCTATACAAACTGAAGACCACTGAGACAAATGTAACATTTGTGATATTGGGCTATATAAATAAACATTGATTGATAAACATTGATTGATTGATTGGGTAATAAGATGGGCCATGATGTCTCACAATAACCAAATCAAAGAATTCAGGTGCATAAAGTCTGTGACTTTAAAGAAGTTCAATCAGTCTAGTTCAGTTAATTGGTTTAAAGTTCTACCTCAGCCAAGATTAGTTTTAACACTGACCAGAACCATTTAGCAAAGAAATAATGTATTCCCTCTTTCAGTCCATTTGGGAAAAATCTGCTCCGTTCTTCTCGTGTAAGCAGCTCATTCAGCAACCATTCTCTGTGTCCTCTGACCATTATGTCTTTCTCTGATGCAGTAGCTCTCACTTGCACCTCCCTTTCTTTGGCTGACATGCAGCTTTTCCAGCTCACAAAAATCAGTGACCTGAGTCACTGTGTCATCTACTATACAGCATGCTCGCTTTCAAAACCTGTATTTGCCTTTAACATGGCCTTGGTTGATAAATCTGAAGTTTTTATTTCAACTTTGACTTCAGATTAAATGTAAAAGGAAGTGTTCATGTTGGACAGATATCGTTTCAGCCGTCAAGACTTTGAGAATTTAAACCATTTTAAGCAACACTACTCTCCATGGCTTAAATGGATAAAACAGTTTGTTATTTGAGTCACAGCGTTGGCAGAAGGGTCACTTCATTCATGTTATAGAAAAAATAGTTTGTTAGTCCTTTTTATTAAAGGTGGGGTAGGTAATTTTGGAGAAACCAGCTCGAGTGCGCTAGAATTTGAAAATACACAGCCGGTAAAAAATCTGCCACTTCCTTACAGAGCCCCTCCTCCAACACACACGAACGCGCACATGACCAATGAGGGCACGAGATAAGTTTGTGCACAGATGGAAGGCTGACAGGCAGGTAGGCCATCCAGTTATTTTAGCCGGGCCGGCTCAGATGATTGGTCGTGCTTTTTACAGTACTACGGCTTCCACAGATGATATTTTTTATGGATTTTTTGTCAAAGCACTTCAGATATTCATTGCTATCGGGATGTTAAGAGCATTCCATGGAATATAACATTACATTACATGTCATTTGTTAGACGCTTTTATCCAAAGCGACTTACATACATTCAGTACTGTGGACAATCCCCACAGGAGCAATTTGGGTGAAGTGTCTTGCCCAGGGACACAACGACATGCTGACTGCAGTGGGACTCGAACTAGCTACCCCCTAATTCGAAGTCCAGCACTCTAGCCACTGAGCCACAGCCTCCATATAACAAAAAGTGTATCTCGAGCCGGTTTCTCAAACTTACCTACCCCACCTTTAAGGGCTCTTCGACAAAATTGGTTACCTTTGTCAAATCTCAGAGCATGTTTCCATGACGCCAGCAGTTCAATTCATATCCACAGGCTGGGAAAGCTGAAAAGCAGTGATAACAAATGTGCTATAGTTCGGTGAGGACTCTCTCTAGACAAATTAAACAGTTTCTTTCAGGCAAGGTAATTAAAGAGGCCACTCTCCTAGGAGGACTGGGTGTTCCTGCATGTATAATACATGATGTAATGAAATATGATATAAAGTTGTGTAAAGTGAGACTTTACCTACCTAGTAGGGAAATTCTCTTGTACCCGTTTATAGTATTATTCACAAACCCTTCTATCCCATCCATTCAGTACCAAGCTTTCTATTTTTATGTATAGAGGCCTCCCATCTACTCCAGGGTTTGTTTACAAAATGGGTTCTGTAAAAGCCGTTTATTGCTTTGGTGTCATGTAAAAGTGCAAGGCCTTTTTTTGCCATCTGGTATACATGACAATGCTGTGATTCAATCAACATCCCGTTTACTTCCATTTACTCCATCATGGGTTGTGATGGACCATTATCCACGAATGAGGCCTATTCTCATTTCCTAGATGGATGTGTGTGTGTGTGTGTGTGTGTGTGTGTGTGTGTGTGTGTGTGTGTGTGTGTCTGCATGCATGCGAGCATGTTTGTGTATGTATGTGTATTAGTGCATGTGCGTCCACTGACTCAAAGGCTGTTTTTATAAAAAGAGAGTTACATAAGACCGTCACGCCTTTCAGGAGAAGAGATTGATTTATCCATTTTAAATGTGTCTCTCTCTCGAATGCACTTTGAGCAGAAGCGTGCTTGCTTCTATTATTTGAAAGTAAAATGCATACAGAAAACATCTTCATTGTCTCTAATAGGGGTTCAAGTACGTATTTTGTAAATATGCTGTATGATGTCCTTTTTGTTTTTCATGTGGAACCTACTTGCAGCAGGTCACCCTTGACCAATGATCTCAATGGGATTCACCCGCATAAATAAAGGTTTGAAATGAAAGTACAACGTCCTCCATCTTAACAACAGCATCCACCGCTCCGGCCATGAGATGCTCAGGATGCGTGTGAAGAGTACATCTGTTACATATTATACTAAAAGAGAGAAAAAGCTTGATTTTTACTTTTGGAAAATAACCATAAAGCTTTAGCTGGCAGTGTCTGACTTTGTAAGTGAGTTTCCTTAATAAAACACCAATCTGCTGTAACTGTCTTATCATAATAATTAATAACTTAATGACTGCCCTGGTTTATCCACTATGGAAAATAGCAACATGTATTGCAGTTAATTATTCAAGGATGCAACAGCCTTGTGTCACTCGAACAAAAAGAGTATTTCTTCCACCATCTCTCCGCTTGCTGCAGCAGCAAATCACAGGAGGAATAAAAGCAGTTTTCTAGCTGCCACAGTCTGAAGGCGGCTGCTAAATACGTATGTGGCTGAAAATAGAGACAAAGCAGCTAATTCTTAAAACTACTTCTTTTCGTGCTGTTTTCAATGTAGACATGATCTTCACTAAAATGATTTACTGTTGCTACTGTGTGTTTGCATTCTTACACTGTTTCTTAGGAATGGCTGCATAAGATTCACAATGGAATGTTTTGCTTTCACTTGTTGTACAAGAACATCTAAAGGATTTTGTCTTATATCTAGTCTTTAGTTTAATTCAAAATGGACCTTTTGGTTAAAATGGACGTCACCCACATATGTACAAATATGGTAAAAGCCTGAGAGGCAGAACATGAGTGTGAGTTAATGGAATTATGTGAGAGATGAAGCTTCACAGCCTCTTTATAGCACTTGACATTCAGACATTAATTTGCCGCACTGAGCCAAGCACCTACTACAAGTGGACGAGCACACTTATCTTTGTTGTTTATCAGAAGAGATTTTACAGGCTTTGGTTGAGCAGCTCTGACAGGAAACACGAAGCAGTTTATTCTTTGCCAGGAAGTGTGTTTTCACCTTTATTTGTGACGCGTGGAAAGTCAGTGAATGGCATCAAGATGGTACTTGGGCTCCTATAAGTCATACTGCATACAAATATTAGTAGTGAAATGATTCTCATGTTTGACATTTTTCATACACTGTGGAGACCTGGGGGGAAAACAGTCATGGGTATTGTAGTATAATAGCGCTATAACAGCAGACCTGTTTGAGGGTAAACTTTAAAGCATGTTGATAATGGGTGTTATAAAGGCACATTTCTGCTCTGCTCAAAGTACTTTTTGTCAATGTCTGAGTCTGTGTCGGACAAGTTGGTAAGATTTTATTGGGATTTCACTATTGAATTTAAGGTTATTTTCAAAAATCAATGAATGCTCATTACTTTCTTGGCTAATGTTAGAAAATAGAGAACATTTCCATTACAGTGTAACATAGGCATTGCCTGCATATGACGCAAATTCTGAAACAGTTCACAATTCTTGACTTGGATGTTAACATGCTAGTAGTAGCAAAGTTTAACCTATCTAGGCTACAGCTGAGTCTGAAAACATAACGTTTAGATTGATAGGTTGATCTAATTTGAACATGTATAGCTTTGCCCACAAAAGTACTATACAGATGTGTGCCACCCTCAGGTCAAACTGGATATTTGACTGTACATTTGTCCCGCCACAACCATATTTACACAATCCCTGAATTATTGAACAGATTCCTGACAAAAGCAATTGTACTGTTAACCTCTGGTCAGCACTGAATGCGAACCTCTTTGGTACAGTCTCAGAAGAAACATTATCACAAGTTCGAAATATACAAATCATTGTGCTAAAAGTAGGATTTAAAATGACAATGTCTCCATTCATTCACCAAATGTATCTCTTGAGCCTGAAAATGACTTTAAAGTTGCCTTGTATTTGTTTGTTTACGCTATCAGAGGCCAACCATGTATATGCCCTGACTCTCATTGTTAACTGTTGCCTTTACTTCTAGACTCGATTTTTACCACTGGGGGCGATGAAGCGTGAGTTGTCATCTGATCAAATTTAATTTCATGTTCTGGTGGTCCTCTCATACTCTGTGGTTTCCGTTGTGTGGAGTGTGTTTTGTGTATGCGTACATGTTAGAAGGCACAGCGCTGTTGTTTTTTGACAACTGGTCCGTCTGGCGTAAATGCTAGTCACTCCTTTAACTCTACAGAGAATCTCAAAAAGGGTACAAGTGCAGCAGAAAAGGAGGGAGAGCTGGGACATTGGTGGCTTTTTCTCCCTTCTTTTCTGAATAAGTCTGTAGACATTCAAATGAAAGATTTACCAAGAAGGGTTAAGTGCAGACAGATGGAGCTTGTGATGGAAGTTTGGCAGAAGTTACCTTCTGTAAAATACATGCAAGCAGGAAAGAAAATGTAAGATGTAGAAAGGCTGATATACTTTAGTGGTCACATGAAATATAAAAAAGGTAGGAAGTGTTGAAATGGAAGTCATCTATGATTTAATGCTGCCAGTGGTTTTTTAAGCAGCTTTTTAATATTAGCGTTAAGAAAGATGTTACTGGGCTGCATTGTAATTCCAAAAGCTTTAAAATAGAGTTAATGTTTATATGCAGGTTTTGTGTGTTTGTTTTAAAAAGCTCTTTTAATAACTGAAAGGCTTAAGTTGTTAGGTTTGTCAATACTTGCACAAAATACATTGTACTATTTAACATAATGTATAATTTTACATACTTTTTACAGTCTTTTTTAGATTGTTTCGAACACTGTGCTTCCTCTGTGAGTTGCGGAAGATACTTTTACACTCGGGATAAGAATACACTCATGCACATTGGTCATCGTGCTGTTCTGCTATGCCTTCCGCCCACACACAGGTGTAATGCATCTTTAGAAGGACTATCAGCTCAGCCCACACACCCATACACACAAATTAGACCGTCTATAGATAGCTATATGCTGACACACTTCATTATCATCACTTGTTTCTATGGTAACCATTACCATCCATCCCTACCATTACCCACATAGATGGTGGATTATAGTGATTATAGTGTCGGACCATCCCTAGGATAACTGTCAAATAATGAGGCAGATGATGGAATCTCACCTTCCCCCAAACCCGGGATTTAGCACTGAGCATTTCCTTCCTAGCTGTGTGTGTTTAGATACAATAACATAAAGGTAAATAAGCTGTGCTGATAATCCAGGTAAACACAATTCTGATTCTGTTGCTTAGAGGTAGACACATTTTGCTCAGAGTTGAATTTCAGGGGCCTATTTATTGACATTAGATTTAAAAACAAAGCAAATGCAAATCCAAATTCAACAAATCACAATCACTCAACACAACAATGCTAACGAGCTGATGTCGAGCAGGGACATTGTTTACCGTATCCAGCAGCTCAGATTAGCTTGTTAGCATGCTCAGATGAATGGGAAACAGAATAGTTATCTTAATTTTGAGGGAACATAGATAACGATTTCAAATTTCACAACACTTCCACACATTTTTAACGACATATTTTACTCCTTAACACAAATATCCACCTCATGTTGGCGCTAGAGGAGAAATCGGATGCCACAAAAGTCATCAGGATTTGTCGCGTGGGTCTAAACCAGCTTGATAAATGGTCTAGGCTTTATAAATGTATCTGCTAAATTTCATGCCAATGAAGCCAATAGCTGTTTAAAATATGGACCAATGCGGTGGACAGACAGAGATCGACATTTCCACATACAGCCATGCCAGTAAAATTTAAAATGTAGACATTATAAAGTAACCTTTAACTCAACAACTTCAGCTACTCTAGGTGTGTATATTAAAACTTACATAAGATAATATTTTTCACAAGATTCTTACTGAGACGCAATGAAACATTGTTTTTCTTAAATCCCTAAATGGCTTATCTTTTCAGTTTCTATTGTCATGTGTTTCTCAGCTTTCATATTGACTTGACATGATGACTTCATGGAATGCACATTTAACATTTGGTGAGATTCATCCTGTGGCTGCTAAAGATAGATACCTTTTTTTTGGGTAGATCTATCTATCAGAGAAAAATAATTACTTAAAAACCCCCATGACGGCCATTTAAGGCCAATTGCACGGATTCAGAACTGTGCTGGTGACATCCTGAAATTGAACCAATTTGTCTCAGTTCCCAGTATGTTGATTTCTTTTTAGGAACACAGTTTTGAAGGGACAGTGGTGCTATACAAGCTCGGAGAAAGATGTGGGATCAACATTTAGTCACTTTTACACAAGGGAATCGTGATAAAGGAACACAGAGATCATCAAATCACTGATTGCTGGCTGAAATGAAGCTATTAAACTCCACGTCTTATCTTAATGGCTTCACAGTGAAGGTGGATGTTCAGTGAGACTCGGCTGCTGGCAGCAGAGTGATAGATAGAGAGAGTGTGTGTGTGTGTGTGTGTTTGTTTGTTTGTGAGAGAGAGGGGAATTATGTCAGGACAGAATTATTGCCCCTCACATGACTGTAAAGTAAACGTAGGTCACGTTCTCAACCCTTTCCTGAAAAACAAGAGTATGGATTGATGTTCCTACTCGCTGTACGTGTGTCTTAGCCTAGATGTGTGTGTGTGCGTGCGTGTATGTATGTATATTTTCCCCTATTTTAGTGTCCTCTTCAACTGAGTCAGCCCTGCTCATGGCTGATTTGTAGTGTGATTTAGAGGATTAGGGAGCGAAAATGCCTGCTAAGATGTATTGACTGGCGGAAGTGTGTGTGTGTGAGTGATGTGTGTGTGTGTGTGTATATGTGTGTACGTTCAGGGAAATATAAGAGACGAGGAAAATAATGTCTGGTGGAACAAGAAGAAATATGTTATCTATTCATTCAGATACTAGGGGCAATAATCACAATGCAGGTTCTAGGCAGTACGTTAATCTAAAAGCATTACATTCAAATCCATGTTTGTTTCATCAGACAATGAGTTTTTTGTGTTTAACTGCGTCTCCAAAATCACAATGACTATTTAAGCCAATACCTTTGATCCATAAAAGTGCTAAAATAACTTGCCTTCTACTAATGACCTTTTCTTACATGAATGTATTTTTGAACAAGTTAATGGGTCTTTTTTGTCACACTATGTGACTCGTTATTTTGTTTACAATGATAAGGACATTTCCCATATCAGTAAAATGTCTGTGTTTGTGTTCACAGACAACAGTCTTTCAATATAGGCTGTTTTTCACACGGCCAAGCGCCTATAAGGAAGCTATGGCAGCTTTAGATCAGATTGCGAATTGTTGTAATTAGGGTTAGCCAATTAGTCCATTGCCGACGTGCCAATTCGGTAGACATTGCACAAACCTGGTAGTGATGGTGAAATCATGTGACTGTGTAACACGGACTGCACATGACATACACTAGTTGTAGCCAGCTGACCCATAGGAACCCTCTACCTTACACCACCCATTACACTGTTGTGATTATTATGTATTACATTTCAGTGTATAACAGAATGTACTCAAATCTGGCCTATGAATAAAATATGTTTTTCTTTAAAGGAGAGTCAAACAAGAGAAATATTGCAGGGCATTTGAGTTGCAATTATCAAAGCATGGAGTGTCTTCAGGATTTTTTGCCAACAAATTAAAGTTTGCAAGCAAAACAGCTTGTCTTAGACTGACGCTGCTAGGCAACAATAATCGTCACTACAAAAATAAGTGCTCTATTGATGAGAAACTACAGAGGAGTTAGTGATATAGCTGATGGGGTTATGTATTCATGTCTGTCCCTCATTTAAAGATCAGCAATTGAGAATATTTCACATGTTATGACATAGATAAGTCATTGCAAAGAAGACTTGTATATATTTTGTGGAAATGTTAGGTTTTCTCTTTCTCTTCTTCGAAATAAAGCATCACCTTTGGTTGGTGAAGACGAGTGTGCTGCGTGGAAGTCGACCCATGTTGTGCTATAGAAGATTTCTAAGTATCAAAGTCCTCAGATTTCAAACAGATGCTATTTGGAGCGCCTGACATGTGAAAATTGCATAATACAGTTTACTGTGCGTGCTTCAGTTTAATAGATTTTCCATAACAACAGTGTTATGTTTCTTGACAGCCATGTTAAGTGAACCGGCTAGTGAAAATAAACTCAAGAACGTTAATTTGTGTATATACTAGACCCATTCTGTTCATTCAAAGTCTGCGGAGCAAACAATCTAAGTGTGTATCTCATAAAGACTATCCCCCCTCCCTCTTCACGGTTCACCATCCTTTCACTTTCCAGGTTTTACAGCCCTGGAAAGGCAAACAGGGGGCAGATGTGCCGGCTCTTTAAATAGACCTAAAGAGGTCTTAACAAGAAGCCTGCTCAGTTCTGAGTCCGACTGCCCCTCACAGCCCCTCAGAAAATTCCAGGAATCGCATATAATTACTGAGATGTATTCTCAGTTTATTTGATTTGACCTTTTCATGGGTAACATGTGTTATTCGTCAACTGTAGATATACTACTGCCAGTACTAAAAACATGTTTTTTTCACAAGCGTGGTGCAGGATTTAAAAATATTTAAAACTTGCAAAAACCAACATATTTATGTAATACTTGCACAATCACAGGGCATAAGCCGTAGCAGCTGTCTATTTTTGCATAGCCCCTATTTTTTTTGATCCAAGTCTCTTTGATTTGGAGCCATTTCTCAGGCCACATGGACTAAGTGACATGATTGATCCCATATTGATCGCTGTGCGCTTATTTTTGTACTCCTATCTTTTGCTTTCTGACCAAAAACTGTACTGTTTGTTTGGTGCGCACACAGCAATGATCACATCCCACACATTTCTTTTCTTAGCGTACATGCTTTCGTGTTTGTTGTGCGTATGAATCACTTTCATCCCAGATCCTTTTTTTCTGTCCTGAGGGCGAAACCTTTTTTTAAGCCTACTCTGGGTTTTGACTCTCCATTTGTTATTCAAAAAGGCTTATTAATAAGCAATACACAGTTAACTTCATGTTGGACGACTGACAGATAGGTGGCCTCAGTGGCTGAATATAGATGAGAGAGCAAAACAGATAAAATAAATATGTGGCTGAGCTTGAGCTTGGTTTTAGTGTGAGGACAAACAAATATGGTTCTTTTTAGGAGAGCCATAACTCATAGGTACACGTAATTAACCTTAAAATAGGTTACTTACGTTCATCCATACTTAAATCAAAGGATACCACTACACAAAGAAAAGGCTGTTTATTTCATTCCTAATCTGACCTCCTTGACCCCAATGTAGATTGTAACATACCATTTATAAGCTGCTACTCTTCAACGTATTTGACTAGGATAGTGATGGTGGGAAATTCATGTGCTGAATGTAATCGGAATACATGTAAGTGGTACTTCTATCTCTTTCACAGAGAAATGGAAAGAAGAAAAACACAATAGTCAAACCAAGCCAAGCCAGAACTGAACCTCTGAGGAAGGAAGGTTTTGCTGGGTCATTAATTAGATATGGCTCTGTCTTGTGTCAGTCTAACTCCAAACATATTTCCTTCCAACTTCCTTCCCTTCTGCAACCCTAGTGATGTCATCACAGAGACGTGCACGCACGCACGCACGCACGCACGCACGCACGCACGCACGCACACACACACACACACACACACACATCCATCCAGGTCTACACGCTCACACAAGCTGGCCTGGAATCAACGGTGCAGATATTTTGGAAAAAGCTGGGTGATTTCCTTGAAATAAAAGGGGGAGTGAGGCATTGCTGCTGCAGTAATTTGGCCTTAATAGGGCTTTGACGTCATTGGGAGGGTAAACTAGACTGTGGTGCATACTTCGGAAAGCTTTACTCGGGAGGCCCAAAGAGAGGACCTTTTGAATTATGTTACCGTGAAGTTGATCACACTTGGCAGTCCATCTGGGCTCCCATAGGGTTGTGAAACTTGTGCTTGACAAATATTCTTATCAATCCATAATGCAGTTAACCCAAGGAGTAAAAACGTTTAATCAAAAACATTTGCAGTATTAATTTGCTGTTCTTTATCATATATATATATATAATCACATAAATCATAAGAAAAACCTCACTTTTATGGTCTACTTTAATGTCAGTTGAATCATTTTGAGTCACCATAATGGCATTGAATACTATTATAAAATGATTTATGTTGGACTCTTGTTGGGCAGTGTTTTCTGACCAACTTACATGCATACCTAATGTGTATGCATGTTCGCTAGATCAATTAGTTTTAACCTTGTGGCTGTCATTGTGCATACATTAAATATATCTGCCTCTGGGATTGACCCTACTCATGGGTGTGTGTGAAAAGCACTTTTGCAGTATGTTTGCAGATGGATGACGTCAGGGAAGTGGGAACCAGGCCAGAGGGCTGAAATGTGTGCTGAGGCTGAACGTCAAGTTCCCCTCTCTGTTTGTTTACCTTCACTCTTCCTTCACTGGGAAGGAAAGAAAATAGGAGGAGGGGACGAAGGAAGGAATCTGAGAGAAGAAAGAAAGATGGAGCGGTGTAAAAATGGAGATGGAAAAAAAAAAGAGTTACAGCTGTTCTGACAACGTTGACAGCTGGGAGGAAGTCATTTGTTGAAAGCAGAGGTGGTGCCAAAAAGAAATTTGGCCTCAAATACATAATATGTGGAGAGCATTTCTACCCTTGAATGTTGGTCTGTATCGCTGAAAAGGGACTTGTGTTGTGGGTTTTGATTAAGTGCTGCTTGTAAAGTTTAGAGCAATAAATCCAACTGTATTAAAACAGTTTGGTTAAAGGTCTTCTAAAAGGAGGTTTTTATGTACACTGAACAAAAATATAAACGCAACACTTTTGTTTTTGCTCCCATTTTTCATGAGATGAACTCAAAGATCTAAAACATTTTCTATATACACAAAATAACCATTTCTCTCAAATATTGTTCAAAAATCTGAACAAATCTGTGATAGTGAGCACTTCTCCTTTGCCGAGATAATCCATCCCACCTCACAGGTGTGGCATATCAAGATGCTGATTAGACAGCATGATTATTGCACAGGTGTGCCTTAGGCTGGCCACAATAAAAGGCCACTCTGAAATGTGCATTTTTTTCAGATTTGTGAACAATATTTGATAGAAATGGTTATTTTGTGTATATAATTTTTTTTTTCTTTGAGTTCATCTCATGAAAAATGGGAGCAAAAACAAAAGTGTTGAGTTTATATTTTTGTTCAGTGTACATCAGTATCTTGCCCTAAAAAGATCTGAAGAATATAACTCGTCCCTTTTAGCAATGATAATTTGTGTAAATCCAAAACAAAGACGAAGAGGCTTTGATGCCCTGTTTAATTTGATGAAGCCACAAATTGGCTTTATGGAACACATGGGGTTGTGTGACAGAGGGAGGTTGTTACGAACTCAGACACTTAGGAGGTAGGACCCAATTGCACGACCCGGGAGACAGAGGTAAAGTATTTGTAAGATACTTTATTTTTTCAAGAACAGCAAAAATGAGCAACAAAAAAGGGTCTCTACAAAAATGGAGAACAAAATGAAAACGCTCACGTAGTGAGGATCACAACTTTCACAGGAGCACTTAGAGAGCATAGACCTGACTGTGGCAAAAGACAAGAGCAAAGATCTGACCATGGCAATAGACAAGACGCATAGACCTGAACATGACAAAAACAAACTGACACTGAACACGTGGAGACAGGGGAATTTAAACACATGACAATAAGACACAGGTGGGAACAATCAGGGGCGGGACTGACGCTGATGAGCACAGGAGACACAGAAGGGATGACAGGGGAAAACAATCAGGAAATTAGACACACCAGGGAAACTAACGACAGACAGGAAAACACGGGGAGAAAGACCAGACAATACACAGGGAGGAAAACATGACAAGGAGAACAGAAAAACACCCACTACCAGACACACAAAACTAAAAACGTGACACAACACAAGAATCGTGACAGAGGTAGCACCATTCGGTTTTAATGAATTCACTACAAACATTTGGACACATATTAATTGGATTAATGTGACAGACTTTCAATTAAAATGTGGAGCAACGGTTTAATCTTATTAAGAGCTGGGCTATAACTCAATATGATTTATTTCTTGTCCTTCAATGGAATCTTTAAATCATTTAAATATATACAAGCACATACTAACTCAAGTTTGTCTGAACATTTGATGTGAAATATTTTAAAGGAGTGTCCTTTGAAAATGTGTTTCTTTGTTCTTATTATTTATTGAGTTGGCAAAATGGTATTTGATTGTAGACCTAACCCCACAAAATACTCCATTGTGGCACGCATTGCTATATTTAGGCTTATTCAAAACCTTATAACAAAATGCTTGCATATACTGAAACAAACCCATTGCCCCATGCCCAGGAAATCTAACTCTAAAAAATGCATGTATACACAGTAGAGTCTTGTCGTCTGTCATTGTGTTTACTGTCTGAAAAAGTCTGGGCAAAATGAGGGAAAATGCATTTGGTGTTTAAATTATTTCCTTTTACATCACTGCTTGTTGTTTTAGCTGAAACAGAGGCGGCAAGCCAAGCCCATATTTTGCAGGGCTTTAGAGGACAAATATTGGTTTGCGTGTGAGTAGCCTTCATCATCTCCAGGTGTTTTGAGAACAGAATATTATCTATGCTTTGCCTACACACAAAATGTGTAGCCTATACCAGTGTCTTTGTTCCACATGCCCAGTCTGTCCCATCTTGTTTTAATGTTGTTTGGTCTACTTAACTGTCGGTTCCTCATGCACCCTCTTCCTGCTGTGTGTTTGGCCTCGGATCAATGGTCCCTGTTAGCAACATTGTTATGGAAACACGGTAAAGTTTCCTTTAGCTACAAAACACAATCAGACAGAAAGACAAGGACATCCAAGCAGAAGCCTTTCTAGACAATTAGCATATTGTACCAGCGGCTGTTGATTTGACATTTTGGCTGCTGTAGATAGTCAGCTGCTTAATGCTTGTTGCCCAAACAAAGGAGAGACACCTGCCTCAAGTATGTGATGCAGGTTTGAAGGTACTTTATTTATTTATTGTTTCCACCAATGTCATTGCTTATGAAGGACAAATATATCCAAACAGCAGTCAGTAGCTGAGGTGTTTTCAGATCTGACAATCCTACAAGCCGAGACACCACAAATCAATTGATCTGCCTTTCTCACTTTCTTTCAGGTATAGTCGTTCAGAAGAGTTATAAACAATGTTGTATGATGTAGTGTTGAAACTACTCTGACTTTGAATGTCCTCCCTGTCCATTCTCATCTCTTGCCACTTAACTAACTTCCAGCTGTCACACTTGTGATGTTAAAAGTAAACCCAAGGTAGTCTTTGCCCTATGGGAAATGGTGTTGGGTAAAGGCTTCTAAATATAGAAATGTCAAATGAACAATATTTATTTTTGACTATATCCGCAAATGCACACTGTTGAACAAGGTTGCGTTTTATGCCTGTGCTTTTTTTTGGTACTAATGCTTGTGGGTTTTTAAAGGATTTATTAGTTCTGATACATAAACCGGACTGTTACGCTTTGACATTGGCTTTCTATTACAACATATCTTTTCAAAACTTGCTATTTTGTGTGAGTTGTGTCACGTTGTTGACAGCAATGCAGCATGAATAGTATTGTATTGGATAGTATTTGTATGGATGAATGGCTCTCACTGGGTTCATAATATGCACTTATTTTGTTAGGTCATAAAAAGATCCCCACATCTTCTGGAATATATATTTATTTTTGATAATAAAAGCTTTTTTTCAACCTGAGCCAAACCACTGTTTCCTTTTGAAGAAGTGATCCCAGGCTACCACTGAGCCAGCCATTAAGTAATAGATGTCTCTTCAGTGATTTAAAAGGACTCAAGTGTCTTGTCTTGGCTGCCTTTCTGGCCACACCACCTTGTGCCTCCACCTCTCTCCTCTGTAACTCTCTCTCTTTCTGACGCACACAAACGGTTCACATGCACAATCTTCCCCTCACTTAGAATTAAAAAAAGACATTTGTAATGCATTTCTCTTTTGCTGCATAAGTCTGTTGCAGTCCATTTGAATCCCTTTATTGCTGTATCTGTCTGCTCTGTGGAAGTGCCCCTTTTCTTTCTCTCTTCCTCTGTTAGTCAGCCTATATGTAAAGTTCATAACAAAGCAGGGCTGTCAGTTCTTCATACTAATGGATGGTATGCCACACTTTGTAGTGATTTACATTACAGCCGAATGATGCCCTCAGAGTTCAAAGAGGTTTATATTAGCAAAACATCACCACAAGCTGACAGATACACTGCCATAATCTTACTACCCAGTTATTATGGCTCATACAAATAGCAAACCTTTGCCTATTTTTAGACAAAATTAACATATTTGTATTTCAGGCCACTTTAAGAATGACAGTCCAATATGTACTGTTCCTTTTTAACTCTGTTTAACACCTCTTAAATGCATCATTGGTCTTCTTTTCTTCTTCTTCTTCTTCTTCTTCTTCTTCTTCTTCTTCTTCTTCTTCTTCTTCTTCTTCTTCTTCTTCTTCTTCTTCTTCTTCTTCTTCTTCTTCTTCTTCTTCTTCTTCTTCTTCTTCTTCTTCTTCTTCTTCTTCTTCTTCTCTTCTTCTTCTTCTTCTTCTCTTCTTCTTCTTCTTCTTCTTCTTCTTCTTCTTCTTCTTCTTGTTCTTCTTCTTCTTCTTCTTCTTCTTCTTCTTCTTGTTCTTCTTCTTCTTGTTCTTCTTCAGCTTGAGTGTGTCTTTGTTTTGATTTATCTTCATTTTGTCTTTGTTTGATGTTATCTTCATTTTGTCTGCCTGCTGTTTGGTGCTGGAAGGTATAGCTTACAGTTGGTGTATTTGTGTGCCTTCTGTGCCTATAAGGATTTATGAAGCCGAAGCAAAAAAATCATTAAAACAAAGTTTAAAAGATGCAAAAAGTTCTGACACACTGAGCAGTTTGATGGTTATTCACAAGGACATATTTCATATTACACAGCAGAGATCTGATTGTAGTATTTATTAATATAGTTCTTAAGGACACTTTTTAAAGGTGTATTCTCCAATCTGAAAGCTGCCTTATGTTTGGAGATGTTTGGACGGTCTTAATCCGGTTCAGTGGATGAAAGCAGACTGAGGATGCTTTGTGTTACTCAGCAGTATGTCTGAGGGTTTCTACACGCAGCTATGTCCTGCTGAGCCTTGACGGAAATATCTGAGATTCAGTTTTCACTCCCAAGACACCTGAGAGAAACGTGTACAAAACATCTAAATCACACACACACTCAAATGCACACAAAGTCTCTCTGTCCTATTCTCCCTCATACATGTTTGCAGTCAACCCCCCTCAGGGAGTCTCTGCAATGGACACTCAATAAAGAGAGCTCTATTGATCTACCTGCAGGTGGTGAGGTAAAGAAGAGCCGATTACTGCTTTAATAACACACTTCCTTCTGTCTTCTGCCCGTCCTGGGGGCACAGCAGTGCATGTGACTGACATTGAAACTGCTGTCTAACTCAACTCACAGACTAGTACCCATCTGCCGGTACTGTAGTAACATGTTAGCCTAAAAAAAGTTGTAGTTATGTCATTCAAACTTCTCTTTATTTTCTTTCCTCAATTTTCGGATACATTTGCCTGCTTAAAAGTTTCAATTGGTTCAATTGTCTTGGCTACTAAAGACTACGTTTGACAACATTCTGCATTATGTCAATGTAACCCATGTTTTGAAAGATTACTTTGATTAAAAGTCCTTTGTGTTATTGTCTAGCCGTGAAATGTTAAAATGCAAATAGCTGCCACAATAAAGATCAAAATGCCAAACCTTTCAAATGCTAAAAGCTTTTTGTGTGCTTGTTGCGTTTGACATTCACAAAACTCTATTGCCAATGACATATCACATTTCTGTTGGGTAATTAAAATACTTGTTATTACTGTGAATGGAAACAACAACAACAAACAACCATGCTCCACTAAAGGCTTCTCTAATGCTAACGGCTGACCAGAAAGAAAAAGGAAATAAACTGGCATGTTCAATCATTTTCTATTTTCTATGAGCTTATCTGATTTGTTATGCATTGCTTTTTACGCATTATCTTTATCTCTTGGAGTGAACTAATACTCTCGGAGCCATGGTCTCTGCTGTGTTACAAATATCCTGTGTCTGTAACATTTGATGGATATGGCAAATCCCAGATTAGAACACTGCACGATTTGTGTATAATAGGGATCATGGGATGTATGTTGTTTAACCCAGAACATACAGACAAACACTCAGGTATAAGAGGCTTCTAACAATGAGCCCAGTCAGAAACCTGAAAGAGAGTGGAGTGTGCAAACATGAGACAATGAAGGTATTGCTCAATATTCCTAACATACTGTAGCCCTGCTGACTTTGTGAAAGGCCTTTGTGTGTCCTTGATATATTGTGCATACATTTATTCCCAGTTATTTTTATTTCAGATTATTAAGGTAATGATCTGAGAAAATGTTAAACGTCGGTTTCACATTTTTCTGCATCCTCACTTTGCTGTATAAACAAAGCTTTGCAATATATCTCCTTACTTCTGACATTGACCCAGAATTACCATGGTAATCACCATCAGCCCTACAATTAGCCAGTTCCTGGTAAATCAAGTCCATTCTTGGCTTCCCGGAAAGCTCTGAGGCGTTCCAAAAGAAAGAATGGGGGGCGATTTGTAAAAGCTTTGGTTCCCATTTTGATACAGAGCCAGCTGAGCTCATTCCTATGTATATGTGGCCCTGTTGCCCAGGCAGTGGTTCACGGGGTATGAAGATGCTCAAAGTCCTGTAATGGGTCCATTTGGCCGCCTGTTAAAGGGTAGGCATTGGAAACTAAACTTGACTTGGATCATTCTCTGCTCCTTTGTTTCTCTGCTTCTTTCAGTGTGGTCTGACTCTACAGAAAGATAGGCAATAATTGAAGAATAGAAATAAGCAGTAGAGTCGATGGAGGCATCAGTTTTGAGAATGTTTCCTTTCCAGATAAAAACACCTTGTATGAATTTGAATAGGCTGTTTCTCTTGGTAAATATAATATCGTTGGCGTAAGAATTTTAAGAATGCAGTGCAGGGATGAGATTGCATGTAAAGTAAAGTTTTTTTCTTCCATCCAATCCATTCAAAACTCTTCACAGTTAAGAGATGATTAGGAAAACCTCGGTCTCGAATAAAACACCTGCAGTACCCTTTAAATAATGCATGTATGTTGAGCATCTGTTTATACTGCGCTGCTGAATGTCTGTGTCTGCCCTTCTGTGTGTTCTTCAGTGTGTTACTGTTTGTTTGAACTTGACCTCTATTTGACCCGCAGCCTGCCTGAGAGTCCACATGTCCCATTTTTTTTTTCAAAGACCCTATTATTCCTCTCAAAGAAAACGACTTCTGACAGTTTGCTGTTAAATTCCATAACGGACCTCAAAGCGTTCAAGCTTGTAAACAATGAAGAATGAGGGTCTGTGTTATGGTACATACAGACCTACATTAAAAAAACCTCCTGTTCTTTACACTCAAAGCAGACTCATTGCCCACAACAGAGATGCACGCATGGAAGTCTGTTTTTGTTTATTGGATCACAGAGAAAATATATTGTGATATCACTGAGAAGCCCTATCACTTTAAGATATCACCAATCTGTACTGTTCAGGGTGTTCAGGGACTTGGTTTGATGATAAAGGTTTGAATGTTCTCCATGTTTATTTGCATAGATTAAATCTCATATATATGTTTGTACTTTCTTAGTAATGCAATGCTTAGTCAAACAAATATTTTCATCACCCTCTTCTTGTTCACAGGAAGGTCTTTTTACAAGTTAGGTGAGAACAGCATTACTCTTCTGGCTACAGTGCATTCTGCTCTCAACAGGATAGTGAAAATAGATACATTTAATGGGTAATATAAAATATCCATTTATGCATTCTTATTTTCTAGTTTACAATCCATTTACACATTTAATCTGTTATTCAAACTGCATAACTGCACTTCCCCCAGCATATGTGCAACCAGTTTGCTTCCAGGGGATTTACGTTTTCCTTTTTTTTTCTGCCGGCAGCTGTTTCACTCTGTGCCCATCAGGAGACTGTCAGGCTTGAGTCCAATTTAAACGGGATTACATTCACAGTGACTGGCTCTGTAATTCTAATTATTATCAATCCATCCACGACTGTAATCCACTATGTAGCTGCCATGTCAACTCTAGAGCAAATTACCTCCTGGCTTACAGTGAACTCTGAGGTCATGTGATAATAGCGGTGCAATCAAACTGACATTTCTCTAATGCAGAAATGTGTCTGTATTTCGAGTGGGGAGCTTATTTGCTCCACAAGCAAGTGTGTATACATGAAAGTGTAGCGTGTAATGTTTTGAGATATACATTGAGATACAGAAGATGTACCTCATGTAAGTAACGTTTGTTAAGGTCCAGGTTTGAACTGTTAATCTTAAACACACAGCATTAAAGATAAAAACAAATGGGTTTAAAGAATGCGGACTAATCGGACATCATAGGTTATTAATGACTGCACCCACTTTCCCTCTATGATGACACTGTAGCTGTCCAAGGCACTGAAGTGTGTTTACAGCCCAAGTGGTTGGATTTGACACACACACACACACACACACACACACACACACACTTTCATGTAGGAAATGCTGACATCAGCGTTCCAATGTGCCTGCAGTTAACCAATGACCGGTGTCATGTGAAGTACGTCATTCCCCCTTTTCTTCCAGATATGTTTTCTGTGTGTGTGTGTGTGTGTGTGTGACGTGCCAAGTCCAACCACTTGGGCTGTAAACACACGTCAGTACCTTGGACAGCTACAGTGTCATCATAGAGGTGTGTGTGTGTGTGCTCACATTATTTTAAACAAGCAAAATAAGTCATGTTCCTTTCAAATCATGATCGCTAACCTTTATGATCTGTTTTGGCAACCTGTAGACTGTTAATCTTTGTGTGTCAGTGATGCAACGTGGACACAGTGTTTTAGTGATGTTGGAGATGAGAATCTCAGTTTGGCAGCGTCACCTTTTCTGCTTCTTCATTGTCTCCAGTGGATTTATAGTTGGACATTTCCTCAGCTTCAGATTAGTGATTTCTAAAGACAATTAATGAGGTTGAGTGAAAAGTATTCCTGACCAAGTGAGGCACAATGTACGTCCTGCTGCAAAACAGTTGTATATTATGTTTGACTTTATAAAGGCCAAGTCACTGTACCGAGGCAGAAGGCAGAGATTTGCAATTAATAAAACACGAAGGATCACTTGGATTCTTTGCAACAGCGCAGCTAATTATATATTTAATCATAGCTTGCAGCTTCTTTTCTATCCTTTTCTCCCTGGGACGAGCTTCACACTACAAACCACTGAGCAGTATGATTGTTGGCCCTGCAGCACCCAAGGGAATACGGGTGTGAATTCAGCAACAGACGCCTCATTATTGAACATTTTATTAAGAGTACTGTTTGTTCTGTCACAAAGTCCTTATGATTGTGCCTGTTAGTGTGAATGGGATTTTGTGAGTGCATTTGCCAAGTGCGCAATGGCATTTTCTTCCTGATCGGCCAACTGCATAGCAGCATAGATTGGGCATCAGGGACACATTTAGACAAAGTTACACAAGCAAAAAAGGGCTGCTCTCAGATCAGCGCACATTGCTCATTCAAACAACAGCAGAAGCATAACATTAGGTTGAATAGATCTAAATTGTCCCCAACAGTTGTTTCCAAGAGCTAAATCAGCAATGTGTTCACACCAGTAATCTTTGTAGCCGTTTACTCCAGCTCAGGTGCAGTTAGAGCTTTAGTTCAGTGGGAACAGTGCCATTTAAATGCAGGTGGCCTTTCATTGCAAAATGGCACATCAAATGTTTTAACTCCTAGTCTTAATCCAAGAAAACCGCAATGCGTTCATCAAGAGCAAAGCCAATCCAAAATGCAGGGTTTAATAGGAGTCATAAGACTCATGTTGAAGCAGGAGCAACAGCCAGCAGATCCTAAGCATAATAAGTACCTTAGTGGCATGTGCACCTTTGCTGGGGCTGCACAAAAGATCAAAACAACAGGAAATGTGCATTTCCAAGTCAGGAACATATCAACATCAGTTTCTTTTTGCTCTAGTCTTTACTGCTATGAAAATAGAGCCCATAGTTCTATTCATCGCCCAATAGCCTCACTGGAACATTTGGGAATTAGATGACTATCCCAAGACAAATGAGTTACTGAGGTTTCGTCTCAATCATCTTACCATTTGTGACGCAGCTTTGGTACACCTGCGCCCATCAAACGCTGTCCTGTTTATAGAGCTCTGAAGAAAACGACTGTGATGGGGGACAGCTGAATTCATTTAGGCGAAGCTGCAACTGCTGCTTGCTGTGATAAGGATGCATTATCTGCTGAGTGATGTTTATGACCATAGAGATTAGTGGTTGTGACTCCTACATGTTATTGTCTGTAGATTTATATTTATGCTCTGCTTTGAGCTTTGATGGGAAAAAACCCCACAATGTTTCCACAAAGACTCGCATGCTTCATGGTCACCTAGCCATGGGTTTACATTCTTTTTTGTTTCTGTTTTGCCTTTAAGGGTTTTAGTCAAAGTATATATTTTTACTTTTACAACGACCTTCTGGTCATTCAAGATATCTGAATGAGAGGATAGATAATGAGTGTAATTATGAATCTGTTTAAATAATCCCATTGTCTTTGTGAATCAATATTAAACCGAGGCCACACACTTATCTTTCCCTTCTCCCCCACTGCCAGAGCTGTTATTTAGCGATCCCTCTTGAGGTTTAGGCAAAGATGTGAATAGTTAACATTTATTATATGTTTCCCAAGCTTAGTATCCATTAAGCCCTTGCAGTCCCAATAATAAACTATTGATTTTTCTCAGCTTGTCAGTTTGATAAACCTTTTGTTGTAAACAAGCCTGTTTCTCATCAGGGTTCATAAAGTTCACCACCTCAAATTAAACTCTTATGCATTATTGGATATCAATACAGCATTACGTCAGTGCTCTTACAATGTTTTACATGTTTTGAGGTGTTCTTAAGAACTTCATCTCCATTGCTAAAATAATGTGCCTAATTCCTGAGGAGCAATTGTGAACACGGCAGATTAGTGATAGACCTCAGACCTACATTGAGAATTATTAGTGCATATAGAATTACACGGCTGGGGACACTAACACTATTAGATCTGTCATTATGCAAAAGTAGGCCTATCAAAACTACATTGCATCAGTATTGCACAGGTCATCAGAAAGTGGCATGGATATCAATGGGTGATAAAAGTAAGAGTGACCGAGATGGAGGGAGAAAAATGGTAACGGATAACATTTGTGTTTATTATATTTCACAAGGGTCAGAGGCAAGTTGAAATAGGGTTAAGCAGATGGAGGACAAGCTTTCTTTCTATACTTCTGTGAAATCCCAAAGATGATGCTGTGTTCACATATGGAATTTGCGTGACCTTTAAATACCGTTCATCCAAGTCATCAAATATTTTAGTGGGAAGCTATAAATGATCTGTCCTTCCTTGCGCTAGACACTAAAAGATAAGACGCTAGATTTGTATTTATGCCAGTTTGTTATATTCAAATTAGTTTTTACCTCACACTGACAAACCTCCCTGCTATCCAACTGAAGCTGAACAGCTTACTCTAGTTTCAATTCGTAAAATACA
The DNA here is from genome assembly GCA_902827135.1 of Harpagifer antarcticus. Classification (NCBI taxonomy): domain Eukaryota; kingdom Metazoa; phylum Chordata; class Actinopteri; order Perciformes; family Harpagiferidae; genus Harpagifer; species Harpagifer antarcticus. The sequence goes on from CADEHL010000848.1 coordinate 588,820, forward strand.
CACTAAAAATGTGAACAAAGGCAGTGGGAAACTTTCTCATCACCACCTTCTATCCAACAGGACACAAATGCAATACTTTTGAAAGAGTTTCATGGTCTGTTGTGCACTCCACTGGGCCTGAAAGAGGACCGGCCCTACAGTGATGTCCAACTGAATCTCAAAATAACCTTGTTCTGCAGGTGTTTGCACAGCTGGTCCAATTACAAACTGCCCAGGGTGTGTCACAAACTGGACCCGGTTGGGCAGAAAGCACCTAACTGCTATACGTTTATTTGGATTTTGGCTGATAACATTTTGGAAGCTGATTAAGCCCTGTTGTGCATTTCAAAGGTGGGATTTATCATAAAAACCTCATTACATATTGATGATGGTTATGTAGTAATATAAAAAAAGAGAAGCCTTTCTCAGAGGTTTCATAGCAAAAACCACCAGATTCAGAGACAGCTTCATCCCGCAGGCAATAAGACTGTTAAACAACTGAACTGCTGAAACAATTATATATAGTATATAGACTCGTATTGCACTATTCCACTTTTTTAAAACTAGTTTTCTTTTTGTATTACTTTTAATATAGTATATTTTAATATTGTTTTAATATTGTCTGCTTATCTGTATTATTGTGTTGCATTGTTGGAGAAGCCTGTGACCTAAGATTTTCAACGACATAATTACTCTGTAGATATGTTAGTTTGACAATAAAGAACCTTGAACCTTGAATGAACAGACAGCTGTTGTTAATTAAATGAATTATTGGCAAAAATGGTGCCCGTTAAAAATGCAATCAATTTTACAATTTTCACCCTGCCATAACAATTGAGATTTAATTGAGAAAATACAAGGTATTTGCAAAAGGCACATACCTGCTTTGGTATTGTGTGCTGCCTCACTGACATTGCTCACTGGCACACCTAAATGGAAAGATCCTTGCCTCTTCATCTGCGACACAACTCATCTGCTCGATGTAAATAAAGCCATTGATTCACATGATTTCATTCTTAAATATGAACTACATGGATCGGATTTCGAGGCGTAGTCATGGGGGAGGGGGTCTGCAGTTCGGTGGACTAAGGATTGCACCACTGCTTTTTGCAGATGATGTGGTTCTGATGGCTTCATCGGTCTGCGACCTTCAGCACTCACTGGATCGGTTCGCAACCGAGTGTGAAGCGGCTGGGATGAGGATCAGCACCTCCAAATCTGAGGCCATGGTTCTCAGCAGGAAACCGATGGACTGTCCACTCCAAGTAGGGAATGAGTCCTTACCCCAAGTGAAGGAGTTCAAGTATCTCGGGGTTTTGTTCTCGAGTGAGGGAACAATGGAGCGTGAGATGGGCCGGAGAATCGGAGCAGCGGGAGCGGTACTGCAGTCACTTTACCGCACCGTTGTGACGAAAAGGGAGCTGAGCCAGAAGGCAAAGCTCTCTGTCTACCGGGCCATTTTCGTTCCTACCCTCACCTATGGTCATGAAGGATGGGTCATGACCGAAAGAACGAGATCGCGGATACAAGCGGCCGAGATGGGTTTTCTCCGCAGGGTGGCTGGTGTCTCCCTTAGGGATAAGGTGAGAAGTTCGGTCATCCGGGAGGGACTCGGAGTTGAGCCGCTCCTCCTTCGCGTCGAAAGGAGCCAGTTGAGGTGGTTCGGGCACCTAGTTAGGATGCCACCTGGGCGCCTCCCTAGGGAGGTGTTCCAGGCACGTCCAGCTGGGAAGAGACCAAGGGGTAGACCTAGGACCAGGTGGAGGGATTATATCTCTTCGCTGGCCTGGGAGCGCCTTGGGATCCCCCAGTCAGAGCTGGTTGATGTCGCCAGGGAAAAGGAAGTTTGGGGCTCTCTGCTGGAACTGCTACCCCCGCGACCCGACCACGGATAAGCGGAAGAAGATGGATGGATGGAATATGAACTAAAGTAGTTTCATCAGGTTTAGTTGGTAATGACTATATACACAAAAATAGTAAAATCCTTGAGCCTCTTATGATGTGGTTTCCTGACCGTCAACAGCAACTGGCAGCGGAGAGGAAATGGAAAGAGATTGTTCAAAGAGCACAAGGACATGAGGACACACAGGGAGCGGAGGAAGACAAAGAGGAAGGAAAGAGGAGGAGGCAGGGAAATTCAGTGTCCTTAGTCCCCGATGATGAAGTCAAACTTGAACCATCGCTGCTAAAAATAGTATAGTAGTGGCCCTGCTGCTAGCACACACACACGCACACACGCACACACACAATCCCAGTAGGGATTCCCATCAAAGCTGCCATCACCCAAACTCACCTTTTCATTTAAAGGGGACCTATCATTCAAAAATGCACTTTTGTACATCTTTTATACATGAATATGTGTCTCCGGTGTGTCAGGGAACTCACCAAGTGTCAGAAAACACAACCCTCTCTCTTTTCCTCCATATCCAAATCTCTAAAAACGGGGCTGCAACGGAGCAGATTATTATATGAATTTTTCTGACGTCAGAAAAGGGGTGCTCCGCCTATATGGGCAACTTTCCAACTATCTTTATCCTAATGACAAGATCCATGTCATTGATCTCAAATGGTACCTCGTAGACAATAGATACATAGTAAGCTTTAACATTTTTGACAAACTTGAGGTGTATGACAGCATTTTCAAATGAGATGTTATGATATTTTGTTTATAGGCCTTATAAATATTCCAGTCATGTTAGAAAATCAGTCACATATTGATGTATTGGAATTGGTGTATATGTCACCCTTTACACAACCAGAACTTCCAGTAAGATATATTTGATTGAAATTGATCACAACAATAATTATGTCGGTCAAAAAATACATTACTAGTATTTAACATGATTACTCATTGATTTTGGAATTATAAGTGAAATTCATTAATCTGGTGCACTTTAACAATTAGATCATAAACAGTGTAACCTTTTAGCTTTCAAACTGTTAATACATTTTCAGACCTTGTCTATTAAGGTTAATCATAGAAAATGGAAACATCCCAAGTAGTAAATAACTAGGGGACTCAATTGGAAAGATTTTAGGAGAGTCAAGCAGGGAAACTATGTGCTCAGTGTGTGTGCTGCAGATTGATGGGCATACCATGTGTTCAGAGCCGGTGGCCCAGCGTGTTCCTGAACAAATTGTGAGTCCATTACTTGAGAAGTGGATGGACACGAGAGGGTTTTATAATGTGTTTCTGTCCCATTTACAAAAAGGGCAGAGTAGCAGTGAGGGGGAGGTGAATGTATTCAGAGCGCTGTCCTTGGTGTGTGTTTGTGTGTGTGTGGGGGGGGTGGGTGTGTGTGTGTGTGTGTGTGTGTGGGGTGTGTGTGTTATGCATGCACCACCAAGGTGAGCATATCCGCACTTTCACACCGTGTGTGTGTGTGTGTGTGTGTGTGTGTGTGGTGTGTGTGTGTGTGTGTGTGTGTGTGTGTGTGTGTGTGTGTGTGTGTGTGTGTGTGTGTGTGTGTGTGTGTGTGTGTGTGTGTGTGTGTGTGTGTGTGTGTGTGTGTGTGTGTGTGTGTGTGTGTGTGTGTGTGTGTGTGTGTGTGTGTGTGTGTGTGTGTGTGTGTGTGTGTGTGTGTGTGTGTGGTTTTCCCTCTGGTAGTACTGGCTAATGCTTTGTTTACATCCTCTCAAGTTTCGTGGGGATTTACAGTCCCTGTGTCACCCAGGAAGGACAAGGAGGCAGGATCTTCTTAGTCAGGATCATCTTACTCCTTCTTGGTTTTGTTCATTTTTGGCACATTGTGTTTCATGCTTAATTTAGTCTCACTCTTTCTCACTCCATGTCCTAACTACATATGTTGCTGCCTCCCCTCTTTGTCACTCTTTTATTCTCTCTACAAAATACTTCCTTTGCCACCTTACTGTGGAGTACTTCTCGCCATATTCAACCTGTCTCCTCTTTATCTCGTATCCATGTTAAATGTTCTCTAGGCTTAAAAAGGTCTAGACTAGTTATCAGATAACCAGACATGCTGCTGGACTGGAGAAACATAATATGAATAAACAACATGGCAGAATTAAGCTGCATAAATCAATATGTGGTGTATCCAGACTGCCTCAGCATTTCTGTGCAGTCGATAATGCCACAGCACCATCATCAAGAAAGCGGAGTAGGGGGCAAAGAAAAAAATGTGGCATAATTTGATGGTCAGCGGAGCTATAGTACTTGTGTGTAGGGGGATGAGAATGGAGAAAATTGAGAAAGAGAAAATATCACACCACTTAATAGTAAGTGGATAAAATAGAGTAATATAGAAATGCTGAATCAGCAGATGGAGACAAGAGGAGGAAGACGAAAAGGGGGAGTTATGATTAGCAGAACACACATTGCTGTATATCACTACAGTTCCAGGCCTCAGTGTACAAAGGATGGGAAGTGGGAGTCATAAGAAGGGGAGCAATAAACCAATACAAGCGAGGATGGATAGAGGACAGACTATAATAATTTGATGTCCATTGAGATGATGACTCTTATTATTCTGTCCAACAAAATCCATCGCTAAAGATACGGAGGCATCGAGTTTTTTGACATCACTGGCACACTCACAGACAACAACAAAGGTAAGTGATGAGAATGTACAATCAAAAAGCACTACATTAGCAAGGTCACCTCTCTATCTGAATGCCACTGTGAAGTCAAAGCTACAATAATGGCTCTTTCAATCACTGTGTTTGCCTTGTAAAAGGGCGACATGCCTTCTAGGAGACCCGGGAAACCAAACAGAGACCATTTTGTGCTTGGAAATTAAAGACTGACAACTTATAAGACCAACGTTTGCAGGGGAAGAGAAAATGTTTTTGCCCTAAAGCTCATGTGATTTTACTTGCTCATGTTCCACCTCAAAAAGTGTAATAGACTGTGAAAGCATAACAACAATCCTCTGCTCACAGCCTGTATAAATGAGCACACTGTGCTTTCCCTGGTTACCCAGTGAATGAGTCAGTGTGGGAAGGTATGTACATAGTGCTATAATGATCACACACTGAGGACCTGCGGTATTGCAAGCAGAAAGATGGGCCTTCTTTTATTCAGAGCAATTTAAATAAACATCACCTGAAAGATAGCCCACACCAGAAGAATGTTGGACCCTTAGTAAAAATACAAAAAATAAATAAAAAGGCCAGTCTAGATCAATGGAAAAGGTTATATTTTGTTTACTGCAATAGCAATATTACCTATAGCTAAAATACCTCCATGAATTACTAGCTATAATACTGTATATATTTTCCATAAGTACCAAGCAGTACTGATTTGAGTAAAATTGTAACAATGCCTGCCTTAATTCTTTATCTGTATGTAAGAAGGACCCTCAATCTAATGTAATGTTTTATTTATAGTGCATTTATTGCCTTTTCCACCTGAAGATGCAATATTGCCACATCACATTAGTAAGATCCGATCTGTCTCCTAAAGATATCAGGAGCACAGCATTGATTAATTGGCAGGTTGAGGAACCCATTAAGAAAAAATAATCAGTCAAATTCTGGAGATATCTTGAACATCAGTGATCATCACACAATAGGAAAAAACCTAGTGCTTTATTACTTCTCTCAACTAATCAACCCCCTCCACCCTCTCACCCCCGAACCACCCAGCCCTTCAAACCGATGGATGGCCACATTAGCAGGCCGATAGAGCATCAAAGGACAGTGTTTGGAAAGTGGACAGGAATGCAATATTAGACAATACAGACCAATATCAGGAAACAATCATTCCTATACAATTCAGCACTAATGCTGTACACATTTAAGATAATTGAATGTGATGTTAACTACATTATTTTTAAGTTTCTGTAGAATTCTCCCAACTGGTCAAGCATCATTAAGTTTAACTGAAAAATTAAATATCACACACACAATAATTGCATACATTCACAATCCCATAATGCTGGCACAGCGAAGGGCCCATCACTTTGCAGTTTCATTAGCTATGATGGCAAAGACATGCTCACACTCGCGCGCACACACACACTCTTCATCCCTTATTCTGTGCACATTTAATCAACTGTTGGGGAGGGTTCAGTGCGCTGTGCTGCACTCTCCAGATAAGATTATTCTTCAGCAGTAGGCCTGACAGTAATAGACCAGGAGTTTAATTAGTGGATGTGAGGATGAAGGCAAGAGAGAGTAGACCGAGAGGGTAAATATAGTAAAGATAGTAATTGAGGGAGTAAGAGAACAAAAAAGACCAAAGAAAAGGTAATTTGTAATGCCCAGTCCGTACAATCTGAGCATTCCACTAACACGAAAGCAGCATGCAGGACAGGGACACAACTAGAATTAATTTGCTTTCCCATCCTCAACAAGAACCTTAAAGAGTCCTTATTATGCTCCTTTTCAGGCTCATATTTGTATTTTGTGCCTCTAATGTCACATGTTTACATGCTTTTATGTTCAATAAGTGCTTTATTTTCCTCATACTGCCTGTGCTTCAGAACCTCTTCTCACCCTCAGTCTTTAACCAGAGCAAGAGATTGGTTAGCTGATCAGCTATGTTGTGATTGGTCAACCACTTAGAGATGTTCTGCCAATAGAAACGTGAGTGTTACGTAGTGATGTCCCTATGTCACAAAAGAAAAACATTTCTTTAATGGAGGCGTTTCAGGCATATATATATTATTAATATATATATAGTGATATATATATATATATATATTTATATATATATATATATATATATATATAAATAGATATCGCAACCTGATTTCCATTGTTATATATTGGTTGATCCCTTTCCCTTTAAGTGAAACAAACTGTGTTGAAGTGCCCACCTGGGTCTCAACCTGATACCTGTCAGCTTCATGTTCCTGCTAATGTGGGATAAAGTGCCGACCAGCTGAGGCAAACACCCGGAATAACTATTAATATTCATCATATCGTCACTCATGCAGACAGGCCTGCGCACACACAGATGATGCACATATCACATTTATGCATACAAATCCAATGCAAGAGACAGTTATATGGATGCTTTCCTGGGACTAAGATGTCGGTCATGACAACATGTGTAAAAGAAAAACACTTCAATAAGAAGAACCTTGATTTAGATAAGTTTGTATTTCATCAATGATTTTACCAGGTACATTACAAGTGTAAATACAAAATCAAGTGAACAAACTTAACATGTATATACAGTGGGGCAAAAAAAAGTATTTAGTCAGCCACCAATTGTGCAAGTTCTCCCAGATGAGATGAGAGAGGCCTGTAATTTTCATCCTAGGTACACTTCAACTATGAGACAGAATGGGGGGGAAAGAATCCAGGAAATCATATTGTAGGATTTTTAATGAATTAATTGGTAAATTCCTCGGTAAAATAAGTATTTAGTCACCTACAAACAAACAAGATTTCTGGCTCTCACAGACCTGTAACTTCTTCTTTAAGAGCCTCCTCTGTCCTCCACTTGTTAACTGTATTAATGGCACCTGTTTGAACTTGTTATCAGTATAAAAGACACCTGTCCACAACCTCAAACAATCACACTCCAAACTCCACTATGGCCAAGACCAAAGAGCTCTCAAAGGACACCAGAAACTAAATTGTAGACCTGCACCAGGCTGGGAAGACTGAATCTGCAATAGGTAAGCAGCTTGGTGTGAAGAAATCAACTGTGGGAGCAATTATTTGAAAATGGAAGACATACAAGACTACTGATAATCTCCTTCGATCTGGGGCTCCATGCAAGATCTCACCCCGTGGGGTCAAAATGATCACAAGAACGGTGAGCAAAAATCCCAGAACCACACGGGGGGACCTAGTCAATGACCTGCAGAGAGCTGGGACCAAAGTAACAAAGGCTACCATCAGTAACACACTACGCCGCCAGGGACGCAAATCCTGCAGTGCCAGACGTGTCCCCCTGCTTAAGCCAGTACATGTCCAGGCCCGTCTGAAGTTTGCTAGAGAGCATTTCGATGATCCAGAAGAGGATTGGGAGAATGTCATATGGTCAGATGAAACCAAAATAGAACTTTTTGGTAAAAACTCAACTAGACGTGTTTGGAGGAGAAAGAATACTGAGTTGCAACCAAAGAACACCATACCTACTGTGAAACATGGGGGTGGAAACATCATTCTTTGGGGCTCTTTTTCTGCAAAGGGACCAGGACGACTGATCCGTGTAAAGTAAAGAATGAATGGGGCTATGTATCGTGAGATTTCGAGTGACAACCTCCTTCCATCAGCAAGGGCATTGAAGATGAAACGTGGCTGGGTCTTTCAGCATGACGATGATCCCAAACACACCGCCCGGGCAACAAAGGAGTGGCTTCGTAAGAAGCATTTCAAGGTCCTGGAGTGGCCTAGCCAGTCTCCAGATCTCAACCCATAGAAAATCTTTGGAGGGAGTTGAAAGTCCGTGTTGCCCAGCGACAGCCCCAAAACATCACTGCTCTAGAGGAGATCTCCATGGAGGAATGGGCCAAAATACCAGCAACAGTGTGTGAAAACCTTGTGAAAACGTTTGACCTCTGTCATTGCCAACAAAGGGTATATAACAAAGTATTGAGATGAACTTTTGTTATTGACCAAATACTTATTTTCTACCATAATTTGCAAATAAATTCTTTAAAAATCAGACAATGTGATATTCTGGATTTTTTTTTTTCTCATTTTGTCTCTCATAGTTACGGAGCCCTGGAGGGTTAATTGAGAGAAAAATAAATAAAACGTGGCCACGTTTTACTTTCTCGTTCGCACGAGTTAATAAAGCGTGCGCATGAGTTAATAAAGCGTGCGCACGAGTTAATAAAGCGTGGCCTCGCTTTATTTAAATTGAGGGATTCCTGTCCGTGATTCACAGTATCTGCTGCCCACAGCTGTTTTATAGAAGGAAAACCTCCTTCACTTTATGAAATCTCTGCGTCACCAGTGGCCTGTACTACGAAGCAGGATTTGCTATTTACACTATTCATTCATGAAGTATGACGCTGCTCTGTCAGCACGCGTCTCCATGTTTGTGATTGGTCAAATGTTGCTAACCCCGTCCCTTTCACGTGAACGCGCTCTCAGCCGGACAGAGAAACCCTGGTTGATTTACTGAGTTGATAACCAGCTTCGTAGGACCGCTTATCGATATCGCGTTAGTTAAGCCGGGTAAATCGAACATATCCAGGTCCAGGGTCTGTTGAACTGGCTTCGTTGTACAGGGCACTGGAGGCAGTAACGTGTAACTCAGCAGAATCTGAGAAGAGCAGCACCAGCTGCAAAGAGCTGTGCCTTTTACTGTTTACTTCACTGCGTTTCCCTTCATTAGAACAGCTGAATAGAGATCGAGGCTGCTACGTTTAACCACACACATCTATATACACATCGAACTACCAGAGTATTCCCCCTCGTTTTATGAAGGAGATGTCCTGTCACCGGGGCGCATGATGTGTGTGTGTGTGTGTGTGTGTGCTCAGCTCCGCTCTGTGTGCGTGTTTGTGTGTGTCCGACACCACCGGCATTTGTTTTCAAATTACCACGAACAGTAGGCCTAATTTACACAAATCTGGTTCTCCATAGTTAAGTGTATTCCCAAGTGAAAGAATTTTGTTTAATCTTAATCTCGATGTGCTATAGTCCTGCCAGAGTGCACCGGAACGAACGATACTATCATAAACACACACACACACACACACACACACACACACACACAAAACGAGGTCATGCTTTATTAACTCGTGCGCACGCTTTATTAACTCGTGCTCACGCTTTAGTAACTCGTGCGCACGCTTTAGTAACTTGTGCGCACGAGTTGCTAAAGCGTGCGCACGAGAAGGTATCTCGTGCGAACGAGAAAGTAAAACGCCCTGCCTGCCTATAGCTTTGCCGATATCTGTGTTGATAGGTAATAGATTAAGAGCAGTAAATCATCTTAGACACAGGAAGCGCTCAAACGTTTGTGTGAGTTTATCTAATTTAGCAGTGATTCCATGTCAGCCACAGCTTGTCACTAAACATCTGACTGATAGTGTGTTTAACGAACTTAAACTAGCTTTATTAAATGTCAGGTCTTTGGCAGGAAAAACATTTTTAATCAATGATTTTATCACTGAGCACAATCTCGATTTTATGTTTTTAACAGAAACTTGGATTGAACAAAATAACAGTGCAGCTGTTCTTATCGAATCAACCCCTCCCAACTTTAGTTTTATGAGTCAGGAAAGAATGCATAAGAAAGGGGGTGGAGTTGCTATTTTGTTCAATGATTCCCTTCAATGCAGGAAGACATCTTATGGGAACTTTGATTCTTTTGAATATGTGGCCCTTCAGCTGAAATGCTCCTCTCGAACTCTGTTCCTAAATATCTATAGACCACCCAAATACTGTGCAAGCGTTTTTGATGACTTTACTGAACAGCTGTCTATAGTGTGTATTGACTTTGACCGTCTAGTCATTGTTGGTGATTTTAACATCCATGTTGACAACCCCCAGGACAGAGGGGCTAAATAACTGTTTTGTGTTCTTGATAGCTATGGACTGACTCAGCATGTGACGGAGCCCACGCACAATAAGGGGCACACTCTGGACTTAATTATCTCAAAGGGTCTGAATATCTCTAAGGTTGTGGTGACTGATGTTGCACTCTCTTATCATTCCTGTGTGTTCTTTGAGAGCTCTATTTCTGTTCACAAAAATGTTCAAAAAGAGATAACCACAAAGCGATATTTAACTGAAAATACTAGGGAAATGTTTACTCAGAATTTTTCTTCCACACTTGCCCCTGCTAACATCTCAGTAAATGAGCTAGTATCATTTTAATTAAAAAATTTAAAATGTTATAGATGCCAATAGGCGCATTCACACTGCAGTACTTTTCCCACAAAGGTTCATGCGAACTTAGTTCAGTGAACTCTTTTATCGCGTTCACACCAAAAAGAGCCGGTACTAAATATAGCTCTTTTCTCACAAAAGAGCCGCTCGTAAGTCCCTGCTAGAGAGCAGGGACTTTCGAGCGGCTCTTTTGTGAGAAAAGAGCTATATTTCTGATTGGCTGGGCGGATTGCAAACCACGCCCCGTAAAACTTCCAAAAAGTTTTGTGAAGCCGCCATTTTATTATCCTCGCATTAGCATTATTAGCATTAGCATTAGCCCAGCGCAGAAACGCAGAGAGACTAACTTATGGCAACACAAAATAAAACATGGGAGCGGTGGAGATGAGGAGGTGTCGGCGTTCTGGCGATTTACTCGGAAGGCTTCAGTAGAAGCTGCTGGGAGTCCCAGCAACTTCTACTGAAGTCCTCTTACAACTCCGGGGACTTCCGGCCGGGGACTTTGGGCGGCAGTATCCGCCGTGAAGTTGTTTGTAGCCTGCCAGTAAACCCAAAGCAGAAGAAGAAGAAGTGAAGTCAGCGGCTTCATTTGCCTAATCCACCCCCAGGGACTTTTTCCGGTGTGAACGCGATCTGTACTTAGTTCATGCGAACTAAAGAGTTTGCATGAACTAAGTTCGCATGAACCTTTGTGGAAAAAGTACTGCGGTGTGAATGGGCCTATTGCTCCAACTAAGGTAAAGGAAGTGACTGGGAAGAAAATATCTCCATGGAGAAAGGCCATGACCGAGAAAAAAGATAATGTCGAAAAGCTGAACGCAGGTGGCGAAAAACAAATCTCCAGGTGCACTTTGAAATCTATAAAGAGAGACTTGGCCTTTATAATTTGGAATTGAAAAACGCATGACAATCGTTCTTCTCTGACATCATTACCAAAAACAAAAACAACGCACGTGCCTTGTTTGCTACCGTCGAAAGACTAACTAACCCCCCAGTGTCAGTAGCCTCTGAATTTCTATCCACCAGGGCGTGCAATGATTTTGCCTCCTTTTTCACTGACAAAATTCAGAAAATCAGACAAGCAGTCAGTGCCTCTGCATCAGGTACAGCAAATGTGTTGTCTCTGTGTCCACTTAACATCAATTCAAACACCATGACACAATTCCATCAGATTAATGATAAAAACCTAGAGGACATTATACAACTTCTGAAATCCTCCTCCTGCTGCCTTGATATTATTCCAACAGGATTTTTCAAAGATGTTTTGCCTTGCATGGCCTCAGATCTACTTCATATAGTAAACAAATCTCTTCACTCAGGTATTTTTCCACAGGCCCTGAAAACTGCAGTCCTTAAACTGCTCTTAAAAAAGAATAATCTAGATGTTTCAGTAATGAACAATTACAGGCCCATATCAAACCTGCCATTTCTAGGTAAAATCATTGAAAAAGTTGTTTTTCAACAGTTGAGCAATTTCTTGCATTTAAATAACTGTTTCGATGTGTTCCAGTCAGGCTTTCGTCCAAACCACAGCACTGAGACTGCTCTTGTAAAGGTCTTTAATGACATCCACTTAAACACAGACAGTGGCAGAACTTCAGTGTTAGTATTATTAGATCTCAGTGCTGCGTTTGACACTGTTGACCACAGCATATTACTAGACCGACTGGAAAACTGGGTGGGACTTTCGGAAACAGTTCTAAATTGGTTTGAATCCTACTTAAAGGACAGAAACAACTTTGTTTCTATAGGTAAATACACATCTGAGTTGACGAATATGACATGTGGGGTTCCTCAAGGCTCCATCTTGGGGCCTCTTCTCTTTAACATCTACATGTTACCACTGGCTCAGATAATGAAAAACAACAAAATAAGTTACCATAGCTATGCGGATGACACACACATTTACGTAACAATTTCACCAGGAGACTATGCTCCAATTCAAACACTGAGTAAGTGCATTGAACAAATCAATGACTGGATGTGTCAGAACTTTCTCCAATTAAACAAAGATAAAACTGAGGTAATGGTTTTTGGAGCCAAGGCAGAACGTATGAAAGTTAGCGCTGAGCTTCAGTCTGCAATGTTCAAAACAACAGATAAAGCCAGAAATCTAGGTGTAGTCATGGACTCTGACCTGAGTTTCAACAGTCACATTAAAACAGTTACTAAATCAGCCTACTGTCACCTAAAGAATATATCTAGGATTAAAAGACTAATGTCACAGCAGGATTTGGAAAAACTTGTCCATGCTTTTATCTTCAGTAGACTGGACTACTGCAATGGTGTCTTCACAGGTCTCACTAAAAAATCTATTAAAAAGCTGCAGCTGATTCAGAACGCTGCTGCTCGAGTCCTCACTAACACTAAGAAAGTGGATCACATCACTCCTGTTCTGAAGTCTTTACACTGGCTTCCTGTGTGTCAAAGAATAGATTTCAAAATACTGCTGCTGGTTTATAAAGCTTTGAATGGTTTAGGCCCAAAATACATTTCTGACCTCCTGCTAAATTATGAACCATCCAGATCTCTCAGGTCTTCAGGGACTGGTCAGCTTTCTGTCCCCAGAGTCAGAACTAAACATGGTAAAGCAGCGTTCAGTTATTATGCTCCAAACATTTGGAACAAACTCCCAGAAACCTGCAGGTCCGATGCAACTCCGACTACTTTTAAATCCAGGCTGAAGACTTTTCTTTTTGTCGCTGCTTTTAATTGAACTATTCATATCTTAGACTGCACTGTAACTTTTATCACTGTAACTTTTATCCATGTATTTTTTCTTTTAATGTTTATTTTATTAGCTTTTCCTTTTTAATGACTGATTTTAAATGTAATGTCTTTAATTTTTTTTTTGTAAAGCACTTTGAATTGCCTTTTGTTGAAAAGTGCTATATAAATAAACTTGCCTTGCCTTGCCTTGCCTTGCCTATGAACCCTCCAGGGCTCTGTACATAGTTGAAGTGTACCTAGGATGAAATGTCCAGGCCTCTCATCTTTTTAAGTGGGAGAACTTGCACAATTGGTAATACTTTTTTGCCCCACTGTACATATCAATTGATATATATTCAACTGTGTGAATCAGAAGACTAAAAGATTGTCATGGAAAACTTGATTATGATTGGCCAATAATTGGATTATTTTCATAGAACTGCACTGCTCTGACTCAGCATCCACATAATGACTCTAAATTGGTATGCACAGGCATGTGGATGCAGGTTGGCAGATCTAGCTTACTTGGAACAATAGGTAATCAATTACTCACAACCTGCCCATCCAGGAGCATAGGGTGACGTGCCAGACTTTTTGGCTGATATTTCCACATAAAAAAATTCGCTCTACAGCAAATTCAAATGTCGAGCTTGTCAGAATAATGATACACTTGTCTGGACGGAACAACGCTCGTGGCATCGGCAGAAAAACGTGTGAATTGCCCCGGCCTGTACGGAGCTGGGCTGAAACCCAGTTAGCTGTTGGCATTGAGGTGAAGGTCATGGTAGTGTGCTATGAATTGCAGATCGGCGCCCACAGCTGCCGCAGCCTGTGTGTGTCACAAGAGAGTGGTGTGAAGAGCACTCTGCAACATGCCAGTGTGTTGTGTGTTGTGTGTGTGTGTGTGTGTGTGTGTGTGTGTGTGTGTGTGTGTGTGTGTGTGTGTGTGTGTGTGTGTGTGTGTGGCAGAGCATATGCTCAACGCTCCGTGTGTCATTGGCTTTGTCTTTTCAAAGTGGACAGAAGCACTGTTACTATACCACCCGTGTTGGTTCTATCATTAGTCAAATCATATATTGCATAGTATGCCCTCACATAAACAAATTTTTCCTCACACACCTCCACAATTTCGTATCCTGGAAATCTTCCTTTTCCCTTTTTTGTCTCAACAGTCTTTAATGATTTAATATAGCACATTTCTGGCCATTTTCACAGTTTGAGTGAGAATCTAATTGACTGCATTAATTTACTGATCACAGAGTGTGAATCCAGAACAATTAATGCCAACGCACATTTATAAAAAAAAAAAGCCATGAAAAAACCTTTGGGAGAAACATCAATGGAGGTAAGCGGTCAGTATAAGCAGCCTTATTATTATCCCGCTGCTATCCAATTGCATGTGGGTTTGGATTTCATTGCCAAAATGAAAAAGGATTATTACAGAATAGTGAGAGGTAAAATACGCTTCCTAATAGTTTCAATTTTTCTAATTCTGAAAATTGCTTATCTGAGCTACATTAATAAACAAAAAGTATACACATGAATGCAACATTTGTACTGTTCATATATTGGATCTGAAGTACAAAGCAAAATGTCAGCTGTCTAGTGAAATGTCATTAATTTACAGACCTGGACATTGAATGAATATTAATACATTATTTGTATTATGACTACCATACATTGATACAATGTGAAGGAGTGAAGACATTGGTTTACACAAAAGAACACAACCCCTAGTGTCGTCTTTGTAATATCGCTTGAATAACAGTTCTATCCTATTACTTTAATTTTTTACTTAATTTTCTTGGCTGTGGGATGGCGCAGACTCAGAGCTTGTTATTGGATAACATATCATAAGAAAAGCTCTACAAAATACATAATTTTATAAAAAAAGATTCATGGGGTAACGATTATAATACCTGCTAGATTTAGGCTCAGATGAGTTTGAATTATGACTCAAGGACATTTTTAAGTAGAGCTTTGATTAAACCAACTTGTGACGGGCCTTTATTTTTATATCATAAAGACACGTCAAGGAAAACTGAAGCGGGAGTTAAGCTGTAAGAAATGTGAGCAGTTCAATTTCCTGTTCTTTTCCTTTTTACCCTTTAATGACCGTTTGTGCTTGAGGGCTTGTTGAGTTTGCAGTGAATTCATCACAATCTCCTGGTTGGCTAAGGTCTTTGCTGTTACAAAGAAACACTTCAGGTCGACAGAAATAAATGACTTCAGAATGAACTGAATCGAACAACTGAAGTGTGAATAATTTCACTAATGTCAAACGAAACTGAGTGAGAGCATTGTTATATTTTTCTAAAGGTGAGTCTCAGATATGCTGGCTTTCAAAAGAACAGTTTTCAATCAAATACAAATGAATGTCACTGAGATAATGATATGATATTGGGAGGGTAAAGAGTTACTGCACATTTGTTTTAACCCAGAAATTTTTGTCATTGTGTTTATCTGTGGGTTGTGTATTTGGAATTTGGAGCAATGCTTTATTCAATGACTTGTGCACAAACTGAATTGTTCTTAACCTGTTAAGCCCCGAGTCTGTTTTTAAGGTCTCAGGCTCGAAAATGACATTCCCAGAACAAATGACAATATCTTCACTTCTAAAAGAGGTAAACTAATCATCTTTTTTCTCAAAGCAATGATAAACCTATGAGTTGTGTGTAGAAAAGTCCGGGGCGTATTCAACGATTTAGAAGAATTAGCTGCATTAAAGGTGGGGTAGGTAAGTTTGAGAAACCGGCTCGAGATCGCTAGAATTTGAAAATACACAACCGGAGAAAATCTGGGACTTCCTTATAGAGCCCCTCCTCCAACACACACGAACGCGCACATGACCAATGAGGGCACGAGATAAGTTTGTGCCCCGATAGAAGGCTGACAGGCAGGTAGGCCATCCAGTTATTATAGCCGGGCCGGCTAAACTTACCTACCCCACCTTTAACAATGTCTCTAGTCCATTGCATTAAAAAGTCCTATAGCCAGATTATTTTTTTCAAAATGTCTCAGTGAAATAAACTCAATACATAGTTAGACAGGGGAGAAAGGGGGTATGACATGCAATACAGATTTAGGGTTGTGTAGAAAGAGGAAAACACCCATCTGAAAAAACTGTTTAATCAGAGGACAAATGTTGACATTGATAAACGGCAGACTGTTGAACTTTGGAGCATTGTAGCATTCTGAATCAGTCTCTGTTCTTGTTTACTAAACTTGTAGTTTGACCCCAGATGAATTCATTCTATTTATTTGAAGAAACTGGTGTAATCCTTGTTTTCAGTCATTGGTTACAAATCTCTAAACTGGCAACAGGCTGTCAAATCATCAACGAGTAAGTCTGTTAACGCTTCAGTTTGTAAGTCCTCTGTTGCATTTGTGCAATGGGGACACAGATCCAGTCTTTGTCCCAATGTGTTAGTGATCCCACTGTTATCAATCAAATCAATGGCTCACACAATTATGTATGAGTTTTTTGAATGTGGAAATGACAAGTATACGGTAGAGACGCTCCAGCAGAACGAAATAATAGGTTTTCATTTCACAACAACCATTCAACAACAGAAGTAGATTTGGGGTTTTTGACAACCTGTACTACACAGAACCCTGTAATAGGGGTGATGATGCCGACACACTCTAGTTTATTGGCATTAGCCGCTTTCACACCAAGTACTTTGCCGTACTTAGTGCCGCACTTAGTGCCCCGGCACTAAGTGCAGATCGGGTTCACACCGGAATAAGTTCCCTGAGGGAAGATTACGCAAATGAGCCGCTGACGTCACTGGGGCGACTGTGGCTGCGAGGGAGTGCGGTCGTCTTTCAACCAGAAGGGGGTTCGATCCCAGCCCATGCAGTCAACATGTCGATGTATCCTTGGGCAAGGCAAGATACTTAACCCTGAGTTGCTCCCGATGGCATGGCCACCGGTGTGTGAATGTGTATGAATGTTAGTTCCTAGAGTAACATACACTGCTCTGTATGAATGGGTGAACGACATGTAGTATGTAAAGAGCTTTGAGGGGTCGTAAAGACTGGATAAAGCACTATATAAGTACAGTCCATTTACCATTTACTTCTGCTTCTGCTTTGGTTTTAGTGGCAGGCCGCAAACAACTTCACGGCGTATACTGCCGCCCGAAGTCCCCGGCCAGAAGTCCCCGGAGTTGGGGACTGGCTTCAGTAGAAGCTGCTGGGACTCAGTCAGCAGACTGACGCTAGTCTCTCTGCGTTGATGCACGGGGCTAATGCTAATGCTAATAATGCTAATGCCACAAATACAATGGCGGCTTCACAACACTTTTCAGAGTTTTACGGGGCGTGGTTTGCAATTCGCCCAGCCAATAGAAATTGGTACTTTTTTGGTACTTTTTTGGTACCACCTCTCTAGCAGGCACTAAAAATGGGGGTAAAAGTTCCCGGCACTAAGTACTCTTTTTGGTGTGAACGCAACATAAGGGGTACTAACGGAACTAAACGGGAAAAGTACGGGGAAAAGTACTCCGGTGTGAACGCGCCTATTGATTAATGAGCAACAACAAACCAAGGGCCATGTCATCAGTTAAATCAAATAAAGACGAGGCAAGTACCGGCCTCTTTGTGCCGGCTGCGTCATGTAGCTTATTGATCGATCACGGCGTGAAGATTTCAGAAAATAGACATAAGCCGCGTTCACACCGAGTACTTTGCTGTACTTAGTTCCCGGCACTTAATACCCCAGGGGACTAAGTACAAATCGCGTTCACACCGGAATAAGTTCTCTGAGGGAAGATTACGCAAATGAGCCGCTGACATCACTTCTTCTTCTTCTGCTTTGGGTTTACTGGCAGGCCGCAAACCACTTCACGGTGTATACTGCCACCCGAAGTCCCCGGCCGGAAGTCCCTGGAATTGGGGACTGGCTTCAGTAGAAGCTGCTGGGACTCCCAGTAGCTTCTACTGAAGCCTTCCGAGTAATTCGCCAGAACGTCGACACCTCCTCATCTCCACCGCTCCCATGTTTTCTTTTGTGTTGCCATAAGTTAGTCTCTCTGCGTTTGTGCGCTGGGCGAATGCTAATGCTAATAATGCTAATGCGAGGATAATAAAATGGCGGCTCTACAAATCATTTCAGAGTTTTACGGGGCGTGGTTTGCAATCGCCCAGCCAATCAGAACTGTGGTACTTTTTTTCCCCAGGAAAGTACCTGCTCTCAGCAGGCGCTAAAAATGGGGTGAAAAGTTCCCGGCACTTAGTTATTTTTTCGGTGTGAATGCGACATCAGGGGTACTAACGCAACTAAAAGCGAAAAGTACGGGTGAAAAGTACTCGGTGTGAACGCGGCTATAGTACTAGTGTACTTCAGCTCTGCAGTGTTCTCTGAAGTGATTGCCTGTTTTGCTTCAATGGGAGGGAAATAACAACGTTATTAAACTAGTTTGTATAAGCTCTCCTAATATGCCACGGTCTACTTTGGCCTGATGACAATCAGGCACATTCATTATGGTGTCCTCAAACTTTCTTTAAATGATTGCACCGACACTCATAGAAGGCTGTGATTATTTATGCACTCCCCTTGATATTTTTAATAGATGATGTCCGCTACAGCTCATATATGACTCAGTAAAAGGAAAAGGACATCTCTGGTCTTAAATTAAATCAGACGGATGATCACACTTTGCTGACTTTGTAACTCTCTATGCTTTTATATCTGTCCGTCTCGACCGCCCTCAACTTTGTCCTCACGCATTAGCAAAGGATTCACAAAAACATCCCTCTGCTGTCTTTCTTTTTAGCTCCATTTGTAGCTTGTCCTCCGAGTCTTTTTAATTAGGGCTCTACCAAACATTTGGAAGCTTCAAAGAACTTAATTTAAACGTTAACATTAAAATCATAGAAGTAAACATTTGAATGCAGTTTTTGTTTTTAATGTCATTGTGGCAAAGTCAACATTTTAGACAGTTGTGGTGAAAGATTGGGCTTTACTATTACAAGTTTTGTAATATTTGTAGTATTCGATTCCAGTGGGCGCTGTGAAGATTTTTTTTCTGATTTGTGTTGAACATAACTTGAGGTTGTTTATAGTCCATAAGTCAAACTTTATGGAAAAAAAAGATGAGCATTAGCAAATTCACAACATTTTGAGAAACCTTCACTGCACTCTGCTGCTTGCTAGGAGCAAAAAGGGATGCATGCAGCAAAGGGGTAACTTCATAACAGTTTATTTAGTAAAGGGGGCATTTAATTAGAGGACTTTTCAAAAAATATTTGGGGGGTGATGTCATATAATTAAATGAAAGTCACCTTAATGCAAAAGCATCAATATGAGCTTTAAATGTAAAAGCACACATCCCTACTTTAAATTTACTCCACTCGCCCCTCATTCTGTATGTGGCATGGAGAAGAGGGATGGAGAGCCATCTACATTATTTACAATAGCTCTTAACCTGGCAGGCTTGGGTTCACCACAGCGCAGAGCTGTTTTCAGAAACGCTGCATTTGCTTTCGAGCCTTCAATGAGAAAGGTGAACTTTTCTCAATGGAGCTAATGTGGCTGCAATTGAGTAGAGAAGAGGCTAAAAGAAGATGTTATGCAATTTGTTCTGGCTGTTGCAATATACTCGGTAAGGGATAAGAGTGGTAATGTAATAACTGTGGCTCATATATGCGGCTGCATTAATAAATGAACACACAAATGGGCAGAAAGCTTTTTTCTTTTTTAAACACTGAATTACATAAGCTTTTCTAATAAAGCTCTACCATGTTTGGATTCGTACATATTTGAAAGCGTGTACATATTCAGAGCTAATCTTCTTGACATTCTCTGTAATTTATTTATTCAGAATGACTCTGAGCTATCTGAGGGAACACTTTACAGGCAGACTGTATTAAACTTGTAAAGTCAACCAAGTCTCATCACTAAACACTAACAGCCCCTACACACGGCGGCGTGCGTTGCCGCTTGGCGGTGGGCGTGTCTTGAGCCTGGGGAGTTTACGCGAGCAACGCGACCAACAACCAATCACATGAATCTCTCCTGTCAATTGCATAAAAGGTTTTACATGTCACACTTTATATGATGAACATTTATGACATTAATGCCTATGGTGCTATTTTACGCAACATTCCATGCTGGCTAAATACTGTCTATGTCTATACTGTCTAGCTGTCCATTCAAACGAAGTACACTGGATATAAACTCCCCAAACAGGCGAAAACCTACCAGTTTCACCCACTGTCTCTGCCACCTGCCTCCATGCCTGGCTCCTCCGGTTTGTATCCCGGTAGGTGAACAGAGACTGATCATAAAGCACCGGGTGATTCCCTACCGCTACGATTATTTTCTCCTCCATTTTTTGGCATATGAGGAAATGAACTGCGCTCTGGCTCTCGCAGCATACACGCGGTTTGATTGGCTAGCGCTTGTACTGGTAGATTTGCATAAACGGGATTTGATTGGCTGACGCCTCCGTCGAGGCGTCAAAAGTAGAACATTGCTCTACTTTTGCAGCGAGCACCGCCAGAAAAGCTACGCTTTGCTCCCACAATGCAGTTCGGCGAATCGTGACGTCACCCCATTCAAAGTGAATGGGCAGAAGCGTTGAAGCGGGGCCGTAACAGGCTATCCCTGTATGAGTATAAGTTAACACAAAGATTGGTCAATAAATGCAGAACTTTGGTACTCCTGCAGGGTGTCCGCGGGGGGCTTAAAAAGTATTAAAAGTTGATAAATCAATTTAGTGACAATTAAGGCTATTAAAAAGTATTAAACGGCATTTTCCAAGGTATTACATTTTGTAGCTTGTTTTCAATAAGTATATAAATTGTCCAAAGAGGTTGTATTCTACAGTTATCCTGAATGTAATCATTGCGTAGGTGTGTAGTGTGATTCTGTGTAGTTTATTTATGGCATCCCGTTGGATGTGACGTCATCTGAACAGGACATCGCACGCTCACTGCTTGATAGCGCGCGAAGGTCCGTTTACGCCGGTTGTTAAACAACATCGTTATGGGGAAATGCAAGTTTGCGTCCAAATAGTTGGAAGATAAGGAGGAAAGACAATCAATACTGTATATAGTCAATGTGTAGTAAAGTGTGTCGCCAATGTAACCGGTTAGAACTCGAAGTGGCGATGAGGTCTTAAAATGTATGGAAAGGGTCTTAAAAAAGGTCTTAAAAGGTATTACATTTGACTTCAGGATTCCTGCATATACCCTGTCCTGGGTATCAGAGCCCTACACTGTTTGCAGGGCTGATCCTGCCAACATTCAAATTGTCCTTTTGGTGCACTGTGAGTGTTGAACATGTCCCTTTTCTTGCAACATGACATCCCTGAATTTCACTGCCCCTACTAACTATTGAACTTTTGAGCAGCTGCTTGGTTCTGCTTCACTGCTGCTCAAGTTGATTTGGGATATTTCAAGCACAAGTTATAAAATATATACAACTGTAAATAATATAAGTGTTAAGTGTTGTAATTAAATTGAATGACACAAATACTTGTATGGCTTGTACTCGGCACATCGCCTACTAAACTAATGCCATCTTTCCACAAAAAAAAAAAATGTCAGTAAAAAATCATCTAAAACCTCCTGTGCGCTTTCTGGCGGCAAACACACGACAAAGTTAGCAACTGAATGTATTACAATAGTGGAACATTTAGCAGCTGAAGACTAAGAGACAGATATTTATCTCAAGAGTTGGTTGAGACCAAAAACTGAGCTAAAAGAACAAAGAGTGAATATTGGACTTACATTTATCAGGTTCACCCTATTTTCTGGTTTTCTAGAGAATGCAAGCACAAATGGTATCGGAGAATTTATAAACTATTGTTCAAGTAATAATTTTTTGCTCTGGGTGAAAGCCAAAAAAAACAGGTTTGTTCTTGTACTGTGTCTCTTTATAGCTGTGACTGTGTAAACAATTTACAGCCTGAAACAAAGCAAACAAGTTTTTCTCAGATATTAACCTGCTGCTGTATCTCGCTTTCGAGTCAGGTTCTTTTTCTCAGGCAATCTTCTTTAGTCCAAGTATTCTGTTTGTGTGTTTGTATATGTGTGTGTGTATTTGTGTGTGTCCTTTTCTGACACCACAATCATACATGTATACCAGAGCTGTGGCCTTGAAGCAAACGGATACACAGGAAGTGAGTCATTGCGCTTCTGCCCTTTCAAAGTTTTGCAGTGAAACTAATCTACAAAACCTCAAAGGATACAGGGCCAAGGTATTGCTGCTGTGTTTGTGACCTTTTAATGCAAAGATTGTGTAGATAATAAGGCAGGCATTTTGTGATGTATTGCTGCAGAATGTTTGTGTAGGAAACCCAAAGAAAACCAAAGTTTGTGGTTGACACAATCACAAACTTTAATGAAATAATAATGCTTGTTGATCACAGCACTAAATTGCATTGATGCAAGGTTAGTTTTTGTGTGGACACCTGTGTCTATGTATTGTTGGTTTGACTCCCTGTGATCTGAATCAGGTTTGAATTTACACTCTGTTTTTAAGATTTTTGCAAGCTGTTTAATGGAATTTAATGGTAGTTAATAAATGGCCAAATTTAAACCATAAAAAGCAACTATATAAAATACAAAATAAATGGGGATTGTAATTATCTGCACCTACAATTAATCCAAAATAATCTAAAGCTATTTTAGTTGATCACTTTTGGCCTTCTGTTGTCTCTTTGCGCCGGTGCTTGGAGTCTCCATTGTTCAGATGATTCAACCCAGTCTCATGGCATTTCGTGTTCACCAACACGATTTTTAATCTATTGATTCGTGTTCACCAACACGATTTCCCCCTTTTTTTCGTGTTGCACAGCACGATTTTAAAAGCAATGTATTTCTACTGGTAATGTGTTTCGTGCCTGCAGCACGTCTTTTTCTCCGGTCGGGTCGTGGAAGACCGGAAGCTGTGTGGTTCATAAAAATATGTTCTTACTCAATATCAAGCCACAATTATTGCTTTTATTTTAAATCGTATAATTTCTGACTTTTGTTGCTGTCTGTGAGGAAAATAAATGGGGCTCAGAGCCTCAGGATACTGAAATCTGTATTTTTAAAATCTTTTTTTCCTTCTAATTTGTTATTCTTTTCAAAATAACACACTATTATTTACTCACCAATAACACACAATTATCCTTGCTTTTATTTATTGGTTTATTTCCATAATCTCGGGCTTTTTTGGCGTCCGTCAGGAACTGAATTTCAAAATAAAAATATCCGGAAACAGATGTAGGCATTTCGAGCGATTACCCAAGATCCTCAGCTTTGGTTTAAGCTCGCTGATTGGATGTTTTAGCCGCAATGCATGCTGGGATTTGGTGTTTATATTATATGAAATCCGGAAAACATTTTAAAACAATAAAAATAATACTTAATTCCGAGTGTTCTTGCTTTTCTCTTTGAAAGTCATCACATAACGGCATTGTAATACACGGTTCGGCTGCATTACATATTACAGATCTGCCGTAGTTCTTTATTTATAGAGCCCTGATGAGAAGACCTTTGGAAAAACTGAAGAAATTCCGCCGAAACTGAATACTTGACGTGGATCATAAATATATCAACAATTAAACAACATCTTCAATTTCTCTTCACACAATACGTCTCCTTGCAGTATCAACACTAATTCGGCTGACTTTTACATTTGATCTAATTCATAGATAGCTTATATTTACACCATAACGGTGCACAGCTAATATAAAGGACTTGTAGTTTTTAAAGATATTACTGATTTTCTTTGAATGTAAGAATGTAAATACTGAGTCTGAAATAGTATAGCAATATGCTGTAAAATGATGTGAAAGCATGAATAAAACTACACATCTTCAGATGTTGTACATACATAAGTGTCCTACACTAATAATACACAGTTATTATGGCTGTGTGTACCTTGTGTGCACCGCCTAGTGGTTAAAGCATGTTATTCAATTATTGTTTTTATGTGTTATATTTGATTAAAAAAATATTAAGAGTACATACTTTCATAGGGGGAAAGTAGAAGGTCTGTGATAGAAATATAGAATATAAAAAATCAAGAAGATACTGTAAGTGATCTCTACAATAAAACAGTTTAGTGCTGGATGTACAAAGATATTAATAGGAGGAGGTGCAAAACAGAAAAACGAATTAACCTTTATTTAAACATTAAATAACAGATTAAGGTCTTCTTTTAAATAAGAAAAAAACTTTGGGGGTATCTATCTACAGATAAATATTAAGCCTGACAAAGTACTTAACGTCTAATATATTGCTTTCCTACAATGTTAACTATGTTGTTATTTTAACTGATATTATACATATGGATGATATTCTTATGTATGTAGATAGAATAAGAAATGTGCAGAATATGACAGTTTAATGGTGGAGGAACACACATATTGATAGATGTCTTGTAATGTACTGTTGAGGAACCTGTGACCCAAGATTTTCATTCATTGCATAACTATACCGTAGTTGTGTATATGATATGTCAATAAACCTTTGAAAATCTTGAAATCTTGAAAGGGATGTGCAAAATAGTCATTATATACAGTCTTTAATGAACTATTAGTAGAGAATAACGAGTAATGAATATACTTTATTACTCGTTTCCATTCATGTCAATTGCAGGTACATGTGTAGTCTTCTCAAGCACCAACTATCAAATATCTGTCCTGATTGTTGGCACTTGACAATCACCTTACCTGAATTTTACTCAGGTGTAACTAAAGTCTGATTTAAGGGTTGTTTATATTTCACATCATTAATCAGAATCTGCAAAGTAACTCAAATAAGTGTAGTGGAGTAAAAATACCAGGTTATCCTCTGAATTGTAGTGGAGTAGAATTATAAAGTAACAATGAGCTGTCATGTGGGTATATATTAATGCTATATATTAATGCTGCACATTATGGACACAAGCGATTTTCACCCATTTATTAATTATATGTTTTACATTTGATAACACCAATGTGTTTAATACTGGCAACTTCTAATTGTGGGAAAAACGAAAACGTTCAGTAGAGACGTCCCATAGAACATTTTGCGAAACACAATAGCCAGCGTGTGTAGTTCTGGGGGGGCGTTCGATTCCAGTTTTGTATAGTCTGGCGTGGTTTCGTTCCATTTCAAACGGCTGTTTGACGCTTGGCGTAACCTTGGCGCACTGCCACTCCAACATCCAATCCCAGAGTATGAAGATTAATCACGGGGACTGTAGTCCTAAACGATAGCTGGGGATTATGGGTAGTGTAGTGTCTTCGGCCATCCTAAACTAAGAAATGTTGACAATCGCAATGATGCTCGAAATGTCCCTTAAAGGCCTACGTCCGTGAACACAAAATGCCATGAGACTGGGTTGGATGATTACACTCAGTCGGCCAATGTAAGCTCTATTAACTATGATCATCACTGCATCAGAAAAACACTAAGGCTCATTTTAAGCAGGGAATATATTTCGGTGGTACATTTAGGAAAGAAGATTGAGAAAACATTTTAAACAAGAGCTATCAGTTATTTTGGCAAATGCGTTTTTGGCAAACATTTGCATTCCATTAAAAGCACAATTGATCCTCATGCATCCACTTTGAGATGGACAGTATTAACAATCTGAATTAATTATGTCATTTTATATCAAATATGTTGATGGTGCAGCAATTCCTTATTAATGTGGACACATGTTTTTTTATCAGATACATTCAAGTGTAATACAAATAAAAATAGCTATAAAGAGCTTATTTCCAAACGTTTAGTTTCTTTATGTTGAATAGGTATTATATTGAATTGTGTGTTATAGCTTCTTGGTTTTAAATTATTCCAATAGGCTCCACTCTTTTACTGGCTTGCAGGGCTTTACATAATTGTACATTTATTTTAGAAAATATCTGTCAAATCTGTGTATTCATCAGATATTTGTACCAGCTATATGCTGACCCTATTCTAGCCCCTCCCATGTGAGCTATTTTAGATGAGCACCTTAATTTTTCCCCTTGACATCGTTTTATAGCTCAGCCAACAGCCGTGACAGGTAAAGGTCAAGGAAAGAGGAAATGTAGAATCGAAGGGAATAGGGTTGATTTCTCTTTCCTTCATTACCTGTGCCCTTTACTCTCACTTCTGAGATTTATCTCTCAACTCAAGAACATGTGCAGAGAACCTTATGAAATAGCCGGTAACAGATAAAAGCATCACCTGCCATCATCAAACTATCTTTTTCTTGACTCTTTTATTCTTACTCTCTTTCTTACAAAGATGTGCTGTACTGTCTCTTTACTGTGTCTTTTATTTCATTTCAGCCCCTCCTCATTAAAACTCTGCAACTCCATATCAGTCAGCTCCTATTTATCCCTCTTTGAAATCCTTCATTTGCTTCTATATCTTTCCTACCTCTTTCTGCGTCTTTTGTCACCTACAGAAGCTTCTGATTTAGAATATGGAGATAATAAACACACAAAAAGGGCTGCCTTTTATTGTTTGAATAAACTGAACATGCCGCAGGGCAACTCAAACTCTAAGCTGTTATTGCAGAGTATTTAATGAACTGAACAAGGTTCAATGTGTACAAATGCCACTGAGACATGGTTATTAAAACAGAAGCAGCTCAGCCGGAAGCCAATGCTAGTCTGGCTTTTCATTGAAGAAGCATTACTGCGGCAGTAGCTGACATGACTTTGTTTTCTGACCTTTTCCTCAGCTAAGTCTGGAAAATAAGACAATAAATAAACAATGAGTGTTGACTCAGAGCCAAACAGTACATGGACAAACTCATTCAAACATTTGCTCTATATCCTGTTGAATGGTTGCTCCGTTTTCATAAGGGTGCAAATAAGTTACATTTGTATAATTTTTCAAGGTATGTTTGTTCAATGTTTTAGTTTGTATCATTATTTGTTAAATATAAACTGATATTCTACACTTCGTAGAGGAAAGAAACATGCTGAAAAGGAAATTCTAATATTTTGTGATGGTGTTCACATCAGCTTTGGGTTTATTTTGATGGTGTGTTATTTACAGAAGAGGCCCTTAAACATTTTCTGATTATAAGTCCTTGATCATTATAGGTATTTATTTTGATATTCATGCACTGTTCTCCTGTTCTTGTTATAATTGTTGATTGATCAAAAGTAAGTGAATTGTAAAAAGAAAATAGTAACTTTTGATCTAACTACAGAAAGAAGACTGTTGCATTGCTTTTCCTGTGTGTATTATTCTTGTATTTCAGTCTTTCTTTGTAGAATTGCATGTGATTTGGATGTGTGTGTGCACCGTTTTTAGACGGCTCTAATATACTGTAGAATGTGCATTCTGTTACTGTTAGACTAAAGAAGCAGTTGCCTTTATTCAAAATATACCTCTATTTAGATGCCAGTTACATGGCACCTTTTTAGATGTATTATGGGCTGTGGTTATTCAATACTTTGAGTAATAATCAATGCCTCACATTCAAATTGTAGGTTGAATAGTTCATTCTTGACTTTGGCAATATCAGTTAAGAAAACACTTTACTGCAGTATGTCCCAAGTAGGGCTGCACGATATTGAAAAAAAACTGACATTGCGGTTTT
Organism: Harpagifer antarcticus; assembly: GCA_902827135.1. Lineage (NCBI taxonomy): Eukaryota > Metazoa > Chordata > Actinopteri > Perciformes > Harpagiferidae > Harpagifer > Harpagifer antarcticus. The sequence continues at coordinate 616,805 of CADEHL010000848.1, forward strand.
TTGTTCCCCTGCGATATATATTGCCTTCTTTTTAAACTGTTAAGCCCCAAGGTCCCGGCGGGTACTTTACTTTTTTTTTCACGACACTGTGTCTCAGGGGATCTTAATATTTAAGAACCTATTAATGTGTTATACCAGATTAACGGAAATAATCTCAGCTAACTGACGATACAAAACATTTTTACCAAAACAAAACAAAAGTCTCATAAGAAGCATCTAAATGACCCCTGAGCGAAAAATGCTAACAGACTTTGGCACAGAACTCAAGATAAAAGTACCCTTATTACTTATTGTAGCTGCACATACAAGATATCCGATTAAAACTGAAGTTCCACAGATTATTTAGGTATAGTATCATCACTGAGTGATCCGGACTCGCGACAGGGGAAGCAAATACAGACATCACAACACGTACCTTTACGGAGCTTCTAGGGAGATCGTCTCACCGTAGCTGTCAATCTGATCAAAAGACGTGTTCAATGGCATTAAAACGAGAAAAAACGTGGCTGAATCGGTTAATCCATAGATTTTTAACGTCTCTGTATAAAAATTATTTCATTTATAATTCATAATTCCATTTTTATGTAAAAATCACAGAGCAAAAGTTAGCTGCTAATGGTAGCCACCAGAGTGGTATCGCGGTTATCGCCATGACACGGTATATGTTCAGCCCTAGTCCCTGTTACACTATTTACTCATGTGTTATGGGTAAGGTGCAAGTTTCTTGAAGGGATTGTTTTCAGGTAATAGTATGTAATTTTTCTCTCTCTGTGTTTTCTCTTCCAGTACCGGATTGGGCAGCTGTACATGATCAGTAAACACAGTCACGAGCAGAGTGACAGAGGGGAGGGAGTGGAGGTCGTCCAGAACGAACCATATGAAGACCCGGAGCATGGCCAAGGACAGTTCACAGAGAAACGAGTCTACCTCAACAGGTCAGTGGAACTTGTCGATTCCAGTATATTGTCAAACCTGCAATCATTTAAAGTGTGTTCAATTTTTGCATAAGGCTGCAAAGGTTGCAAACACGTCACTGCTGCTCACTACATGTTGTTAGGAGCAGGTTTTCCTGAGTCACGTATGCATCACACTTACATCACCACATACTGATGCATCTCATTGTGTCCCATGCACGTGTAACTCTTCCACACACAGTTTTGACCCACGTGAACTAAACGAAGATGACAGTGAAAAGGGTGGAGGAATATTTGTGGAAAATATAAAGATAAAATACAACGAAAGTCTGAGAGAAAGGAAAAAATAAGAACAAGAGAGGGAGAAAAGAGAGGGGGGAGGGGGACAGAGATGCTGTAGGCCATTTGTTTAAGCATAAATACCTGTGTCAGCGTACGCTATGCCAGGGAACTCATTATGCTGAGTCAGCACAGCTCTGCTCTTCAGAGGAGAGAAGAGGGAGAAAGAAGAGGGGAGAAAACACATTTAAGTTGGGCAACTATTTAGGTATATGCAAAGTGCTATGTATGCAGAGTTGGGTGTAACGCGTTACTGTAATAATATTACTTTTGTCGGTAAAGGAGTAGTGTAACGCGTTACTTTTATAATTCAGTAATCACACTACAGTTACTAACATTACCCCGACATGCGTTACTTCGTTACTTTTATAAAATAATCACACTCACTGACAGACAAGAGGAGTTTCTGCCGCAGGTTTATATACAGTGGGGCAAAAAAGTATTTAGTCAGCCACCAATTGTGCAAGTTCTCCCACTTAAAAAGATGAGAGAGGCCTGTAATTTTCATCCTAGGTATACCTCAACTATGAGAGACAAAATGAGAAAAAAAAAAATCCAGAAAATCACAATGACAGAGGTCAAACGTTTTCTGTAAGTCTTCACAAGGTTTTCACACACTGTTGCTGGTATTTTGGCCCATTCCTCCATGCAGATCTCCTCTAGAGCAGTGATGTTTTGGGGCTGTCGCTGGGCAAAACGGACTTTCAACTCCATCCAAAGATTTTCTATGGGGTTGAGATCTGGAGACTGGCTTGGCCACTCCAGGACCTTGAAATGCTTCTTACGAAGTCACTCCTTCGTTGCCCGGGCGGTGTGTTTGGGATCATTGTCATGCTGAAAGACCCAGCCACGTTTTTCTTCAATGCCCTTGCTGATGGAAGGAGGTTGTCACTCAAAATCTCACGATACATGGCCCCATTCATTCTTTCCTTTACACGGATCAGTCGTCCTGGTCCCTTTGCAGAAAAACAGCCCCAAAGCATGATGTTTCCACCCCCATGTTTCACAGTAGGTATGGTGTTCTTTGGATGCAACTCTAGTTGAGTTTTTACCAAAAAGTTCTATTTTGGTTTCATCTGACCATATGACATTCTCCCAATCCTCTTCTGGATCATCTAAATGCTCTCTAGCAAACTTCAGACGGGCCTGGACATGTACTGGCTTAAGCAGGGGGACACGTCTAGCACTGCAGGATTTGAGTCGCTGGCGGCGTAGTGTGTTACTGATGGTAGCCTTTGTTACTTTGGTCCCAGCTCTCTGCAGGTCATTGACTAGATCCCCCCCGTGTGGTTCTGGGATTTTTGCTCACCGTTCTTGTGATCATTTTGACCCCACGGGGTGAGATCTTGCGTGGAGCCCCAGATCGAGGGAGATTATCAGTGGTCTTGTATGTCTTCCATTTTCTAATAATTGCTCCCACAGTTGATTTCTTCACACCAAGCTGCTTATCTATTGCAGATTCAGTCTTCCCAGCCTGGTGCAGGTCTACAATTGTGTTTCTGGTGTCCTTTGACAGCTCTTTGGACTTGGCCATAGTGGAGTTTGGAGTGTGACTGTTTGAGGTTGTGGACAGGTGTCTTTTATACTGATAACGAGTTCAAACAGGTGCCATTAATACAGTTAACGAGTGGAGGACAGAGGAGGCTCTTAAAGAAGAAGTTACAGGTCTGTGAGAGCCAGAAATCTTGTTTGTTTGTAGGTGACTAAATACTTATTTTACTGAGGAATTTACCAATTAATTCATTAAAATTCCTACCACATCTCCACGTGCAGTGCTGCATAAACATGACTTTTATCTGTAAACTCCCTCAACGGGGCCACTCGCTCTCTTTTGTTGATTGCCCTCTCACGGGTGAACAGTTCAATGTCCCGCTTCATTGTAGGAATTCTGCCATGTCTCTACCACTTTAGTTTGACCATCTCTGTTACTAAGTTATGGAATACTAAATAAATAAGTAATTAGATACCTTACCGTTACTGCGCTCATAAAGAATGATAAGAATAATGCGTCTTGAACTGGTTTCATTAATTAGTGTCTTGACGTTTCACAGACTGTTAGCTTGTTGTGGTAGGCTGGTAGCCTATTTTAGAGCATATAAAAAGAAAGACTTGTGTTATGTCTTCCTTAATGCAATAGTAATTTAGGGTGCAAGTGGAGTCTCGCAGAGGCAAAACTGTGGCGCGCTTACACTGTAGGTGCGCCGCAGTCTGCGTGATCTGCCTGTAGGGAGGGGTGGGCCGGCCCTGCGAGTAAAGTAACGAGTAAAGTAACGAGTAAAGTAACGAGTTACTTTATGTAGAGAGTAACGAAGTAGTGTAATATATTACTTTTTTTTTAAAAGTAATATGTAATTTGTAATATATTACTTTTTTTTAGTAACGACCTCAGCTCTGTATGTATGTAATCAAATATTTAAGAATCCAAATTAAAAACAAGTTCTACAATTTCACATTTAACCTTTTGGGTAGTTAAATATATGTTGGTTGGAACAACAGAGGAATGGAAGTTGTTATATGGATATTTTCGATGTCAACATGCAAGAAACACTACAGCAATGTCACCTTCTGTTCTATGTTTAACTCATGGCCTGTTCTATATTTCACAAAACATCTTTGTTTTTACATTTCTTCTCATAATGAGAACTCAAAAGTTTACTTTGGCCCTCACAATCTGCCTTGAGCTGTACCTCATTATTTGGATTCAACCCGTCTGACCTTAGCATGCATTCCATGTCTGTATTGTTCATTACCTCCATTCATAAGAGCGGCGAGGGGATAGTTGATTCATTGAACAGAATAAGGTGTTACCTTTCCTTGGTATGTGTTTAACTAAAAGGGTGTTTTTTCTATTCATTTAAATAAAAAACAAATACCAGCTTTGGAATGATAAACTCAGAGCAGCCATCCACCACTCGCACGCCTGGCAACGTGGGCCCCATCACAGCAGCTTTTGGCAAAGATCTTTTGAAGAACAGGGAGGGATTGGGAGAAATCAACAGATGGAGGTGTAGGAGGAGTGCCAGTTTCTTTTGTTGGGAGGGAGAGAGAGTGTGAGTGAGCCTGCCAACACACACACACAATGTGATGGTCGATGGCTGTTTTTATTCACAGCCGTCATGTGCAGTGGGCGCCATTTTTATCCTCCTCAAGGAATTGTTTTCCATGTCAATCAAAGGGAGTGGAGATGGAGGCATGGTACAGGAAAGCTTGTGCACTTCTGTGTTCGACATGTCTCATAAATAAGTTCTCAAAGCAGCCTCAGTTAGAGTTCAATAGTGCAGGGTGCACACATTGGCAGTATATTGAACCTCTATGAACACTTGGAAATAATTGTAATGGTAAATATGCTTATTTGTGTTCTTGCCGAGAGTCTAATAACATTAATACGACTCTCATTGAGCAAGGCACCGGACAACCCCCTTCCCCCCTCACTCCCATTGCTCCGCGGGTGCTGTACAATAGCTGCCCACTGCTCCTAGTACTAGACTCCTGGTACTAGGATGGGTTAAAAGCAGAGAACACATTTCACTGTGTGTGCTGTGTGCTCTGCATGTATGACCATTAAAGAGGATTTCATCCCTCCCATTATTATTATTATTATTATTATTATTATTATTATTATTATTATTATTATTATTATTATTATGTTGAATGATCCTTTACTGTGAGCAGATTTATTTTCTAGTAGAACAAGTTTCTCATGATTGCTGCGATAGCGGAAGCAATTTCACTCCCATCTTCGCTGCTACATGCTCACAGTCTCTCTCCTCCCCTGTTGCTGTCTGTCTCAATGTCTCTCTGCAGTAAATTACCCAGCTGGGCTCGAGCAGTCGTTCCTAAAATCTTCTATGTGACGGAGAAAGCATGGAACTACTACCCTTACACTATAACAGGTGAGCATACCGAGTAAATGTGTTAGTTGGACTGTCAGCTATCAATCTTTTCTAGCTTTTGTTCAAGGGTCAATACCAAACATATTCCTTGCACACTCAAAACTCACATTTAGCCAGGTTAGGTGCTGTAACAATAAGAGATACTGACATGTCTACCTCTTATGTAGAAATATGGTCTATAATAGCTCTGGTTGAAAGTTTAGTACTGCAATCGCATGATGCATAACACTCCTTCAGTTTATCATCTTCTTTCAGTCGGCCAGAAGTTGTTTTTCAGTCGAATCACAGTCAACAGTCAGCACTCCGCTTGGTACAAACACCACTGGATTTTTTTAGGGAGTTGGAGAAGCTTGTGAAAAGAAAGTATGACTTCTATACTCGGGGAGAAGAGCCATTTGTACCACATGGTCCAAGATCGCGAATCACCACTGCATTTTTTAACACATTTTTAAAAGGAAGGAAAGAGCTTTTCAACCAAAGTCCCTGAGCAGCTTCAGACATATGCTATTTAATTCAGGAAGCTCAGAAGCTCTCTTAGCAGCTACTCAATATGTAAATTATCCAGGATATGTGAGGGTTTAACATGGAGCTTCATCAGGATGCAGCGAAACTGGAAATATGCAGTTTTATAACAGTCTATGCAAAATGTAAATTAAATGTGACCCCTGAAGACAAAGGATCAGAAGGATTTTGTAGCATGGATCAATAAAGTGTATTCTTCTTATCTTAAAGGTCATAGTATTGTCATCGAGAACAGCTCTTGATAAAAAACAACACAGTGTAGATTTCACAAAGGCCTTTTATGCTTACACACTCAACTGACTGTCAATAGCTTCAGATAATTATAGAAGTGTGAAAAGGATAAACATGTTATTGACATGAAAACATGTTAAAGCTGACATAAATCAACATGTTTACAGTGTCGATGTGAAGCAAATGGTTTCTATTCATGGGATTTCTGTGATGCTCAAATGATCCTGATCTGAAGGAGAAGTGTAAGGACCACAGATAAAAGGGAATGTTCTTTTTGATGAGAGCAAATTACAGAAAAGTAGATGAGAAATTCACAAAGGAGGGGATGATGTGAAGTATCAGTTCATGTTTGTCCTATATATTGTTTAAATATTGCAGCCTTCTCATTTCCTTTTTCATGTGTTCTGTCTCTGCTCTGACCTGACGTCCGTGCCATCCTACGTCTCGGTCTGCAGAATATACAGTAAGTATCCTTTATGTAAGGCACCAGAGTAACACTGATTATTTTTCACAAGTGTATTATAATGTAACATAACATGTTGAATAAGACTTTACTGTAATAATGTTTAGCCACTTAATCAGAATATTGGCAATTATAACCTTTAAAATGTGTAATGGTGCTTACACCGCATCACCAATCTGCTGAACCAGAAGACACAGAGCAACATTAGCATTCATAAGTAAATGTAAGACATTTTAGCTCTTTTCTGGTCTACCAACAACGCCTGAGAAGAATATCTGGTGCTTTATCTGTCAAATCCTCCACTAAATGTATCTAGATGCTAACTTTCTATTAGGGCATGACCAAATAGTATACAATGTCTTTTATGAGTGCTATTTACTGAAAACACACACATACACACACACAAACGATACGATATACTTTATTGTCCCCGTAAGGACATTTGTTCTGGACTCCGTCCTGCAGTTAAATGTACATATACAAACATAGACATTAAGAGACACACACACACACACACACACACACACACACACACACACACACACACACACACACACACACACACACACACACACACACACACACACACACACACACACACACACACACACACACACACACACACACGAAACATGTGAATATGATTTAGCTTGTCTGCAGGGCTTCTGTAGTTCATTGTGAGGAATGTCAACAGCATTAGTCACGCCACTTTAGGGTGCAGGGAGAAAAGGGGAAGACAATAATGCTGGATGAATCAGTGAAGACTCATTCGAAGATTAGTTTTGAAGCAAAATACTCAAAAGACTTGTCTTGGCCTTTGTCAATTTTGACAGGGAGACAGCAAATAAACAGCAATTGACATATCACGGCCTGAAGTTGAGTTTTGCACAAGACAATGAGGAATAACATAGAAAGAGAGAGAACGTTCCTACAGTAACTCTGAGTGTTTAACACCTATTTATTTACTATTTAAATGTTTTGTAATGCAGTCAATCACACAGCCACTGCCATGTCATAGGATATATGTTTTTGTGGTTAAACATCTTTGTCTCTCTTGATCCACAGTGCTCATTCCTGCCCAAGTTCTCCATCCACATAGAGACAAAATATGAGGACAACAAAGGATGCAATGACAATGTGAGTACATGTGTGTATTTTCTGAAAGAAGCTTTGAGTAGTTATTTGGGGGGATTCGGGTCTGTTTCATAATGGTTCACTCTGAAAGGGAGTGTGATAGGAGTCATTTGTACATACAAGTGCATGTTGTGTGCGTCCAGAAAATGGATACTAATAGTTCTGCATTAAACTTTTATCAGCCCATAGCCCAGTCAATAAACCAGTATGGCTCTAACTCCCATATCAATCTCTCAGCTTAATATGCATCTGCATTATGTCTGCTGTCCCACTTATACAGAAATATGTACATTAAAATAGGCCAATTTGAAACATTAAATGTCTCATAGCAGACATTGAAAACAAGACCTCTGCGGAGGCTAGATAAAACCGTTTCAGCAGATTTGGCGAATAGCAGACCCTCATTTGCAATCCCTTCGCAGCATAATGCCAACTATACCATGTGCCTTCAGAGTCTGCCAGAAACTGCTCTACTTGTTGGACAGCTAATTCATTTAAGCTGTTAGCCTCCTCACTTTCTTTCCCTCTGTATTTTACTCCACTCTCCAGTTTATAGGAGCATTAGTCATCAAATGAAAGGCTGCCATTGCCTGGACAGTGAGGAAGAGAAATGGAAGGGTAGTGTGCAACAGACCTAAATTGCTTGAAATATATCATGGTGGGCTGCCAGCAGGTTAATGTGACCAAGTCTTTATATTTGGCTTCCAAATGTCAGGGATTTTAGTGATTGTATAGGGGAAGAATGTCTTCCAACTTCACTCAAATATCCCTGAGTAGTTTATGCATGTTGGGACAGAAATGGACGAATGTCAGGGTGTCCATGTAGCGATGCTTGGATTGACACGACAGAGCGGCACATCAAAACAATTTGATTACATCTAAAAGACATTTCTTACAGTAAATACACTGAATAAGTGAAAACTGAGACAAAAATCACAGCTCTGTTTCATAAACATCTGTTTTTGTGTGTATATGTTTAGATACCAGACAATTTAAAGACGTGTGCGTCATCCAAGCTGATGTATAACAGGGTCACATTAATGTTATTGTAAACACACACTCACTAAAATCATTGATTTAATCATACAGCCGCATGACTTCTTGTAACATCTTCAGAACAAGGCGCCTTGCATGTGTTATGACATTGTATAACCATGAGCGTGTGAGAACACTTCCTATAAATGATGCTGTGAAATAATATGTGTGCAGCACTGTTTTACATAACACTGTTTCTGTAGATTTTGATGGCATACCATACATCTGTCCACTCCGGGTGGCGTGACTCTGACAAGCCTCAAGTAAAAACAACTGAAAAATAAGCACTCACTAAGTGCAAAGGATTTAGAGATGGAGGAATGAAAAGGAAGGAATGGTGCAAGTCAGGGAGGAAGATTGGGGATTTGTGAACATGAAATGAGTGGGCGTGTGAGAGTGGACATCATGCAACGTTTGAAGGGGGCCGAACTAAAAGTACATGACATGCAAAATTCCACAGTACTATCCAGTGTCAGACACACATGTGTATGTGCCCACCCTCATACCCCAGTCACACTCACACATTAAGCTTCAACATGTGTCCTCAGGCCTCTCTCCGAGGACTCCTGACCTACACAGCAGGCAGGATAAAAACAAACATTTTTTTTCTCTCTTTTCTTTCGCCTATTCTACTTGTTCAACCTTCGACACACTTTATGTTTTCACTACATAAGTCATGCAGACTCAACGCCACGCCCAAAATAGAGACAGTAATGAGATGTTATTACAAAAGGGACTCATGTGTGCCTCTGCAGTGAAACACACTGAGATCCAATATATTCCTCAGATCGCCTCTAGAGGAGTCATGTGTTTGGAATTTTCATGAGGCCACTCAAAAAAATCACAACCTCCAAAATGAAAATAGCTTACTCAACAGAACACGTCATTCACGGCTTTCCTTCTGTTGGGCAGAACATCCATTTGGCAGTAAACCTATGATTCTGGAAAAATATTATTATATAATTCTTTCTTATTTCATTCTCTTACAGATAAGAAACACATGTAAATGTCCCCTCTGTGGGACGAATAAAGGTATTCTGATTCTGATTCTGACAAGATTGGCCTGTTTTGTGTATTTTCCCTTTAGAGGATAATGGAATGCAGTTAGATCCATGTTTTTATGAGACAGTGATTACTATCAGACTTCAGTAGATTCCCTGCTTTGGAATTAAAGGACCATCTACTGCCTGCTTTTTGTCTTTGCTGTGTATTTTCACTGGAAAACTGATGAAGTTAAGTTTGTTAAGAAATGCTGGCCTTCTTACTGCATAGTTTCAGCATTGAGTTGCAGCTCAGAACAACTATACTTGGATTGATCTTTAGAAGTGATATTTGTAAGATTTGTTTTATGAAGTAGGAGCAGAAATGTAGTTGGTGACAGGCACATAGCAGTGTTTTGGTTAGTTTATTTTGTTCTGGCATATTCAAAATGATCCTGATTGGCCTTAAGGGGATCTACATCCACAGGTCAAACTAAGGTTATGTGTTACTGATCGGCACTGGGGAACTGTTATCGTTCGTGTGTTGTCTTTGTATTCCTTGTCTTTTTTTCACCATCTCACTCTGCCAACAACTTTCTCTCAATATGGCCTCACATATGGGTAGTTAAGAAAATAGAAACCATTTCTAAAAAGCGAATGTAGGCTAAATATGTGAAGGTAAAGCCTTTTATGTATACCTCCTAAAGGTTTACATAAAAACTAAAGTGATGCGAACATGATAATTGTATCTTTTTAACTTTATTTTCAATCCCCCATGCTTCTTATTTCATTTTATAGCCTTTCCTCCTTCCTTTTTATTGCCAGTATTCATTTCATTTTATTCACTGTGTTCCCCTATTTTCATCTTCTCCATTATCCCATCACTTCCTTTCCTCTTATTACACACCATTTTTGCTCATGCCTTCCTTTCCCACCACCACATCTCTTTTTTCATTGTTTACCTTCACCCTCTCTCCTCTCTTCCACTTCTCCCTCTCTCCCTATCCCTCTCTTCCTCCCGGGCTCCATTCATGTCACTTTGCTGACATATCAACTTTATTGTGCCAGCAGTGCACCTATACACTGTAAATGACAGAATGCACCCTTGGTGGGGAGGAAATAAAGAAAGGAGTGATAGAGAGATAGAGAAACACAGGGGGAAACCGGGAAGGTAAAAGTCTGAGGTGTATCTACGGAGAGAGAGTGTACATTCAGACAAAGGCAAAACTCAAACAGAATGGAAAGTTATGTAAAGACAAAGTAACATGAGCTGCATTAGCTTTGATACAAAGTTAAATACATAAATTCCTTGAATTCTTGTACATAAGATATAATGAGGATGATTTTTGGGTACCTTTATCTGTTTCTCATATATGTCATTATGAGCGGGTGTATTAGTATATACATGGTCTGCGTGACAAGGGCTGCATTGATGAATGAACACATTTAACTAAATGCATTGACGTTAAAGTATGTACATTTATTCTTGATTCACAGTAGTAAAAGGTCCATATAATCAACAGCATGATAACGAATAATAAAGAATCTTAAAAGCAAATAAGAGTGTGGCACACTTGTTTTATCAACATATGACACACTAATTGGAACCAGTACTGTGTCATCTGGCACAATAACAAAAATGATATGGGCACAAAGCACCACCTAATGGTTCTTTAAGCAAGTACAACACATGTTTCGACTGTTTGGCTGATGTGAAAGAGTGATAAGATGCATGATCAGTGCAGGTTAGTAACATTTCAAATAATTTCCATATTTTGGGTCAAGCAAAGAGGCAGTTTTTCCAGCCACATAATGTAGGACGTAACCTTGAAAAGCCACATTTCTGCAATGTATATTTATTCGTAAGAAGTCTACTCTCAGGCAGAGACTTCAATAAGCTGAACGATCTGTTTTCTGCTTTCAGATCTTTGACACCGAGCTGAAGGACCAGGAGAGAGAGGTGTGTTTTGTCGACATTGCCTACGATGAAATTCCCGAGCGCTACTATAAAGATTCTGAGGTGAGAGTGTGGAGGTGTGAGAGGGTAAATCTCATTGTAGTTGAGAGATAACACTACTGGAGAGGTGTAAGTGTAGTTTTGATTCTGGTAATACGATACAACAGTATAAACTCTGTCATATTGTGATCTTACCCAGATCTAAATATTTTTATATCCAATCATTTGGAGTGAGAAAGCTCCTATTAAGGAAGATTTTTACGGAAAAGATTATAGTAAACTTGATATTATTATTTACTGTTAAATATAATATTCAGGCCCAAACTTTGGAGACCTCAATCCGTCTGACGGCTGCATTTGATGTTTTATACTGTATGCCTATCCCATTTCACAAAGCATTCATCTGAAATCAAAGCCTTTCATACTTCAGATTCTGTGAAGTGTGAGAGCTGGTAATTGTCTTCGGAGCTGTTTGATAACAGACTGCCTCAGCTCTAATGAGTAGAGATTCTCAAAGGACCAGAGGGGTAAATGCAATTGTATTTAATACTGGCATTCAGTCGTGCAGTCCTTACGCCTCTTAACTGGGATGCAGAAACAAAATGCCTTAAGGTTTAGGTTAATTATTGTAATAACCAATCTGTTAATTTCCCCAAAAATCACAGGACTTGCGATATTTCAAGTCCGATAAGACGTCCCGAGGGATTCTGCAGGAAGGCTGGAGGGACACCCAGGAACCCGTCATGTGCTCGTACAAGCTGGTCACCGTCAAGTTCGAGGTGTGGGGACTGCAGACTCGTGTGGAGCAGTACGTACACAAGGTGAGAGTTCGCCTACAAGTTAAATGCTAGATCTTGCATTGTTTTTAAACTTGGCTGTACGTTGCAGAAATATACCTTTACATCTGTACTTCTTTGCTTGGCTAAATTAATTTAATTTGGTCCGATCCCCAAACCCAGGTTTTTCTAATCTTAAAACCCCAAGACTAGATGGTTTTTAAGAACACTATGAAGCATTTGTCACTATTGGCTGAGCGTCACTGTGTTGTGTTGCAGGTGGTTCGGGATGTTCTCCTGCTGGGACACAGGCAGGCTTTTGCCTGGGTGGATGAGTGGATCGGTAGGTCTATCAGCCTTCATCCAGCTAATTTACTGCAACATCACATATTTCACTCTTATAGTCATTAACTATTTGTTATACCAAGTTACCAAGAGACATTGCAAACACAATGTCATTAACGTTTCCCATATAAACAACATATATTTTTTGCATATTTGTTACTTATTTGGACCTTAAAGAAATACATACATGATTCATAAGACCAATACACTTTCCATGCCTTTATACTTTAAAACATTTCTTTATTGTTGTTATTACTTTTCTTTGAAATGTAAGCGCTGTTAGCTAATTAGATTTTATAAATCACCATTAATACATTTTTATTTACAAGTATGCATGGAAAATCACTCCACCTGCATCTATTTTATCCCTGCTGGCCGTGCTCATTCTTCTACAGCATCTTCCTCTTGGTACCGCGACTAATCCCAGAATGAAAAACACTGTATTCTTTTCAGGGTTTGTTTTACATGAAACATGCATCATAAAGTATCACTCTTAACCACACTATTTCATGTTTGAGAAATTAGTATATATCATTTGATGAAAATTATTTTACGTCAGTTTAGTACAAGTCAAGAGAGTGATATATGTTTAATATTGTTTTTTTTTTGTTTTTTTTTATCATTTTAGCTATATTTAATTTTAAAGCTGAATATAAATTATAAAAAAAACTTCAGGGTGTAAACTTTAAACAAAATTGTGGCAATTTCTTCAGAAATAATTTGAAGAATGATGCACTTTGAAAACATGAAAGCTTACTGTGTATGGTTCCCTGAGAGTCTGGTTACACAAGAGGTAGCCATAAGTGGCTGCAACACATTAACCCACTTAGCTGTTGAGCTTTTTCCATAGCTCTAGGGCAAAAGGATAACAAGCCCTTTACCTTTGCAACGAAACATCGCCAGTGGCGGATTTAGGATCGTAGGAGATCCGGGGCTTAGCTCAGAATTTTGAAGTTGTTGAGGGGCAGGGAAGGCTAAGCAGTACCAGGCTACTGTCCCACAGCTGCTGCCTCTCTGCTGCCTCTGTTAGACTCCGGTACTGCACATTACTCACGAGACGTGAAAAATTGCTGTGAAACATTCTGGGCTTTTCAGAAAACATCTGGGGCTTGAGCCCAAGTAGCTTCCCCCTAGTGCTGCCACTGCTCCTCGCCTCTCCTGCCTTCAATCACTAACCTTTACCACAACTCCCAACAACCAGGATGCTTGAAATACTCCCTTCTCTTCTTGCCCAGATACAACAAAAGTCTTACTTTTATGTTTTTTCGGCATTTTATACTTTCCTTAACCTTGAAACATCCTTGACCTTCCTTTCTCCCTCCTTCCTGGCTTGGATGTAGCTCTCTCATCTACACTCTCTGGTTCATGGGAAACTAACGCTTTGACCTCTAAAGCTTAAACTTCAAAAAGCTTTAATCACCTGCTTAACTCCTTTACTGATGCATGCACACGGAATGCACCTTTGCCACCTACACCCTCCTTACCCACGTGTACGTAAACTGGATTGCCATTATTGAGGAGTAAGCAACATTTCGATCCTTGTTCCATCCCTCCTCCCTTTTTCAGATATGTCTTTGGATGACGTGCGGAATTATGAGAGAAAAATGCATGAGAAAACCAACATTAAAGTTTGGCTTGAGCAGCAAGAGCATTCCACAACAAACCCATCTTCACTGGATGACATAGAGATCCATGACAAAGCAAGCGTATGTGTCTTTTTTCATTATTTTTCACGCCATTGCCCCTACTTTATCTGATACTTTACCCGTTGGTGAATGAAGATGTCACAATTGCAAAAACATTTCATCCTTTCTTACAATCGAGCGACCTATTCATTAATTGACTGTTGAATATGTAAAGAATACAATATTAAGTCTGCGTGGTTCTTTAAAAGGTATCAAGGAGGAAAATATATTCAACACCAATAGACACTACCAACATTTTGGTAGTTAAAATAACTATATGGAAGCTTTTAAAAAATACTGCTTTTTTTATTATGTTTTTTTTTCAGCATTGTTCAGACTGTGATGTGTATTTTTCTGGGTGTGCATCTGGCTCTAATAATGAAAGAGTTATGAAACAAATCCTTCCTCTTATTGGCCTCTTGTTGATCTTGTTTTACATTCCAGACATGACAATGGATGAGGTGAGAGAGTTTGAGCGCACCATCCAGGAGGCTACCAACCAGAAGATCGGGATTTTTCCACCATCCATCTCCATCAGCGAAACGCCCCTGTCCTCCTGTTCCCTTACCGGCCCCGCCAGTGCCCCAACCACCCCCATGTGCACCGATGCGCCTGAGTCCCTCTCTGTCACCAAGGACAGACCCCGCAAAAAGTCTGCTCCGGAAACCCTGACCCTTACCGACCCTGCCCCAAGTGGTGCACCCCAGGGCTCTAACTTGAGCCCACTAGCCGATTCAAACCACCTGGAACCATCCACGCCACCCTCCTCCAGCTCTGATGTTGCTGAGACAGACGAGCAGTAGAGGGACCTTGGGATGTCTTCCCCTACACCCAGCTTCATATACCCCCAACCCCATTGTGTTAGTAAACCAATGGGAGTCTCCTAACCTACAAACACCAGTGGCCAGATATTCAAGTTCTCTAGCCTTATCCAATTATTTGATCTTGGACACATAAAAGTCATTATCACAATTGTCCACAACAGTGTCACTGGCAGCTGTAGCCGTCCTCATGTGACTGATTTCCTCTTCCTGTGAGTCAAGCCAGCCACATGTCTCATCTATTATAACCAATCTAATCAAAAAAAATGCATCACTAATTTGTTTTGTTAAGATATTTAATACATAATTGTTAGTGTTTCCTGAATATAGCTTTCTTCAATCAGTCGCGGTCTGATTTTAAGCTGTTAAACTAAGAAGTAGTTGCCTTAGCACCACAGAGCCAGTGGCATTAATTATTTTTGGTGATGCCTGACAAACTGTCCTTTTTCATTCTATAAAATTACCATATGTATTAAGTTCGAAATAAAATCACAAACCAGAGAAGGAGAGTAGACCTAATATGTCAGAGTAACACATGCAAGTACCCTCATAACAGAAAGCAACTGTTTCCTGAGCCATCCAAACTGGCCTGCGGATAAGATTGCACCCATCCATCCCATCCCAAACTTCAATTATACAACAGATGCAAGATCAGTACAATCATGGAGAGCTTACACCTCAGGTATCCCTTACTACCTGGCTCAAACTCAAAAAGCAGGGATATTACTTTACCTTTCTCTCCCTGCTTATTGCCAAACGTTTTATACCTCCACAGATATTAAAATACAACTATTGTATGTACTCTACCAGTCTACTTAACCCTTGGAATGTTTACACATCAGAAACCTTGGAGCATTTGAATATTAGCAGTAACGTTGTTCCTTAAGCTGTTGTTATATCTGCACTTGCGGTTCTAGCATGACAGTACAATGATTCTAAGATTTAATTTGTTGACGTTTATTACTGCATATATGTTAGTCAAGTTGACTGAGAGGTCAGCAAATATATATATATATATATATATGTATATATATATATATATATATATATTAAAAGAAAACAAGTTAAGTAAAAAAAAAAGTTTAATGCTGACTGAAATGAATGCTGGATATTTCATGTGACATAAACGTGATCCAATTTTATCAAATCACTTTATCGTCATGTGAAGGAACAAGGCCATTTTGGGGAGTTTTGAAGCATCAACAGATCTTTGTGCACAGTAGATGTAAGGACAACTCAAAACTGGATTTGAGGAGAATGGCATATGCAACAAGCTGACATGAGTATGTCCTTAGTTAGCCGCATAGCATTTGTGGAAGTTCTGATCCTTTTAACTTTGCCAGTGCTGGTTGGTGATACTCAGCTGGTGATTTAGTGGGCGCTTTGAAATGGGAACACCCTATGCAGAGCCCTTGTATTTCTGCTGGGCTTATACTGCTAGTTACTATCTGAAAAAGGAAAAAAGGACAACAAGTTATCTTTTAAACCCTATTTTTTTTTCCGCACAATGAAATCACTCAAAGGAAGGGTCTTTACATGCTGCATGGAATGCTCACAACAACATATATACATATTATGTGAAGTATATGTATATGCTGTAAAATAATGGATTGGTACAGTGTATTTGGTCATGCAACCGTATGGGGAAAAAAGTGAATGCCAACTCTGGAAGCTCTGTACTAATTTTGTATAATAGAACAAGCTGATATGAGTGAGATGTAAGCATGACCAGAGAATATAGGCAGACAAACTCTATCAATTTAGTGCCTCTGCATGCAACTATTGAATCATCACCAACATGTGAATAAACCAAAACCTCATATATTTCATCGATAGAAACACAACATTTTAATGCATTTCTTTGCCTGTTTTCTATCTCAAATTAGTTAGATTTGAGCAAGAAAATAAATCAGCTGCAGCCCTATAATACAGTAGCTGACCTATAATCAGATCCAACCAATCATATCAGACTACATCACCAGACTCACAAGTATCAGAGCTAACTTCTTAGTATATTTTAAGAAATACCTTTTTTCCCCAATATTCTTACACATTTCTTTAAGCTCTACAGCGCAAATGCATTTTGCACTTTCCAGTCTTTTGACACCTTATTTGACAATGAAGAAATGTGTTGCATATTAGTCTAGTTGAGTTTGTTGGACCAAAGTCCTTTTAATAGAGCATAGTGACTTCGAAGAGAGCAGTACAAGGAGAGAGTCCTCAGTGGTCTTGCCATAAAATATTGTTAATATTATGTACAGTTTCTCACTTGCTTTTGTTAAAAACTAAACAACCGTAGCTATTTATCTGTCTCTGTAGCTTTTGTCTTTGCCTTTTGAGGAAACAAATATCATACACATTTTTGGCCCTATTGTTCTATAATGTATAGATTATACTTACTTGCAACTCTGGTATCGATCATCACTCTTGTCAGGAACACAGAGATCCAGGGATATGTTTGATCTACCATGGGCTATTAAAAATAATGCACACTAATATCCAACTGTTAAACTGTGCTCTGTTTAAAAGAGCTACATATTAGGTATTGTAAATACTGTTGTTGATGACTGATATAGTAGGTTTCTTACATTGAATCTGTTCCAAGTTGCATTACTGATGTGCTCATAGATTAGACAGAGAAGGATATTCTTTAGTGTTTGTGTTTTAAGGCTGTGTTTTTAATCTAGGAGTAATATGTTTCTTTAACTATGAAGTATTGTAATCTATTGAGAATACTGACCTCTGTCAAGTTTCGTTTTCTCAGAGTATCACAATTCCTCATTGTAGTGGTGCACTTTTGACTCTCCAGATGCAGTGCAAAAATGTTTTGTACAAGTTTAAATCAAAATGAAGCTTTTATTTTTTTTATTTTTGTTGTGTGGCTGCTTTGACGTTTACTTGCCATGGTAATTGCGACGTGATCGGCTTTTCTGTTGTTTCTCTTTTTTCTATAAAACATGCTGTAATTTGAATTTGTGGTTGCTGTATTGTTTGAAGGAAAATCTAAAATAGTTTCTAATTTTGCCTTTGGATAAAAGGGCCAAGCTTTTTGCTACTTGCCCCCTCCCTTTGACGCCCATTGCATTTGACCAGGCTGTTTTGCTGTTACCTGATAACTGGGACCTGTCTCATCAACCAGGATCACTGAGTTAGCTGTACTGCTCTGAGGGAAACCAGGAACAGCTCAGTGTACTTCTCGTGGTGTTTGAGATGAGCTGTGATTCTGGTTAATGCAGCTTTCTTCATTAATCTTGCTTTGTTAAATATGCCCCAGGTGTGCCATTCATGTTCAGCTGCTGGAAGTCGCTCTTAATTCTTCCATTTTAACTATTTTCTGATTTGATATATTGTTTCTCCTTTTGAGGTTCTGTTGGTTCTTTGTTGTAATTATTGTTTAACTTTTTCTGGAATAGACCAATAAACTTTACTAGCTATTGCAAATTGTTACTTTTTCTTTATATTCAGCATGCATGTTTCACACAACCCCTTGTGTACATTTATTTGCACCTTGCAAGTTAACAGTATCTTAAAACTGCATGGAGGCTGGTGACGCCTTATATTTGCTTTCTTTACCAACAGTGATATTTAATCAACATGATCAAACCATTTAAAGGAACACTTTTTACACTCACACTATTTAAACAAGAAATCCACCAGTGATGTCTTTTTTTGACCTATATTTGTTTCCAGGTGTATTTTTATTATTTCTGTGGATTTGTGATTTTAATTAAATGCTAGCCAAAGTAGAGTTCATTTTAAGTGTGTTAAATCATTTTATGGATTGTTTATAAAATCTAAATCTGCAACGTAACTAGTAACTAGATAATGTAGTAAAGTAAAAAGTGTTTTTTGTTTCATATATGTTTAGAAGTACCATAACATAGCAATTCCAAAGTAAAGTATAATGACATCTAAATGAATGCGTAGACTTGGACACAGGGCAGCTAAATTACATTTGTTATATTTGTTTTAATCAAGAAATAAATACAACTTCATTAAACACAAAGGCAATATGATTTCTTTCTAAATGGAAGAAAACTTCCTTTTTACCCAAGCAATAGTAATTCAAACACACCAGGAAATAAATCCAAGCAATACTTTGAGGGGACGCTTAAATCATGTGATTCCCTTCATAATCCATTGGACATCATTGATCTATAATTACAGTGTACTTTTGTATTCATCCCTTTCACTTCCATAGGAGAGAAACCACAACACTGATCCAGAGACAGTGTGATATGCTCAAGGTGTGCCCTCCAGTGGATGTTGTGTTCACTGCAGCTGTGATAGCTGTAGTGGCAACCGTCGTTTGTCTAGCCTGTCCTGCACATTTCCCCACATTTCCTACTTTGTCCACGGCAGCCAGCTCTACATTCTGTGAACAGCAGGAGGCGCTGTATGTAGCAACTGTAACGTTGGCCCCTCCAGCCCCAGCCACTGTGCTGGTATTGAGGGTACCGTTCCCTTTGCGGATGGTGATGCTCTCAATACCGGTTCCATTGATGCCATCCGTGAGATTCGCAATGAATAACCACTGTGAGGAAGCACACAGTGATGAAGAGGATGGACAATTGGAGGAAGAACTGACTGTCTGGCACACTGGACGGGTAATATCTGTCACCTGGGAAACAAATAGTGGGAGAGATAGAAAAATAATGCAACAAAACTGGCATTTTATAAATCATTAAGAAAATCAAAACATAATTTTAACATCAGAAATTGTTATGGCAATCCTAACAAATTAACTTTTCTTTTTTAACCAAAACTAACACCATACAATCTATGAATCAAAGAAAATGAATGAACAATGGAGTAAAGTCAACACATACATGTACAATGGCTACCAGGCATCATGCCTTTTATAATATTTTGGCACACAGCAAACTTAATGTAGTTGACCATTAACAATTATTGAGCATATATATATATTCAGGATGGAAAATGTAACATAGTCTGGTCAGTACTGCTAGCCACCGAACCACCTTATCCTGCTTTCTTTTTCCTCCTACCTTGGCCACCACAGAAAACCTGAGGACAGCGTAGTTGATGTCAGTGGCAGCTGCATTTTCGGCCTCAATGGTAAGGGTCACGTCTGTTCCGGATGCAGTACTGGCCGGTGCCGTTAAGGTCACGGTGCCGTTGGCTGTGCCTCCATCACCTGACGCTATGGTTATGGAGCTTGGTGAGGTTGAAGTATAGCTGCGGTCATTGTTGGCTCGCACTGTGAACATCCCTGTTGCAGAGTCGTTGACAACTCCGTTGGTGGTTGTGGAGACTGTGAAAGGAATGGAGATGGTAGAGCCTGGTTCTATGTTGGTGTTGCTGGCTTGGGCCTGAAAACGTGAGGAGGCAGTAGAAAGGAGGGAAGAGGGGAATGCAGTCACACATTATTTGTATTGTTACTATAGCATTATCTGTTGAGGGGTGTTTGTCTGTATGTTTGGTAGCCATACATGGATAGAAGAACAGAAAACATGACAGAAACAATAACATTTAACATAATCTCCCCTTGTGATCCCCTGAAAACTGAAGGTTATTGAGCTTACAGTAACAGAGATGCTGGAGGTCTTGATCTGAGTGGAGGCCTGCCTCTGGAAGCTGGTTGCTGTGGACCTGGAGGTGGAGCTGCCATCCTCTCCCTTCATGCGAACCACAAACTCGCCTGCTGGGACTCCACTGAATGTGACCAGGAAGTTACCACTCCCTACAGACTGTGGAGGACAGAACGGTAAAGTAAGAGTATGAGACGCTACTGTTTACTTCCAGCTGCAAATTCTGGATCTGTTTGCTTGTGATATGGTTTATTTGTATCAAATATTGTTATAGTATACAAAGCATGAATAGTGGAACTTGTATCTGCTGCAGCTTTGCTCTATAGATCAAAACGATCTAACAGGTTTTTGTACACAATTAAGGATATTATGATATTCAAGATGTCAGCTTTTGGAGAGCATTGTGACCTCTACTACAACCTTAAAAGGCAAAGTAATTATTTATTTATTTTTTGGTAGAAAAATGGTATGTCAAAAAGTTAAGTATATAGCTACTGAGTATGGTCATCAAGTGTAATGCATGACCTGCCTGCAATGATCCGTTGACCTCTGTTGGCCCGGAGCTGTCAAACAGAGTGACCTCTGTGACCTTTACTTTGTCACTTCCTGTCACAGATATCATGAGGCTAGCATTACCACCTGAAAGTCATGACAAGAGAGAAAGGGAAAATGGGTGAGTAATTATGTGACAGCTCCTTAGGTATGCACTATACTGTATGCACATTATAACAGAATTATGTTAAGGTGATAGAAGAGGCAGAATAGTTGTGAGGGTTGAACTCTTTACATTTTTGGGGAGTGTAATCAAATATTTTCAAGTCAGATGATTGTCAAGGATAATTACGGAAAAGGAGAAGGATTTTTTCAAACTGTAAAAAAACAAAATGTACAATTATTATGAAAGCGGTCTGACCTGAAAGAGGACGTCCCTCCTTTAGGCTGGAATCCCCATGGGCTCCCTCATGAGCTTCCACAAGGTTATAAATGAAGTTCACTGAGCTTTGACCTGATGAACAAACGCACAAAACAGATCAGATTGACAAAAGAGATGTGCGAAATGGATGATTAAAACACATTTTCAAATTTCCTTTCATTGAATTCCCACTGTCTTTGGTGATACTGACTTGTGACCTTAACAGAGTAAGGATTTTTAGAGTTAACACTGATTTCCCATGATCCTGTTTGATTGTCAGTGTTAAGGCTTAAACGACGTAGGTTTCCGGCTGTGGTTATGGTTGCCAAAGGACCGCTGGACTGACTGGAACTCTGAGATACACCTAGGGGAGAAAGAAATATGTTAAAAAAAATGCTTTCTAAAAGGCAATCAAAATAAGGCTTTATTGGAAGGGAATTTAACAAAACCTGTGGGGCTCATGAGATCGAAAGTGAGAGATGAGGCTCCTGTGATGTAGGCAGTCAGGTTCCTAAGTGATCCATCAACAATAAACGTAAAGTTATCAGGCCTTCCAGGATTCCTCACTACCTGAAAAACTGTCACCTGAAAGAAGAGGGAACAAAACATGGCATTATAATACAGACTGTACAGTACTGTCTTCTTTGAGTTAGGTAGGATTTGTCTTGTTCAATGTCTTACCACAGCATTGGCTAATGAATCCTCTATTACACTTGTAGCCAGAGTGAGGTCTGACTTGGTCACCTCAATGGCCTGGCCTCCAGAGGCACGGGCAAGGTCACGGTACAGCTGGGCATCTAATTGGGTCATTTTACGAGGAGACACCCGCTGAGTGTTTCTGCGGCGCCGTCGACTCGCCAGGACATCGGTTAACATAAAAGTTACCTATAAGGATCAAATAAAAATGCTTATCTTAGACCTGGAAACATGTCCTTGAATGTTAATGCTTTTGTGTACATCGGTATGTAATGAATAGGCATTAAAAATGAATGGAAAGGAAAAAGTCAATACTTACCACTGACTTGGTGCTCTCTATAATAGCAGTGATGGTGCTTTTCAGATGAGCATCCTTAGCTGGAGCGTCAGTGAAGACGAAGATCTCAGATGAGGGTGGAGCAGCAGTCAGGGCAAGCTGCCAATTGTACATGGAACAGGAAAAATATGGTTAAATAAAAATGACAAAACAATCAACTTTGATTTCAATTAGAATTATTTCATATTTATTTATTAAATTATAATTTTGCATCTGTTTATTTAACACTAACAATGACTGGAAAATGATTTTATTTTATCATTTAGCGAGTGACATGATATCGCTTTGTTGCTTTACAAAATTGTGTTTTCTAAATAAAGAAATATGGAATTATTGCATAACAGTGGGAAACACTTCACCTGCAGTCCAGACAAGCATAACTCTGGGATGTCTCCTCCTCCACTTGCAGACAGTTTGTTGATGCTGTCTTTGAAGACATCTGCATTGGCTGTCATTGTCACAGGTCCAAACCCTAGGTATGGGAAATAAACATTACCACTTAATCATAAATTCAACACAGTTTGCAGTTTTACAGGAAATCTTGTTGATGCTTTTAGTAAGACACTAAGAGGCAGATTATTCTGCCTCTATATATTTTTATAATCTTCTCTCATAAAAATAAAAACGTGTTTGCACCTGGGTCATTGAAAGGCACCAGTATGTAAGCGGAGGGCTCCTGCTGGGTTCCCCTCTTACTGTCAATGATGGCGAAGGAAACCCTCTTAGCTTCGGCTATGTCATCGCTCATACTGCCTGTGGTGTCAATGACAAAACACAGCACTGTGGATTGGGAGAGGCCCATTAATCTGCAGGAACAGAAGGGAAAGAAAAAAAGTACAGTTGATCACTGGTAATTTATCTGTTAGTCATTAATGATTACCATTTAAGAATATAAGTATTTAGGGACAGCCCGGTAAGTGTCAATGTAATGCTTTGCAGGACAAAAGACATCTAGCAGTTCTGATAATAGCTGAGCTATATTTGTTTGAAATATGCAAGCTTTCCAGGTGTCTAAGATACATACATCTGCTGTTTCAACACTTTATTTCAAATCAAATCAAGTTTTATTTATATAGCACATTTATAAACGATTTTTGGTCGAGCCAAAGTGCTGTACATAAAATAAAAATAGCCTACAGTAGAGACACTTTACAGCAAATACAACAGCACAGATTGTTCAGAATATCAGTATGAGAAAAACGACACCCTTAGACCCTCACATCGTACAAGGAAAAACTTCCAGAGAAAACCCACAGTTTAAAGGGAAAACATGGGAGAAACCTCAGGGAGAGCAACAGAGGAGGGATCCCTCTCCCAGGATGGACAGACGTGCAATAGATGCCGTGTGTAAATCGAAGAGATAATACATTTTACAGCATATAGACCGAATGTTAGGAAATACATGCGTCTGTAATAAGAAGATGAATCCACGAGGATGTCAGCTACAATCCTGTGGAAGCCATCAGGGAAGCAGCATGACGAGACCCAAGGCAGGACCGCAGAGACAGGTTCACCCACGACCCGAAGTCCACGACTTAATCCAGAACTCAGGATAGAGGATCCAAGACACAGGACTACAGCATTGAAAACATTATTATAATATAACTTCCAAGTGATTAAGGTGTTGGTGGCCCATACCGCAGGAAGTTCTTGTCTCCCACTGCTACTCTGACGTCCTCTAGTAGCTCCATAGTGGCATTCACAGCCAAATCAGCTGCTTTTGGGTGAAGTGAGCCATGACTGGACCCAAGGTCGTCCTTACTGATGCCCCCCACTGGGTCTTTTCTGCTTGTCCGGTCAAATGATCCACCGTGGCTGCATTTGCCTTGATCAGATAAATTATGTTTGTGATGATACTTATGTTCCTAAAATACTTGACTACAAAAGTTAAATTGTTTCTTAAATTCACCTGCAGGTTTTGTTGGAGAGGAGATGCTGAAGTAGCCTGAGGTGAGAAGCCCTTGCTGCAGCAGGTCAGGAAGAAGGTTGTTCTCACATGTTCCTCCAGTACAGTTTCTACAGGTGGGAACACTTAGGCCTGCAGAAAATGTAACAAAAATAAATAATACAAAACTGGTCAGGTTCTTTTTCAAATGTATTTGTTTTAAACATAAATTATTTGACACATTGCACAACCTTAAATCGGAGAGAAATGTATATTTGTGTGTTGATAATGTAGAAGTTCCCCTTAAATGATTACTAATGTTGTTGGTTTGAGAAGTTAAAACATTACATTACATTACATTGCATTTAGCTGACGCTTTTATCCAAAGCGACTTACAATAAGTACATACGACCAGGAAGACACAACCTTGAAGAAAACAGAATCATATAAGTACATCAGGTTTCATAGAGCCACACATTTCAAGTGCTACTCAACTGGCTATAGATAAGCCAGTCCTTTATTAGTATATAAGTGCCTTGTTATTAATTCTATCGCTCGAAGTGGAGTCGAAAGAGATGAGTTTTCAGTCTGCGCCGGAAGATGTGCAGGCTTTCTGCTGTCCTGATGTCAATGGGGAGCTCATTCCACCATCTTGGAGCCAGGATAGCAAACCCACGTGTTTTTGCTGATTGGAACTTGGGTCCCCCTCGCAGCGAGGGTGCAGCGAGTCGTTTGGCTGATGCAGAGCGTAGTGCACGCGCTGGGATGTACAGTTTAACCATGTCCTGGATGTAGGAAGGGCCAGATCCATTCGCAGGAATCACAAATCAAGTACGGGAATTAAACTGTATGCTTGTGTGCTGAGTACATTGTTACTCAATATCTCATTGAGTAACAATGCACTGTACTTATTTCCATGAGTGGTTTCGTATGCACATGCATACCATGGCAGGGTGGGTGTATGTTAACTGACAAGGAGGCTGTGGCTCAGTGGATATGATGGACTTCGACTCAGGGGATAACAAGTTCAATTCCCACTGCAGTCAGCATGTCGTTGTGTCCCTGGGCAAGACACTTCACCCCAAATTGCTCCTGTGGGGATTGTCCACAGTACTGAATGTATGTAAGTCGCTTTGGATAAAAGCATCTAACAAATGACATGTAATGTAACAAGGTGTGATTTCTCAGTGAAGTATAACACCAAATATATGAAAGTATTTTACCTGCCAGGTTTTCAAGAGGTTGGTCTGGGCTGATCAGAGTGCTGTAAGGACTTTTGTTCCCCAGCTCCACCCAGTTACTGTGGCTGTAAAAGTCCTACAATATGACATGAATCATATTAAATACCACTATTGCTTTGTGTTTAAGATCATATCTTTCACCAAAAGACAACAACTACCCCCACAACAATCTGAACAATGATCATCATTGTAACCTGTAGGGTGTGACAGACTTGTCCAAGATTCCACCTCCCCGCGACGAAGCTCTCCAGCTTCACACTGGCCTTCACAGCAGCCACACCTTGGCAACACAATAGAAAGATAGTTACTCAGTCAAAAAAACACATCTCCCTTCACTCAACATTCGCTTTTCATGGAACTCAGTCGAGGATGTAAATTCCTATTGATGATTCAAAGGTGTTGAAACCTCATTGTTCAAACCTTTCATCACCTCTCCGACCAAACTGTTTGGTGCAGTTTTTTCGCTGTTTATATGGTGTATACTTTCCTAGTCCCCTGCACTGAACTTGATTTTCCATTTGTAGAAAAGTACTCAAAAGTCATGGAACTGTGAAGGGCATGGCTGCCGATTTGTGTTAACCAACAGTAAAAGTTAATTGATTTAAGATTAGTGTGCCTTAATATGAAAAATGGTTTTCTTTCAAAAATAATTTCTTTAACTAACAAGCTGGTATATCTACAGCAATGAGACCACTGCATTCAAAGCTCCATAAATACAGTATAGCATCTTTGGAAAACAATGTTCCTAACAAATAATATTGAATGTTTTTTTGTTTCATGAATGTTCTGAGTAGGAAAGCATTGTTGATGTGTACCTGCTGTGATGACATCCCGTCCACCTTGAAAAGTCTCATCATCAAAATGATGCTTCTCACTCAGCGCAAAAACCGCGTCCACTTTTGCATTGCTGAAGTACATATTGGCGATGGATGTTTGGAAAAGGACAGTTGAGAGGAGAGAGGTGGAGGTACTGGTCGTAGAACAGGCCCTTTGCACCTTATCAGTTGACAGGCTGTCATCAATCTGGAGACAAAGACATAACAAAAGACTGACTGCATGTTTTAAAATCTACGGTTAAAAATAATACTCATACGTGCCTTCCTCATGCAGTTTTGCACTGAATAACTCATCAGTGGTAGAAATGTGTACCTTCATCTTCCTTTAGCAGCAGTACATATTTGAAAAGCATTCCTAAAACAATAAATAGAATACCAAATACCTCCAGGAATGTCTGTCATACTATTGTCAGTTTCTCCAAGTGCTAAACTGATACAATGTCACACTTAGTTATGAATGAATCTACTTATTTACAATTTGCCATTGTAATGTCCAAAGGGCTAACCCTAACCACAAAAGTTTTAAGAAGACAAATTGTCTTAATGTCACACTATAATAATAATAATTTAAAAAAATCATATAATACTTCATACTGATTTTTGAGCCACAGTTGTCAAATGTTCTCTTTTAGCGCAGCTTTTCAACTCACAGTCAGGCGGAAGTCCCGTCCCTCCGAAGCAGCTATGTCTCGGCAGACCTCAGCTGTCTTTCTGAGGACCGCCCTCAGTGTGATGTCACGGTGAGTGGTTGAATTACCATCAGGTGAGAAGAGGGGTTGGAAGCTATGAATGAAGTCTGACAGGGAGATCACCACTGCCACGAGGAACACGACTGTTTGTCTGCTGGCCATGTTGGAGGACAAGGATGATGAAGTCTGATGATGAAGAAATCTGGATGGTTACGTCCTCTTCACCTTTCACCTCTCTTTTTTCCACTTCTTTCCCCACACCAAAACACAACTGAACACAATAAGGTGATGTCTCTCCCACTGTGTTTAGTTTTTGATCTATGGGTTGCCACAACAATTAAAATAATGTGGCCAACCACAGAGAGGTGACTGGCAGTGAATCAAGTGTATTTAGGCAATAAGTGGCAAGTGAAAAAACCTGAGGAAGAAAGAGGAAGTGAAATCAGTACAAAAAGAATAGGATAAAATGTTAAGAATATATCAATCTTTACTTTTATTGAAGGCACAGCAAGTTTATTTATATAGCACCTTTCAACACAAGGCAATTCAAAGTGCTTTACAAAAAACGAAAGACATTAAGAAAATGGCATTTAAAATCAGTCATTAAAAAGAAAAGATAATAAAATAAACATTAAAAAAATTTAAGCAAACTTTTTTATTGTATGATTTCTAAATCGTTGTACAATGCTTGTTAAGTTTTACGGTACATCCACACAGCAGCTTTTCGAAAATCTTGGAGCTGGGCGTGTCTGAAAGCTTGGGGATTTTTTGCGAGCAACGCGACCAACAACCAATCACATGAATCTCCCGCCCCCGACATACAAAGCAAAAAACCCAGGGGATTTTATGCGAGCAATATATATGTTAATGTTAACCCTCCGGTATCATTCGATTGGACTACGCAAATTAGTCATTCGAGACAAAAATGTCCACTGCAAAATGCTTTGATAAAAACATTATATTAAAAGGTTTTTTTCACAACCTTTTTGGGTTCAATCTTTAAAGCAACTTCCGCCCTAATAGAAAATACCAAAAATGTAATCATTTTCAGGATTTTAACCCTTTAAATGCCATTTTGAATACATGAAACCGCTGTTTTTTTTCATGATGAAAACAGAGAAAATGAGTTATTTTCCAAAGAATACATATCTGGGGACTGGCTCTTTTTTTTTTATCACAGTCTTGGATATGTCAAAGATTAGCAACAAAATGGATTTTTTTGCATTATTAGTTTTTGCACAAAATCAGATTGAACAAAAAAATTACAAATTAGTCATTCGGGACAAAAATGTCCACTTCCAAAAACTGCTCTAAAATGATAACAGATTAATATTTTTAAAAACTTTTTGGGGTTAAATCTTTCAATCAACTTCAGTCCTGATTAAAAATACCAAATGTTAAATTATGTTCAGGATTTTAACCCTTGAACTGCCAGTTTGAAAACATGAATTTGCGTTTTCTATGAAAAACATGCACAAAAAGGCAGTTATATTCCATATGATAAATGTTGGGGGGGTCGGCTTTTTTTTTTAACACAGTCTTGGATAACCCTAACCCTAACCCTAACCCTAACCCTAACCCTAACCCTAACCCTAACCTTTGAATATAATGTTTTTATCAAAGCATTTTGCAGTGGACATTTTTGTCTCGAATGACTAATTTGCGTAGTCGATTTGTTACACAGTGAATTCCAAAATAGATCGAGAAAATAGCCTTGTTACAAAAAATCAGGCCATTTGCACCAACACAACCAAAGTTATTGCAAAATGAAAAGTGAAAAATGACCCATATGGACAAAAACGTCCACAGTGATACCGGAGGGTTAATGACCACTTGTTTAGACCCTGGTTGTGAGTAACTTGTCGTCGGGGCGACGACACTTTTTGATGGGGTGAATGTGGGAATCTGAGGTCATTGTCACCTGACGGTGTCACCTGATGCGGTGACACTTTCTTTTCTGTATGCTAAATATCTCACTGTTATTATTTTATAGAGATTGAGGTTTAAATATTGCATGCTTATGTTGTTTTGGTGTGTGGCTTTTCTTGTTTTTGTCCCTCGCGATTAGCAGGCACTGCAACCCAGCGGACCAGGCCTGCCCAACTGAGGAGGGTAATTTATATGTGTTGAATTATATTTGCCATTTTTATACTTTACATGCATCGACATTTTAAACAGTTTCCAATACTTGTTAAATAAAGCTGTGTTATGTTTTTGGAATTTATGCCTCTGTCATAATTGAACCCTTTAAGGGAAGCTTTCAAATCGATCCACGACTTACATTTAGGGTCCACGGGTTCCTCCTGCCCCTTAGCAGGAGGTGGCGTTGTCAGTGACTAGCTTTACATACGGTAACCTCAGTCACGGTTACCACAATAGGATAACTTGTTTCTCCTACATTTCAAAAAGAATCCTCACCAATAAAAGGATAGCATAATCTCATATGCCTCCCTTTACATTTGAAATCAATATTTCACATAATCTGAAAAATATGTAACCTCTTAGTTTGAATAGAGAAATCTAATAAGAAAACAAAAACAGCAATTATACATTTAAAAAAATGAAAACAATTCAATATATATGGATCAATATTAATTAACACAGTGTAAATAATACAAAAGATTAATATACAATTTAAGGTCTTACCTGTGTGCTTTTTAGCACTCGTCGTATTCAGTCCCACTATGTCAGCATCTCATGTGAACACTGGACCGATTATATTGTGAGCAGATTTATGTGTTTCATATGTTATCTTGAAACTGTAAGTATGTCGATGTGTGTGTGGGTGTGTGCTGAGAGGCGTGCGAGAATGATGAGTGTGTGTTCTCATTCCCTCCCCTTAATGATAAATCACCCCAAAGTTGGCCAGTATGGAAAGTGTAGTTAGAGCAAGTCAAGACAAAAATATTGTCTTGTGTTGCCTCTACCTTGATACAAATGTATCAAAGGAATAATTTCACACACACACACCTACAAAACATACGTCTGTGTTGCATTGTGGATCGTTGCAACAGGCATGATCATTTTATTGATGTGATATTTTGTTGATGATGCATCTAGTTTCTGTTTGTTTTTATCTTCAGTTCTGGGTTTATCTGATTGGGATGGTATGTATTTCAATTCAGATAAACTAGAGACATTTTAGACATGTACATGCACAATGGCCCATTGAGTTGATTGCAGGTAAGAATCCTGTCACACATTCAGTAACCCTACTTAACAAGATGTTGCCTGTCATTCATTTATCTCACTGTACATAAACTGAAACAACAAGTCAACACCCTATTTCTCATCATGGGCAGGGCTCAGATGCAGCTGACATACTTCACCTCTTCACTAGCTCGATAGGGTTGTTGAAATGTTAAAGGAGCCTTGTCCTACTATGACAACAAGAGATTGTGAAATATCAGAGAACAAGTGTTTATTCATGAGTGTAACAAAGAATGGTTGTCAAAAAACATTCCTCAATTATGAATACAAAGTAAAGGTGACCAACGTTGGGTAATCTTTCTGGAGAAAAAAACAATACTCATGGTGTTTTACGGGAATCGGGTTGTGTAATTGGTGCTCTTAATCTATTTATACTGTGAACTGAGGAACAAATGAACAAATACACGTATTGTAATAGAGAAATGAATGAAAACCCAGTATTAGAAATAGGATTTTTTACTTAATTTGAACATGTTTTCTGTCAAGTCCGACCATTTTAACACACTTATCTAAAGCATGGACAAACCCGCTGTCACAGAGAGACGCTGTGATTCCCTCTGTACTATGTGAGCTACACAGGGCATTATTGTATGGTATAATTCAAATTGTGATGACCCTCTGTATAATGTATAAAATGTATCATTCCTGATTTTAGTTTCAGGGTCCTGATATTGTTCATTGCCTTAGATGTTCCGTCAAATAATCTGGGTATTCATGTTCTGATTCTGTCAAAAGATTGATAAAATAAGATTTATGGATAGACAATATTGACAAAAGGTTGGCAGTCCAAGTGATTTCTTATTTCTTAGCACAACAATCCTAAACTAAAGACAAACTATACTCAAAAATAAAACAATTCAATTTACACTGCTCTGTTGACTATTTTGCTACAAATTAAACTACAAATGTGTTTTGATTTGTCCAATTATTTGTTATGACCTGATTGTATTTCCCAGGCTTACTCACAACATTTCCTAGTGAGTTGCAAAGGCTTGAAACGTGGAAGTCATTGATTGAGTAACAGAGCACTTTATTACAATTTGGCAAGTCAAATTTGTGAATATTATGTCATGAACAGAAAAGTTAAAAAGATGTAAGCATTCCAAGAATAAGCTAACAATATTTACTTTTACATTAAGTTTTAAACACGGACATTTTGGTGTATGAATGTCTGTACAGGTATTAGAATCAGCTGTAATGAAACCTTGCCTGTCAGATGACAACTCCAGCCGTGTATTAAGAGTTGTTATGTAGAGATGGAGCACTGTATACTGCTTTTTTCTTATGATTTTCTAACACCTTCACAATGACAAAGGGTAGCAAAAGAGATACAATAATTACACAGGCAATGACAAAGATTAGCCAAAACCCATGTGCAGGTAACGCAGATATAGGATGCAACGTATTGCTCTCTATATCATAAACACAGTTTAGGTTGCTCTTCAGTCTGTATAAGACTTTACACGTCTGTGTGTCCATGTCTGTGTCTGTGACTCTGAAAACCTCATAGGGAGGAATGAGCACCTGGCTGTTTAGTTGTAATGCTGAGTAATGTGTTATGTCAGCACCAAAACACGTGTATACTTCAAAACATGAAGCGTTCCTGGTAAAATTCCACCCGTCAGTGCCTAATATGAAGGTGCTGAACCGAATCAGTTTGTTAGAGATGTTCAGATTCAAAAGTGTCTCTGTTTGGTAATTCGTCCAGAGACATGTCACCTGGCTGTGCTTCAGAATCTGAATGGCTTTGCTTAAGGATGAATAAAGGGAGTGTGGCTCAAATGTCTTGTTTAGTTTTCCAGTAATTACTTTAGTATCAAGGTTTGACTTGAAAGGTTGCATCATAACTTTTGTGTAAACGTAAATGGCTGTTGAAAGATGTTTCTCCATATACTTGTGTGCTGGCTCTCTAGCTCTTTGCTCTGCGTTGCTCCAGGTTGTAATGAAGTTTCTGCTGGTGTTCCATTTCTGCATTATAGCTTTATCCGTCACAACCGTAGCTTTGGTCTGGCAGTCGTCATACATCACATCCTGCGTGATATGCTAAAATGAGGAAAAACATGTTGTTCAATAGTCATCCAGTAGATGGAGATATACACTAAGTGGAACCTTGAACCTCTTTTGCCAATCCTGAACAAAACAATTACAGACCATGTATGTCGGATACCTGTACTAGTGCAACATTAAAAACATTAAACACATGTGTATTTGTCACAACACTATTTGTTATCAGAGTATCACAATTTGTATTTATTATTCAAGTCCTGTCAATGTCAAATATGTAGTTAAGTAAATAATACGTTTTAAATACCTCCTTAACAATATCCTGCCAGCTGAGAGTCAGATATATGGTGACAAACATGAGCAGTCCCACCAAAAGAACAAGGGAACAAATGGCAGAAGCAGATACAGTTTGTCTCTGACATTCTTGGTTATCTGAGGAAGGCATAGTGCATCTGAAACAGAGGGAACATCTCATGTACACCAGAAGAACTCAGATCTGAGTGACTGAGCAAAGTCCTACAGTGGAACAGTATATCATTCATCCAGATGTATCATACTGTATTATACAGGGTCAATCTACTCCCATTTTAATTCATCAAATGATATACATCTCTGCTGTAAAAATATTACATCTACATAGTAATTGAGATGTGTGACTGCATATTAAAGTTATTTGCAATTTACTTTTCACTGCAATCTTTCTCTTTTTAATCCAAGTTTTAAATAATGTGAGATGTTTTGAAATAACTCACCACATCCTGAGCAACACTACTGTGCAGTTTAGTCTTTTATGAAAAATGGGGCTGTCATCAGTCTTTTTCAGAATAAAAAGTGTACTTTATTTTTGTCGACGAAATACAAGACCTTTGTTTGTTTGAACAAGCTACCGAACAGGTTTTACGACTGTTGGCACATATGGAACCTCCCTTTTGCAATAATAGCAGTGAACTGACGGAGCCAGTGTGGGGCAAGGTTTTTATTTTTTCAATTGACAAATACACATTTACACATAACTTAAGAATATAATGCAAACTAGCAAAGGGGTAAATCAGTTTCTTTCTACTAAATGCTTTTTAAAACAGCATCAAAAGTGTAAAACTACATTTCGCTGTATGATACATGTAAATCCTGTTAGGTGGAACTAACACGATTGGCGACTAACAGCAATGGCTCCACCCTTTTTCTAAAGAAAATCATGCTGCTGTGGAAAGCCCTCGGCAGGAGAAAAGTAAGTCAAAAACAATCAGGTGTTATATTGTTGGTGGAGAATATAATGGTATTATGATGGTCTGGGACTCATCATATTGGTCTTATGGTTTATTGTGTATCTCTTTCATGTCAGCTAAGTTTGTACTTTAACTTGCAGATTTAAGCAAACAAACTGGATCAATGTGAATGCAAACAAACACTTTTTTTCTTTGGTATTAAGAGCAATTTTTCAGGAAGTAAGAGGTTGTGTTTTTCATTTAGATATGACGTTTGGCAGCTGTGGACCAGTGTGCAAGCTGAGGTCACACAAAAACTTGGCAACCCTTTGTTTGCTTTTGGCGGTGGCACTTCTATTAATCTATAACCCATTTCTACTCACCTGGTGGCCTCATAATCCTGCTGAGGTGGGAGGACAGTTCTTTATTTTACATGCAGCAATACATTAACATTGTACCTGTCTCTTGTGTCAGAAGATGTACACTATATATTCTAAAGCCTTCTGTAAGTGTTGCTCACTGTGGCTTTTCTTATCTGTCCCTGCAGAAAAGTGTTGCTTTGCCTCTGGATATGGCTACGGATTCCATTGATGACATGTATGAGGGTTGCCGGTCTCAAACAGCCTCAGTGATCGACCTGTTTGGCGTGTTTGAGTGGCACTACAACAGAAACTTCAGCATTGCCTGGGCTTTAGTTGAAAGCAGTGCAAAGAAACCTGTCCACACACAGCTGAAAGAAGAGCATGCTATAGTACTTTACATGTACACAAAGCTGAAATATATACAACACGTCTTCAACCAAGCAGTGAAAACAGGGAAACACAAGTACAGCACATATACATTTAGGTTCCACTATTTCTACTTCTTCCTCACTGATGCAATTCAAGTTCTGCGTGAAAACCAGACATTGTGCAGAACCACATATCACAGGACATGGGAACTGTTTGACCACAATGTCATCAACACGAACATGCGTTTTGGTGCTTTTACCTGGGCAGCTTCAAGCAAGCAGTCTTTTGACTTTAATGGCAATGTTTCTTGTTTTGAGATATACTCATGCTTTGGTGCTGATATAACACATTACTCTGCTACAAAACAAAAGGGACAGGTGCTCATTCCTCCTTATGAGGTCTTCAAAGTCACTGATGTCCTGACAAACGACCCATGGTGCAGTGTGGTCTACAAGCTACAGAGCACCAAAGCGCCAAGAAGGGATTTGAATTGTATATTGAATCAAAAGCAAATAAAAAGATATGTTGATGTTTATTTGAGATACTTGTATACATGGAGTGCTCAGATGATGTTAGCATGCATATTGCTGTTAATAATAATCTCTGTAGTCCTTGTACAACACAGGCAGAAGCGTTTTGTGGCTGTAGTGTTGGGGGCTCTTCTGGTAATGACAGTTATTCTGGTGATATGGAGAGTTGCTATTTGATAAAAGACGATAGATGGTGTGTATCTGGGGTACTTTTTCATGTGTTGTCACTGAGGGAATTTACAATGTATGTTTGAAAGTAATAAGGAAATACAAATGTTATGTGACTGAAACTAAACAAATACAAGAAATAAAAAATATTAAGAAACTCTCAAATCGTTTCTGTTAATTGTTGATATAAACACTAATAATTCCACTGGAAACTATTTATAGAAAGAGTACATACAGTAGAGACCATACCAAAAAGGTTTTTTTTAACAATCTTTGCTTATGTTGAACTAAAATACTCCTTGGGTGTTTAACTTTTCTTTTCTTGGGCTTAGAGTGTGATTGCCAGATGTACAGAACCATCTTACCCATTACATTTTAACAGGAAGTGAGTTTACCGGGTGTTTCTCAATGTCGAGTACGCTTGCTTGGTAGCACATGTCTTCCGAAGCCTCATCCCAATACCCCTCCTCGACTCCTCTCTTCCCCTCCTCCGGGACTTGACCCGGAAATCGATCA
The DNA here is from genome assembly GCA_902827135.1 of Harpagifer antarcticus. Classification (NCBI taxonomy): domain Eukaryota; kingdom Metazoa; phylum Chordata; class Actinopteri; order Perciformes; family Harpagiferidae; genus Harpagifer; species Harpagifer antarcticus. Next base: position 652,413 of record CADEHL010000848.1, read on the forward strand.
AGACACGCCCTACGGAGGAGTCGAGGAGGGGTGAGGGAGGAGACGAAAGGGAATATACACGTTCTTATTATACATCCATGGGATACACAATGGATGTATAATAAGAACTGGGTACAGCGTGGGAGGCGGGGCCTCATTCATTCCTATGAGACTTGCTCATTAGCGCATGATGATAAAATGGCCCAACTTTTGAGAGAGCAAAACATCACAGATTACCCGGCATGCCTGAGAAGTACCCGTATGTGCGCCCATAGCGCATGCGCAACTTTAACCAAAATGCTCGTTCACATCAAGCACATCAATTTGCATACACAAGCACCACACGTTCATGACAGCATGGTAATGATTTGTTATTATGATGGATTTGATATTAACGAGGCGGCAGTTAGCAGCTAGCTAGTAATTATGCTAATGTGCACATCAATCGTTATGTACTTATATTACGCTGTAACAGGATCTAGTGATATCCAAGCAACAGAGCTTCATTTAGCAGGAAAGAATGATTGCACTGTGTATATATATATATATATATATATATAATAATAAGTAATATTAACTTTATTTAATACAACATTTACGGTACAAGATGTAATCATACAGCCCATGTAGTACGATAATGAATTACAGCAAACATGTGCAATATATCCATTATTACAGCTCCGTGGGCTGGCAGTAAGACGATATGGGTCCGTTCTTATTGTGCATCCATGGGTAAAGATAAACGCAACTCACATTGGTTTCTCACAGCATCTCTGTAAACTACGTGCTACGTTGAGCCCTCAAAACGCACCTTTTTACTAAGGCTTTCCCCACTGTATAGATAGTTTAATAGGTTTATTTTTCCGCTACATCACCCCCCCCCACCCCCCTTAACCTGTCTGCCTCTTTTCCCCTACTCCCCCCCCCCCCCCCCCCCCCCCCCTACCCAAATTGTAAAGCGACCTTGGGTTTCCTGAAAGGCGCTATAAAAATATTATTTATTATTATTATTATTATTACGTGTATTCACTGAATTTCACTCTCTGCCTTTAACGGCTCGTTGTAGCTCCAATAGCTCCAGCCCCCACCCTCCCTGTGAGCACAGTGTGCTCTGATTGGTCGGGAGTCGGGACACGTAACATGAACGTGCCGGGCGGCGCGGTCCCGTGGGTTAGATGCGCGTTCATAATGCTGAGGGAAATAACTCTCAGAATAACGTTATTAGCACATTATTACAACTTGAGGAACAAATGTTTTTATTAAGGGCTATACAAGTGTTCATACTGGGTAGTTTATTTAGTTTAAAAAAAAGTATCCAACGATTTACAGACCACTCTTTCTCCATGTAAGTCAATGGGAAAAAGTGTTTCCGGGCCTGGCAACCAAACGGAAGTGTAGTACCGGCGTTTGGCCAGCACGAATATTTTCATCTGAGTCCGGCGCACTTCCTGGGGGCTTGGGATCATGGATGTATAATAAGAACTCGATACAGTGTGGGAGGCGGGGCCTCATTCATTCCTATGTGAATTTGCGTACACGTAACGGCACCGCGCGTTCATGACAGCATGGTACTGGATTTATATTAACGAGGCGGCAGTTAGCATCTAGCAGCTAGCTAGTAAATTATGCTAAGTTGGCGAAAAACAAATCTCCAGGTGCACTTTCAAATCTATAAAGAGAGACTTGGCCTTTATAATTTGGAATTGAAAAACGCACGACAAGCGTTCTTCTCTGACATCATTACCAAAAACAAAAACAACGCACGTGCCTTGTTTGCTACCGTCGAAAGACTAACTAACCCCCCAGTGTCAGTAGCCTCTGAATTTCTATCCACCAGGGCGTGCAATGATTTTGCCTACTTTTTCACTGACAACATTCAGAAAATCAGACAAGCAGTCAGTGCCTCTGCATCAGGTACTGCAAATGTGTTGTCTCTGTGTCCACCTAATATCAATTCAAACACCATGACACAATTCCATCAGATTAATGATAAAAACCTAGAGGACATTATTCAACTTCTGAAATCCTCCTCCTGCTGCCTTGATATTATTCCAACAGGATTTTTCAAAGATGTTTTGCCTTGCCTGGCCACAGATCTACTTCATATAGTAAACAAATCTCTTCACTCAGGTATTTTTCCACAGGCCCTGAAAACTGCAATCATTAAACCGCTCTTAAAAAAGAATAATCTAGATGCTTCGGTAATGAACAATTACAGGCCCATATCAAACCTGCCATTTCTAGGTAAAATCATTGAAAAAGTTGTTTTTCAACAGTTGAGTAATTTCTTGCATTTAAATAACTGTTTCGATGTGTTCCAGCCAGGCTTTCGTCCAAACCACAGCACTGAGACTGCTCTTGTAAAGGTCTTTAATGACATCCACTTAAACACAGACATTGGCAGAACTTCAGTGTTAGTATTAATAGATCTCAGTGCTGCGTTTGACACTGTTGACCACAGCATATTACTAGACCGACTGGAAAACTGGGTGGGACTTTCGGAAACAGTTCTAAATTGGTTTGAATCCTACTTAAAGGACAGAAACAACTTTGTTTCTATAGGTAAATACTAGGGCTGTCAAGTTAACGCGTTAACGCAAAAAAAAATTAACGCCACTAATTATTTTAACGCGATTAACGCATGTGTATTTTTTGTCCTCGGCCGCCCCGTAGTTTCAGAGCGCATCTAGTTTAAAATACCATCTACAAGCTGATGCTGACAGCCCCGCTGATGCTGCCTGCTTGCTGCAGACCACACTTCCACGCTCACCGGCAGGCACCGTCTGGCCATCGGGAGGACCGGGAGGGTGTGTGTATGTGTGGCTCGAGCGAGAGAGAGACCTTACGTGCATTGTTGTTGTTAGCCTCTGGTGCTAGCTAGCTGCGCTAACGGATATAAGGAGCTGAAAAACAGAGGAGCGACATTTCGCTACAACTGCGCCGAACACTTGACTTTATGCAGGAAGCCAAACAGTGGGACATTGTACGAAAAGTCAGCACACTCAGCACGGATAGTGCGCAACATGATTGCAGCGTCCAGGCAGCTCCCGTTCGAGCATATGCCTTGAGTTGCACATAGCTCCAACGATCCATCACACACACACACACACACGCACACACGCACACCATTTGTATTGTATTATTGTATGAGAGAGGTTCCAGATTGAATTGAGGCGAATATTTGTAATGTTCAGAGGTTGTTGTGTTTAATATTCATGAGAATATTTGTAATGTTCAAATGATAATAAACATTAGCATAAAGCATATTTGTCCACTCATATGTTGTTAAGAGTATTAAAAACTTGAAAAATATTCCTCTAAGGTAAATTTAGAACAGATCAAAAATGTGCGATTAATTTGCGATTAATCGCGATTAACTATGGACAATCATGCGATTAATCGCGATTAAATATTTTAATCGACTGACAGCCCTAGTAAATACACATCTTAGTTGACAAATATGACATGTGGGGTTCCTCAAGGCTCCATCTTGGGGCCTCTTCTCTTTAACATCTACATGCTACCACTGGCTCAGATAATGAAAAACAACAAAATAAGTTACCATAGCTATGCGGATGACACACAAATGTACGTAACAATTTCACCAAGAGACTATGCTCCAATTCAAACACTGAGTAAGTGCATTGAACAAATCAATGACTGGATGTGTCAGAACTTTCTCCAATTAAACAAAGATAAAACTGAGGTAATGGTTTTTGGAGCCAAGGCAGAACGTATAAAAGTTAGCGCTGAGCTTCAGTCTGCAATGTTCAAAACAACAGATAAAGCCAGAAATCTAGGTGTAGTCATGGACTCTGACCTGAGTTTCAACAGTCACATTAAAACAGTTACTAAATCAGCCTACTATCACCTAAAGAATATATCTATGATTAAAAGACTAATGTCACAGCAGGATTTGGAAAAACTTGTCCATGCTTTGATCTTCAGTAGACTCGACTACTGCAATGGTGTCTTCACAGGTCTCACTAAAAAATCTATTAGAAAGCTGCAGCTGATTCAGAACGCCGCTGCTCGATTCCTCACTAACACTAAGTAAATGGATCACGTCACTCCTGTTCTGAAGTCTTTACACTGGCTTCCTGTGTGTCAAAGAATAGATTTCAAAATACTGCTGCTGGTTTATAAAGCACTGAATGGTTTAGGCCCAAAATACATTTCTGACCTCCTGCTAAATTATGAACCATCCAGATCTCTCAGGTCTTCAGGGAGTGGTCAGCTTTCTGTCCCCAGAGTCAGAACTAAACATGGTAAAGCAGCGTTCTGTTATTATGCTCTAAATATCTGGAACAAACTCCCAGAAACCTGCAGGTCCGCTGCAACTCTGACTACTTTTAAATCTTTTTTTTAAAATATCTTTTTGTCGCTGCTTTTAATTGAACTATTCATATCTTAGACTGCACTGTAACTTTTATCACTGTAACTTTTATCCATGTATTTTTTCTTTTAATGTTTATTTTATTAGCTTTTCTTTTTAATGACTGATTTTAAATGCCATTTTCTTAATGTCTTTCATTTTTTTTTTGTAAAGCACTTTGAATTGCCTTGTGTTGAAAAGTGCTATATAAATAAACTTGCCTTGCCTTGCCTAAGTTACACATCAATCGTTATGTACTTTTATATTACGCTGACATCAGGATCTAGTGATATCCAAGCAACAGAGCTTCATTTAGCATGATACTTGTGTGGGTTGTACATGAAACCACTTGGTAATATATAAAAATGTATATGTTGAAGCCTGTTATGATCAATTGTGAGTTCAAACTTTATCTAAAAAGTAAAGCTGATGATGGATTACTGTGGTGGAGTTAAAATAATATATTAATTATATTATATTATATATATTATATTATTATATTAATATTGTCTATTAATAATAAAAATAATACATTTCAATAACGTGCTTTAACCACCAGGTGTCCCTTTCTATCAGCTTTGCACCGTTATGGTGTAAATACATAGCCGCGGGAAGTCATTTTGCTCAGGGGGTGCTGCCAAAAGTGGGGAGGGAGCCGCTTAAAAAAAAGAAAAAAGGCGGTGCCGGGCCGGGCCCGGCTGTCAGCGATACGAGCCGCATAAATTGTTTGTTAAAGGCGAGACACGGCAGGCAAAAACATAGTTTTTCATGCACTGGTCAATTTTGAGATATTGTGCTATTTTGATTTTTTTTCTTTCAGGCTTTTGGAAGGAAAACGTACAAAATACACATTTAAGTGTTCATTTTACTATAGTTTGTCTATTTGCGTCTGTATATTTCTCCTAAATTCAACAAAAATAGCATTCTAACGTAACATAAAGTACCGCGACCACTGTTTGCACCATGTTATCAGAGATATCGTTGGAAAGCTCCGTCTCTCCTGCACAATCTCATCGGATCCAAATATGGTAATTTCCTTTTTAACAGCAACCAATCGTGAAAGTACAAAAGGTCCAAGAAACAAAATCTCAATGGCTGGTGTCAACTTCTGACAACGTGATTTGTTCAGATGTGTCACGTGGTGTGCTAAAACACTCCCTGGTTAGCTTTCTGCTAGAAATTGAAATCTCAAAATGGCAAAAGAACGGCGAAAAAAACTTTCACAGAGAAGAAAACAACTATTGTCACTTGCACGAAGCAAGATTATACAAAAAACAAATGACCCCGAACATGAAATACCTTCACGGAGTGCGTCAAGGCGCAAGCTGTCATCCAAAGATTGACACATACACACTATGGGGAAGGAAACATGAAAAGGATGGATTTTTATTGTATCTGTCTGTGACACTAAAGCGTAATTATGTGACAACCAATTATAATATTACTAAAAAACACCGGATTCACTACATGAAATGTAATACAGGACATTTCTGTTTATCTCAGGATACTGACAATATTGGAACACAAATGTAATTGTTGTAATGAAAATATGTTAATAAGAACTCTTGGGTCCAAATGCGGCCTGCAGACCATTTTGAATCGGCCCTCACTCAGCAAATTAAAAAAGTATAATGACTTGATGTTCATATTTCCTCTTTTTATAAGCAATCTGAAGCTTCTGTTTTAGGGATGAACATAAATGAAACCCTCTGGAGAGCTGTGATGTAGGCAGCATTTTCAAGATCAAGAATAATTTACCTACATTGGATTGACTTTTCCAACTTATAACCGAACTTATGAGGCAAAATACCTCTAGGGGCCCAGCCCTTCGTATATCTTTCTGTGTGTGGCCCTAGGTGAAAAAAGTTTGGACCCCCTGGCTTAAACTAACAAAAAGGGAAACAGTGCCATCCAGTGGGGAATAACACAAATTAATCTGAACTGAAACAAGTGTCCAAGACAGTTAGTAACCTTTATTTATGAACGCTAAATCACCAACATTCCACCTTTTCCCTCTTTTATCACTTTTTTTAATTCATAATTCGAATAATCACGATCATTACTAATGATAAGTGTTTTACGAAACATTGATAGTTTATTTGCATGAACTGCTCAGAGTGCATCGCTTTTAGGTAATGTTACTGGAAATATTAAAAACTTTTATAAAGTAAACTGAATGCATTTTGAACCTTTTGATTTAGAAAACACCACACTTTCCAGGAGATCAGTTGTTCATGTGTAATGGCAGTTATTTTATTTGGAACCATTATACAGTACAACCATTATATATGTGTAATTAACCACTACATGTGAAAACAAGAACGCTTGTAAAAATTGAGTGTACATGAAGTTCATTGCATAAAAGAAAATACATTTAAAAAAAGATTTATATAAAGTCTTTCTAATCAACTGACTTATGGCTATCTCATTTTAGGATTACAATAATTTTTCTTTCACACACAGTTGGGACTTTGGTGACCTTATTATAAATCACTTTTCATTCATTCCTAATATAGGTGAAAAATAAACATTATTTAAAACATTTAAAAAAAGTAATCTATACTATTTTCACAATAATGAAAAATCACATGACGGAAAAAAAGATGCCACCACAAGACTCAAGAACAATTAAGGTACACAGAGACTTCCGTTTACAATATTGATCTTACATGTTTTTACACAGTAGACATTCAAAGTGATCACTAGAGTCCCCTGCAACAAAGAAGTTTTCCAGCCCTGTGGAGGTAGAGCAGAGGTTGTATAAACCCGGTCATTAAACCCAAAAAGGTGCTTATTGTTAGAGCTTCTAGAAAGTCCCTAATATTCAAGCTAAGTTGCATTGGAATTACAGCCATGAAAAAAAAGAAATTGATGCCTAAGGAAATCATGATAAACAAAATAATTTTAAAGGCCCTTCTCTTCATTCTATTGCTCTTCTTCTTCTCTGTGATTTTTTCTCCTGGCCCGGGCCGCTTCAGGGCCCTGAGAACTGAGCAGCAGCAGAAAATAATTATTGAGTAGATGAGAATAAATTGGATGAAAATTGCAAAAAGATATAAAGGAGCTGTAAAGCACAACAAGTAGAAGCAGTCAACCAAGGTAATAAGCCAGATGACACAACAACAGCCCACTCTGTACCTCAGGGGTTTAAACCGGAGAAACAACACGGGGTGGACGACCCCTGCATAGAACTCAACACAGATGCAACATAAGAAGAGAGGTGGGGCTGTATAGAAAAGGCCTCGTGAAAACAAATAGGCTTTTAAAGACCAGAATACATTTAACTTTACAAAAACAAAAAACCAGACAGTTGATAAAGCAAAACATATCTGAGACATGGCCACGTTGAGAGAAAAGAAGTCTGAGGCCAAAGTCTCTCTGGTCCCCGCCATTATCAGCCACAGGACATAAATATTCAAAGGTAGACCCACAATGTTGTTAAAGGAAATTGCACTTATTTCTAGTATCCCAAAGTGTGGGATGGTTGATGTGTCATGGTTGCTGGTTGTCGTGTTCATTTTATGTCTGTAAGAAGAAAAAGAAAATACATTTTAAACTGAAATGTACTGTTTGCCTATGGGCTCTTTGTCAACAACTAGCCTTTCTCAACAATTGGCACAAAAACAGTATACTGTACATAACTTAAGAAACAAACACCTTAAATATAGAGCTACACAATGATTCAAACCTGGTATTGAGCAGAGAGCAGTAGTCTAGTCGAGCAGCAGTGAAGAGCAGATCTGCAATGAGGCACAGCTCCAGACGTTGGTTGGTGTTTGAACAATGAAATACAATCCAACACAACAATCAGTGAACAGGATGAATACATGGAAATGTTATCAACCAACCTATTTATCATAATAGGGCTCAACATGTTTCCAGGCTGATTTTTGAAACCATAATATATGCCATTACAATCATAGACACATTATAGCAAAAATATGTCACATAAAATAATCATAATATAGTGAGCAGTGAATATCTATAGTTTAATACGCTATAAAAATGCAACATCTCAAAAGAGTAAAATAAAATGTATGTCATGAAAAAAAAAAGATGATATTGCACTGTATGCCACAAAAACATGTACCATGTCACACAATGTCGTGAAATAAATAATAATATCAGCTTTGTGTATTTTTTTATAAAGGAGGAGATGCATGGATCACATGAAGCTCAAGCAAACAAACAATGCTTTTTTTTTCTGTTTGTGTTTCCAAAAAACAGAAGCCTACCTTTAACATTAGACATACGGTATGTTTGTATACCATTTTATAATTTAGCACATACAGAAGAGAGAGAATAAAATAAAACAGAATAGAAAATTATACTATAATATCCATGCATAATGAAAATGTGACTTTAATCTCATTATATATTTGAATTTAATTTCCATTGCTGCCATAGAAATAAATGTAAACTAAAGTTTTAGATCAACTGTCATGATATACACTGTTATTATTGCACTTCATGTGTTTATTATAGCGGTCACCAACATTTATTTAGTAGTTTTACTATTGACTGCCTCCAACACCTGCAAGTTTGCATAATAGGGCCATGGACGTGCTTTCATGTCAGTTACGAACATGTAAAGCAGCGTTGTTTCTTCAGATAATTTCTCTTGCAAATCATGTTAGCTTAGAGAATATGGACTTATTTTCAGCTTTTAAACACTGTGAAAGATTAAGTTCAATTTAGATTTTGGTTGAGATTTTTTTTAGTGTCTCGGGAGTGTTGCATTTTCTCGGGGATGCGTGTGGCACAGTGGTCTAGTGCGTTGATGTTGGGATCAGGGGAGCACTGGTTCAAACCTCACTGCAGTCAGCATGTCGTTGTGTCCCTGAGACACTTCCCCCCAAATTGCTCCTGTGGGGATTGCCCACAGTATTGAGTATGTAAGGCGTTTTGGATAAAAGCGTCTAACAAGTAACATGTAATGTTCTCATCCACCAACGACCACTCAGTCTCATTTCAGACCTATTTAGATTCTTCAATGTAATATTCCTGAATACACGTCCTCTTGTGCAGAGCTCCATCTGTCTGAAATAATACCTTGCACCCGTCCACTCAGATATTTCTCAGGTGTAAAGCTCTGAGGTACAAGCTGGCATGTTGCTGTGTTTCTTGTGATTACGTTGTCCAGTGTATGGATACCAATTCACATAAAAGGGTTTTCTTGATGATAGCAGCTTTGTATCTGTTTGTTTTGCTGTTGATGACTTTCTGCTGCTTCTCAGTTCTCAGTGTTGATACGCCCTGAACCAGGGGAGGGGCAGAGGGAACCACACAGTTTTCCTAAACTACTGTCAATATAATACCTTTCTTAACAGCTTTTGTCCAACCAATCTTGTATCTTTATAGGGCAGGGAAACTTAAGGTATTTCACTGTTTGTTAATGTCACAAGATGTCTTGGCACCAAAGAGAGCATGACCAGAAACATATCCAATTTAAATATAAACAATGAGTGGCTAAAAGCAGTGCTAACGTTAAAACAATCATATACTATAACTTTGTTTACATTTTTTGTAAAATATGAATCAATTGATGGTATTTGAAAATGATAAAAAAATAATACTGTCTCCTCATGTTGTCTTGCAATGTGTTTTTTAAGTTTGATGTTATCGCTTCCCACCTTTATTATGAATGTAGATCAAGACACTAAAACTTAAAACAAAAGCATGGAGATTATTTTTTTTACTGTTCATACAATCACAAATATAAACACAACTCATGTATCCGAAGATTATTTTAGCCAATGCATAATGATTAAAGCTTAAGATAGGCCTTTAATACACTTGGTCACTGCATTACATCGATATATAAAATATAAAACAGGAAGTTGAATTAAGTTGAAACATTATTATCAAATGTCACAGGAACATGCTGAGTGTGGTCAAAACAACATTACATTTGTTTAAGAGAGGGGTTAAAAACAACAACCATGTCTTTGCATTGTAAAGTTCAGTCAATATGTGATAGTGCTGCAGAGTTAATACCCTTCACGATTGAATTTAACTTCCCTCATTTATTTCTTTACTTTAGTAAGGCTTTGCATTTTTCTTTTGCTGGCAGAGGGTTACAGACGAGCCCACACCAAAACCAGCATACAAAGGCTCACTGAACTGAGCTTTGAATCTGTGGATCAGTGCCATGGTCTCTGATACCGAGTAAAAGGCCACAGTGTTTCCGGCATAATCCAGGTACACACCAATCCGTGTGGCTCTGGGAGCTTCACGAAGGTCTCTGTCTACTTTGTTGTGCCAGGCAGAGTAGCCTGAATCGGAGCAGAGGAGACTCCAGGACTTGTCGTTGTAGCCCAGCAGGCTGTGCGAGTTCTTCCCTTTGCGACTGATGCTCTTGTAGGCCACCCCGATGGAAAACTCGCCACTCCACTCTGCCTCCCAGTAAAACCTGAAACCAGTAAAAGGCTCCTTGCACAACACCTGCGAGTAACCATCAAAGCGTTCTGGATGATCTGGGTGAAACTGGACTGCTTTCTTCCGCATGACCTTCTGGTTGCCCTCGGACAGGACCAGCTCTTTATAGACCGTGTTTGGATCAAAGGACATCTTGCAGGTGTCTGAGCAAAGACATACATACACAATGCACATTTATTATTTGTATTGACCAACACCAGATCAAGTTAAAGACTAACTTTAGAATTAGTCTACAATTACAATTCACATCCTGATAAAACTACATTACTAAACATAAAAGCATATTGTTGTTTTCAAGGAATGAATTAACACAACTCACATCTTAAGAAGTCCATCCTGGTTTTTGGCTCCTGAAAATCAACTCTGGAAGGAACTATGGATATGAAAACATGGACACCCACATTATTTTGAGATACATTTTGTCTTATTGTTTATTTGTAAAATAAATCTAAGGGGGAATAACATTATCATATAAGTTTGAAAACTGTATTTATAGGTAAAGTTGTGCATCTTTCAATAAACCTTTGAGTCGTTTGTCTCCATTTCTTGGCAAAAGTATGTACACTGGGGTTTCACTAACTGTGAAGAAAATACAGCATTATGTTAGCCTGTTAATGGTCTGCTTTAATGTTGACATAGCATTAAGATATTTGTGAAATGATCTAATAAAAACAAACCTGTTTTGGAGATTTTACTCAATTCCTTCTTACAGATGTTGTCCAGATGTTCCTTCATCTCCGTGGCCGTCTTGCTCATCTCTCCAAAGGAGAACTGAGGGTTGATGAGCACTTTGGGCACCATGGCTTCAGGAGGAATGCACAGAGTCGGAAAATTCTATGGAATGGGAGATAGGGGCTCCAGTAAACAGTCCAAAATACAGACTAAAAAGTGACTTTTTAATAGATATAATAAGTCAAATGCATTACACTTTTGCTTGAGGAACCGTAACCTTAGCAATATAAGTAAAATACATTGCAATATATTAGTCCTGTTACCATTATTAGGAAAGAAAGCATCAAGATTAAGTGTAGATTTGATTGAATTATCTGCAAACAGGCCAGAAGTGCGAAGACAAGAATACTTTTGGCACCTGCAGAAAGTGAATGTTGTCCTCTGTTTCGAGGATCTGCCGGAGCTCTGCGCCTCTGCGCTGTAGCTCCTGTATCTCCTGCTCCAGACGGTCCACGTAGCCCTCAGCCTGCGACATCGCAGACTGCATGTTGGCTGTTATCATCTGGTGGATTTCAGCCTTCCAGCGCTCCACCGCCTGCAGCATTTCATGAAAGGTCTTATCACTTTCTGTCTGTGCTCGCTGGGCACCACTCTGAAAGGGAAAAACATATTTTTCAAATGTAAGACCACATGATAATGACAATTCTATACAAAATGCTCTTATCATGGACAATATTGTAAAATATCTCATATGTGTATATTGTATATCATCTAAAATCACATGTCTATCTTTAAATGTACAAACACAGTAATGTTTAATCAGGAAATGTCTAATCTTACTTTGAGAACTTCCACATTATGTCTGAGCTCCTGCAACTCCTTCATCCTCTCCTGAATGATGTACTGGACCTCAGACTGGGTGACCACCAGGACTTTCTGTTGGAAGAACAGCAATTAGATGGCTTCTGTCAACCATAGTATGTCATCCATCTTATTCAGTGCATAAAAGGCAGAGTCACAAAGGTTGACTAACTTACAATTAAGACTCACTTGTTTTTCGTTGCGCTCTTCTTCTGCTGAGGTAATGTTGTGGCTCCGGTGCTCTCTGACCGTACACAGCACACAGATACACATTTGGTCCGTGCGACAGAACAGCTCGAGGCCTTTCTCATGCTGGGGGCATATTTTCCTGTCTAGGTGGCCCATCTCATCGACCAGCTTGTGTCTCTTGAAGGTGGATGACTCGTAATGTGGCTTGACATGAGTTTCACAATAATAGGCCAAGCACATGAGGCAAGACTTAACAGCCTTTTTGCGATGGCCGACACAGAAATCGCAGAAAGATTCTCGTTGCATGTAGGGGAAAGGAGTGAGCTCCGGGAGCTGGCGTCGTGTCTCTTGGTTCACGTCGGGAAGATTTTGTTTAAGCACAGGCCGTGGTGTATAGGTGGCGCGACACTGTGGGCACCTGTACACACCCATGTGGTCAAACTGGTCCCAGTAGACCGTGATGCACTCCAGGCAGTAGGTGTCTCCACAGGGGATGGTGACCGGGTCTCTTAATGTGTCCGCACACAGCACACAGAAATCCTCTGGTGGTAAAGGGAAACCAGACTCAGCCATGATGATGTTGATTCAGACAAATATTAGATGAACTTGATTCGTGTCTGAGGTCAAACCCCCAAAAATAATATCACTTAGTGTGCAAAGCGATGGTAAGTAAAGTTGTGTTTTAGGTCCAGAGAGAGTCCAAGTACAGGTTACTGTGATCCGACAATTTCATTGCAAACCAGAGACAATGCTGTTCTCTGGTGATATTTATTTAAGGGAAGGCTTTGTTTATAGTGTAAACACAAGGTGATGTCTTCCCACAGAACACTTTTCCAAGTATCTCAGTGAAAGTACCGAGGTCTGCAACCATGATGGAATCTGCTAAACAAACAAGAATGTCAGGTTGACTCACAAAGTAAGGTCAAGTTGTCAGCGAAGAAAAACTAAAACCTAGACAACCCTAAAGTGAAGACCGGTGCTAAGGAGCTTTCCATAACTAAAGAATAATGATCAACTCCAACATTGAATGGTTTCTCCCTTTGCCCGTTTAGACTTATCCACCAAGGAAATTATGACATATCATGCCAGTGGCTTTTATCCGTGATCCTGCTGAGAAACCAACAACCAAAACCAAACTGAACCAAAAACGTAACTTCCTTGGTGGAGAAATCCTATTTAAGAGGTGTCAACATGTTCCACCATTTATATTTATGTTGTACTCAAATGTGAATGACCCTTAGCACTTTATCCTGTTTTAGCATCAACATTTTATACATTTACAAAACAAGATTCATCATACCATCTAATGTCAGCACAAGGTGCTTGCCAATTGCATAAAAACACAGCACAGAGACCAGTAAGTGATTTGTGTTTTCCATTTGACTGCACAGCGAGTTTCATGGTGGTGCATGATGTCAAAACATGTGTTGTTTATCCTGTAAACAAATATCCGAACATCCGTGCATCTGAACATCCCATGTGGGTAACCACAGGGGCACATTGAAAACCTGAAAAACAATGCAAAACAAGGCAGTGCCATACTGACATTACTGAAACAATATATAATATATACAATATATATATATATAAATATATATATATATATATATATATATGGGCTGTCAGTCGATTAAAATATTTAATATTTAATCGCGATTAATCGCATGATTGTCCATAGTTAATTAATTAATTAATCGCAAATTAATCGCACATTTTTGATCTGTTCTAAATGTACCTTAGAGGAATATTTGTCAAGTTTTTAATACTCTTATCAACATATGAGTGGACAAATATGCTTTATGCTAATGTTTATTATCATTTGAACAATGACAAATATTCTCATGAATATTACACACAACAACCTCTGAACATTAGTGTGTGTGTGTGTGTGTGTGTGTGAGTGTGTGAGTGTGTGATGGATCATTGGAGCTATGTGCAACTCAAGGCATATGCTCGAACGGGAGCTGTCTGGACGCTGCAATCATGTTGCGCACTATCCGTGCTGAGTGTGCTGACTTTTCCTACAATGTCCCACTGTCTGGTTTCCTGCATAAAGTCAAGTGCTCGGCGCAGTTGTCGGCGAAATGTCGCTCCTCTGTTTTCATTTAAACAGCTCCTTATATCCGTTAGCGCAGCTAGCTAGCACCAGATGCTAACAACAACAATACACTAAGGTCTCGCTCGCTGGCTCGCGCCACACATACACACACCCTCCCGGTCCTCCCGATGGCCAGTCGGTGCCTGCCGGTGAGCGTGGAAGTGTGGTCTGCCACAAGCAGGCAGCAGGAGCGGGGCTGTCAGCATCAGCTTGTAGATGGTATTTTAAACTCGATGCGCTCTGAAACTACGGGGCGGCCGAGGAAAAAAAATACACATGCGTTAATCGCGTTAACTTGACATCCCTAATATATATGTATATATATATATATATGTTTATATTTAAAGCAATGATGATTTAATGAATAACTAATGCAAATGAGTACTTGTGGAGTGATTGATGTTTCCAAATGTCAGTCACCTTCAATGATATTTACTTAGTAAGAATAGTAGGCTATGCTGTATACATTACTTTACATGGAAATAATGCCAGGATGATGTTTAGTAAAATAGTAAGTACTAAAGGAAGAGTATTGTTTACATGTTTTACAGTTGTGACATATACATGATTATGCAGGAATAGGATCAAGATCTAGATCACACTACAGTATGTCATCAGTGTGGAACATTTGTATTTGTATTCAGTTTGATTGGTATCAAGCAAAGAGAAGGGATACTCTTTCCTTCAGCTTCATGCTGTCAGTACTCTTTGTCCTTTGAAAGGCCGCTCTCATCTTTATCCAGACAAGAGTGCTCTTGTGGCAATGACAGTTAGAGAGAAAAAATGAGAGAAAGAAAGAGGGTGGGAGAACAATGGAGAGCGGGCATGACAGATAGTGATGAGGTGTGCATAGAGGGATGAATGGATAGTGTACTAATCTTAAATGATGAAGCACCTGCCCCAGAACTTTACAAGAGGACATTTGAAATATATGAGACAAAATGAATAAACGAGTTAATTGAAAGGAAGATGATAAATCTATCCACAGAGGCAGAGTCTGTGCTCAGTGCGAGGAGCTAATGAGAGCTGAGTGCCCATGATGTCATTGTGCTGGTCGGTACTCTCTCCCTCCCCCCTCCCCCTTCCCTCTCTCCTATTCCCTCTCTGTATCTCTCCATCTGTGTCGTCATTGTGAAAAAGCCTGGGAGTGGCAGGAGGAAGTAGCGGAAGAGAAGAAAGAAGAAGAAGAAAAAGAAGAGGAGGAGGAAGACGAAGAGGTCGAGCAGCTGTACGCGAATCAGGATTTCCCTGAATATTTTGAGAGCATCCTTCCATTCACGGCAGCAGGTACGCTTTACTCTCTCTTTTCAGCATCACCGTTCAGAGCGGCTAATACAACAACAGGGCCATTTTAACGGCAACAAAAACAAATGAGCATGACTACATATTTAACAGATGCACTAGATGTCTTATTTCATGCCTCAGGAATGGCAATCAATTTGTTATATTTATGAGGAGATTTTTTTAGATACAGTAAATCTAATAATAACATAATATTAGATTTTCAAAAAGAGTCAATGTAATTTACAAAAGTACATACAACGATGCCAAAATGCCGAACTGAACCCCAGTGACATTTACGAACATGTTTTATATTTATTGAACTAAAGGTGAAATGTTTTTTTATTTCTGCATACAAATCTGTTTTTTATGTCTGTTTATTGCCCAACCTAACCAAATGTAAATCGTAAATATTAACAAAAAGCAGACACAAGTTATAGACAAGTGTGTGTCGGTGTGCGTTTGTGTGAGAGAAATGGAGAACAGAAAGAGAAGGAACATGTTCAGAATGAACAGCAGAGGAGCCATTTGGAAATTGAGTTGATTTAATTAAATTGGCCTGAGAGCAGCTTGAGTAACACGAACATGAATGATGGATGTGAAAGTGTGTCTGTGTTTATTGTGTACGTGTGTGTGTGTGTGAGAGAGAGAGAGAGTGAGAGAGAAACGTTCACTTAGACTGACCTTAATGGAAGCCATTTCTTGGCAAGCTGACTACCAATCAGCTAATTCAGTCATCATGAATTTATGTTCTTTCATTTTACTAAATGTCCTCACAAGGATAGGAAGTGAACATCAGCTATGTCTCATCTTTTTATACTGATATGTGAACATTATCACTTTGATTATGTATTTTGTATGTGTATTTGTCAGTATGGCTGAGGGCACAGTGTCAGTAGCAGAGGTGGAGACCGCCTTCCAGAAGTTTGCGGTCCATGGAGACAGTAAGGCCACAGGGAAGGAGATGAACGGCAAAAACTTTGTTAAGCTCTGCAAGGACTGCAAAATCATCGATGGCAAGAACGTCACCACTACAGATGTTGACATCGTTTTCAGCAAAAACAAGTACGATTTCAGTAAAGCCCAACTATGCACAGCTAAAACAGCCAAGATGTGCATGTGCCAACATGAACTTCGAAAAAATATGCAGTCACTAATTTGTTTTGTTATTAAAACAAATGCATCTATACTAATCTTAGCATGCTAAGAAAGATGGTAGTTTTGGTCGTAAACCAAACTATGGAGCAAATACAAATATGTACCTGATGACCCCAGGATGCTGGATGGGAGGTGGGATATCATCAAAGTCAATTCATCCTCTCGACACCATGTTTATATTACATATATTACATATATATTACATTTCATGGAAATCCATTCAATGTTAAATAAAAACATTTCACTAAAACCCCTGAATGTTAACCTCATTGGTGGCGCAGAGGAAACAGTCAGGGGGTCACCGATTGATCCTCTTGGCAATATGAGCATCTATAGCTACGGTAGCCCCCTTCCTTTGCTAGCCTCATGGCGTTTTAATAATAGGCACAACACAGGATTTATATAATTGTGTTACTTTTATTTAGAAAACATTTGGAAACCTGTTTGTTGTTTCCTCAGGGCGAAGTCAGCTCGGGTAATCACATTTGAGCAGTTCAACCAGGCCCTGACAGAGTTGGCTCCCAAACGTTTTAAAGGGAAGAGCAAAGAGGAGTCTCTTCAGCAGCTCTATAGTCTCATTGTTGGCAAGGAGCCTGCCAACATCGGAGTCACTGTGAGTATTTAATCAGATCTAACCTCCACACACCTCACCTTTCCACATTCAACAATGCAACTGCCTGTTTCTTTCTCGACACAACCCCCACTAAAATAAACAACCAACAAATTAAGTAAGTTTAAGGCAATAAACTAGAAGGACTTCAATCTTTGTTTGAGTTAGATTTATGAAGTTTGCATATCTTACCAGATCTGTGCCATGGTAAAAACAGTCATGTGCATTGTTTTCTGCTGGAGTCATTATTGGTTAAACCACTGGATGGTGCCAAAGCTACATAACAATATCATTTGGTTATTTTGACACTTTATAAATATTGAAATTTGAAATTTGTCTTTAGGGTGACTTACAAAATCTGTGCAGGGACTACAGATGAAAGATAGCCTCTTGGCTAACTCTGGCACATTTACAGAAATGTTGATTAATGTGCACTGTCCCTGTTAAATAAATGAATAGAAAAGTGCGTGTATTGTGTTTGATTGTAATTACCACTTTGTTAACTCTTCTATTGTTTTTAGAAAGTGGCAAAGGCAGCAGCAGTGGACAGACTGACCGACACCACAAAGTACACTGGAGCACACAAGGAGCGGTTTGACGAGTCAGGCAAAGGAAAAGGAAAGGTCGGGCGCGCGGACGTCCCAGACGACAGTGGCTACGTGGGGGCCTACAAGGGCAGCGGCAGTTATGATGAAAAAGTGAAGGACGCATAATTATGCTGACACATTATGGAAACATTGTTCACTAACTTAAAATCAGGAGATGTAAATCAAACATTTAATTAATTGAATCTTATATTTTTTAAGAAGGAACAAATATACTGTAGTTTTTTGGGCCTATCGCAATTATAATACTTATTGGGTCCGTAAAAACACAACTATATATAATTGGAGTTTCAAGGTTTTCACAAGTGACAAGCACGATGAATAACTTATAGACATGATTTCCTGATTTTTTTTTTAAGATATTCAAAATACTATGCCGTAAGTACACAAATGTTTAATGAGATGAAGCATGAATATGTGATAGTGTTCTGTACACGATGATACTACAGTGATAGTGTTCTGTACACGATGATACTACAGGGATCAAAAGATAAAACTGTACTTCTAATCAAGCATGCTTTATAGAAACTTTGTGCCTTAGTATTGATGTAGCCGCTAGCATGAGTGCTTTGCTATACAGTAATGTGCTGCTATTCCCACTTAGCTTGATGTAATGGACCTTTGCTGGTTTCAAGAAACCACACTTGCTAAGCTTATCACGTAGCTACAGGACCAAACATATTCATGGTATATATTCATATATTTAAATGACAACTACATTAACAAGAGAAACATGTAACAAACAGTGTTATCATACTGAACTGATGAAGCTACGGTACATGATACATCATGTTTAATCCATTAATGTTTTACTTAGTGACAACATTATGCTGTGATTGTTGATGCTCATATAATGTATCTTTTCATGCAATTTTATTTTCCTCCAAAGTCATGTAAGGTTGAAAGATGTGTTATAATAGAAGTGAATGTGAGAATCTTAAGAGTCATACATTGTAAGAGTACATTTTATTAATCCTCTCAAACCACATTTAAGATCCTGGAGCTTTTACAGTGCACACTGGTTTCTAAGCAATTGTACAATTTAAACTGTGTGCTATTATACATATTTTACATACATCTGCCATACATGACATTCATATACTGTAGTCATATCAAAGTGGAATATTTAGTTTTTTTAACAATCTTTGTGAGCTTATATACTACACAATACACTTAAGCAAACGGAAAACAACAGGAGTGGATTAACATTATTGACAGTTTTTTTGTTGTAAATGTTATCAGTGACTAACTCTGACTTAAAGCTAGCCGGCTGATTTCAAAAGATAACTGGGATACCACAACACAATGGGCCCTTGTAGAACAATAAACACTCAATATTCACTTTTATTCTGGGGCCACCTTGTCATAAGATACTGATGGCATTTATGAAGGATCCTGAGGAACCATTTTAATGCTCTTGTATGATGCACATGTTTTAAAAAAAATGGCTTACCTCCTCCACGTCTCACGCAATAGGCCTGAGCTGATAAGCATCACCTGGGTTTTGTGCCATTGAACACCATAATTAACTGTATTCTCTGCATTTCCATGCTCAACTCGTGCACTATCACTGCATATAATCACTGTGATCTTAATACATAATGAAGAAATAATCAAATAAAGAATGGAATATAGTAGAACATTTGTGGAGCAATCACTTGTGTTTTTTCATGTAAACATAAATGATCACCTTATAAAGTTGATATGGTAAAATTACTTGTTGCACATTCAGCATATTTTAATTACAAATATTAAGCATTTGGAGTTGTGTTTATCTCCTACTGTTACCTTCTTTGATCCGGTGCCATCAGTTTCCAATAGGTGCAGAAGGATAATGCAACAGGCTTATCATAGCCATCAAACTAAATGATCCTATCCGCCAACCTGACACCTTTGACCTTATAACTATATACACAGGCTCTCTAAATACAATCTTTAGATCACTTTACACACTGGGGAGCTTATCAGGATGGTCCTGCAGCACAGGGCTGAAAGTGGGTATGGGAGAGGAAGAAAACCAGTGGGATGCCAGTTTACTAGACTCAGAAATGTCCTCACCCACTTGGAAATAAAAAAGACGAGAAAAGCAACATCCTTTACAAGCTGTCATTGTGCATATTACTACAGGACCCTTACGTTCTCAGTATTTGTATATTTTCATTTACCTTTTATTGTTGTTTAGGATTACCACTGGATCAAATTCTTGTAAATACGATGCAATGTAGATAAAGATCGAAGAGGAGATTCTGTGCTGCACTGCAGTGAGTCAACACTCTCAAACTCTCAATTTTAGAACAAAAGCTATTGTTGTAGCAGTTTTATGCAGGATAATCTTGTAACATTAAAACATTTATATTTCTAGCCCTCGTTAGTTCACATCATATAGCAAAACTATAGAGTTTGTCTAGTTTTTCTAAATTCTAAATATCTGTACTAGTGTTTGTAGTGCTGCTGAGCGGCAGGCAGCTATGTAGGAATGTCGAGGGCTACACACCTTCTCTGGTTCCTTGATGCACCCAACTCTGTCATGACATATATTATAGCACGTCTGCCTGATCCAAACCTTACACACATTTCATTGGTTTACTCTTCTTGTTTCTTAGAATTAAAGCTGACATGCTAATACCTTAAACACTATAGGAATGCACAGTGTGGCCTTTTTTTTGTTTTACAACTTTAATAAAAATACATTGCATTTCTGAAACATTATTCATTTTTCTTGTTTAACTATTTTGGCAATCTGTTGGCTGGAGAGTACAGTACAACTCCAGATCAAATCAAGCCCTAATTATCCAGAGGGATATCGTTGCGAATTTCTATTTCACATCAGCCTATCCTGATTGTTGAAGAGTTTTATCAAATGTCTGATAATATATAAAATATAATTTGATGTAGCATTTTAAAAATAGCTTCACCAAATTGAGACTTCGGTTCCTTAATTTGATGTTTAGATAATTTTTCTACAATTACGCAACAGAGAAGGCTGAGTTTGTATTATTGAGCCCAGCTTTGTCAAAACTGACATACCAACACATCACACCTTCTTTATTTACATACAAAAATAACATGTTGAAATATATATTTTATAATGTGACTGTAAAAGATGCTTTTTACCACCAGCTGATGGGTTGTAGTATTAATGTTAGAGTAAACATTTTCATAAAACATGACACAAAACAATTAGAACAGAAGTCACAATATTGGATTTTTGGCAGTTTAATGAGTTGTAGGTTCATTTTAGAAAATTACAACAATACAGGTCTTAAAGGTATCTTAGTATTTGGACAAAGAAAATATACCACATTGCTGGAGAAGTGGATTAAACAAGTGTACAATGATTGAACAAAGCCTGAGCATTAGAATTAAGCAGCGTAAAGAATATAAAGCCATGTTTAACACTGTGTAACTAATTCATTTATGAAAAGATAGTTAGAAGGTTTAAAGATGGACATAGCATTTTCAATTTTTGGACCAATACAGCTTCATTTCAAATGCACAACATTGCAGTTCAGAGAGCTCTTGGTCCCTGCACTCACCAAGACAAAGACAACTTCACAATCCACCAGACCTTGAATTTTGTCCCGACCTTTGATTATCTCAGTTATCTTGAATGTCTCATAGGGAGGAATGAGAACCTCTGCCTCGTGATCATGTAGGACTGGATAATTTTTCAGAGATGCGCCTAAACAGGTCTTAATTTTGAAGCAGGTCTCACTACCGAAGTGCGTCAAGTGTGGTTTGTAAGATGTTGAGGTAAAGGAGCCAAACCGAATTATTTGGTTGACTTTGCCAGTAACTATATATTTGGTTCGTCTGAAAGTAGAGTGACAGTAGTCGTTGTTATTCAAGATCTGTATGGCAGATGTCAGCAGGTAATGTAAATAGTGGTATTTGAATAAGGAGAGATAGGACCTCCCTTTTGTCCGGACTGCAGTATTAAATTCCTCGTAAACATTGTTAGCTGTGTAAACACATATTGCACTAATGTGATCTATGGTTAGAGCCTTATCCTCTCTCTGATCAAATTTCTTTTTTGCACGAGATTGTGCCGCACTCCAGTGTTTCCCAAAATGTTTCACGGATTTTTCTTCTGGAAGGAATTTGTCCTTCACTATTGTCATCATTTGTTCATTGCAGCCAAAATACATGTCATCAACCGAATCTTCAACCATACTCAATGGGATGTTGGCTTCTTGCAGAGTGAAGTTAAAACGTATCTAAAATGGGAAAAGAGAGGAGAACCTTGTTACAATCTTTAAAAAAATGTTTTGTGGTGGATGTTATTGCGTTACCCACCATTACATATTTGATTGAGTGAACCTAAATCAGTGAATAATGGTAAGTAACACTGCCACCATAGCACATGCTTACACTTGTGCAAATCCCTGTTGCTGTAGTTTCTCAAGAATACAATATTAAGCAAAATAAATTGTATGTCCATTAACTAATAAGTTAATGCAAAATGCACTGTTAATGATAATTTGTTCCCTAACCTGTTCAGTTGCATAATAGAGGATTAATCAAAACAGATGCACATATATTAAAAGCATAAACCACAGATCACTGCTTCCTCAAGTATCCTTAGGATAAAGATGTATGCTATCTTAAGCATTATTCTAACATTTCACTAAATCTCTTAATGGAGAACATATTTTCTAGTATTTTTGCACCCAAAAATCATGCTAAATATGTAAATATCTTTCCCTGCCATTCTTGGGAATGTCCACCCACTTCCACATGCTCAACTCACCGCCATGGAGTCAACAGGCATCATCCAGCATATGATTAGACCCAGTGTTGCAAAGATCCACATGTTGCCCTCCATCATTGTAGTCAGGAAATGTGTTGAATCCAAGCAGATACTCAAAGCAAGTCACAAACAATGAGCTGCATCATCATTTGTACCAGTAACACATATACTGTAGGTTAGGACAGTGGCATGGCAAATGCAAAAAAACTATTTCAGAAAAAAAGTTATGATCAAAATATGATTTAAAATCTCAACTCACCAGCCTTAAGGATGGGAAGATGTTGTGCACTAGGTGAAGTCCTCAGGTCAAAGGTTTCAGACAACCGGCCCTCAGCATGTGTTCAGGACTCATAGAACTTTGTATATACCTTGCCTTTGTGACAGGCAGGTCACACATTTTCACACTTACGCCCACATTCACACGTCTTAAGCGTATGGGAAAACTGTGTCGAGGTTTTGAACAATTGGTGTGCGTGTAAATGAGTGTTTGTGTGGTGGACCACAGCAAACAAACATGTCATTCAAGCAGAGATTGCGAAACCGAAATTATGAAGCAGCTTTTGACAGCACGCAGTGGCGGCGCCAGAGATTTTCTCTAAGGGGTGCTGTGGGGTAGCTTGACGTTTCATAGGGGTGCTCAAACATGTAGGATTTCCCATTAATGTACCGGGCAGTTGAATTTTCTACTGCAACACTCTCCATGCACAGTATACCCGTGACTGTTACACTGAAGGCTCGATAATCAGCTCACGGCATATAGGTGTAGGCAGAGGTAAAGTGCGATTTTATAAGTGGGGGTGGTCCTAACATCCTACAGGGGGGTCCAGGGGCATGCTCCCCCGGGAAGATTTAAAAAAATTTGTTTAAGTTAAATGCATCAATCTGGTGCACTTTGAGAGCAACATTTAGAGATCTATGGACACATCTCACAACACCTATATGAAACATAACTGTAAACCGATTTTCTATTTCTTTATGGATATTTTAGAAATCACTCCCATTTTAAACTGTATTCTTGTTTCATACCTGTTTTTCATTTATTCTCTTATTTTGTTATATCTATAATGATAATATATACATTACATTACATTACATTGCATTTAGCTGATGCTTTTATCCAAAGCGACTTACAATAAGACACAACCTTGAAGAAAACAGAATCATATAAGTACATCAGGTATCATAGAGCCAAACATTTCAAGTGCTACTCAACTGGCTATAGATAAGCCAGTCCTTTATTAGTATATAAGTGCCTTGTTAGTAATTCTATCACTCGAAGTGGAGTCGAAAGAGATGAGTTTTCAGTCTGCGCCGGAAGATGTGCAGGCTTTCTGCTGTTCTGATGTCAATGGGGAGCTCATTCCACCATTTTGGAGCCAGGATAGCAAACCCACGTGTTTTTGCTGATGGGAACTTGGGTCCCCCTCGCAGCGAGGGTGCAGCGAGTCGTTTGGCTGATGCAGAGCGTAGTGCACGCGCTGGGGTGTACAGTTTAACCATGTCCTGGATGTAGGAAGGGCCAGATCCATTCTCAGTGAGGTGACGAGAGCCTGGACCAGAACCTGCGTGGCTTTCTGGGTCAGCTGGGGACGAATCTTCCTGATGTTGTAAAGCGTATATCTGCAGCAACGAGTTGTAGCAGCGATGTTTGCAGTGAAGGACAGGTTGTTATCTAGGATCACACCCAGATTCCTTGCATATACGTATGCCTTCGGAAATACTGTTACGATTCGGGAAAAGGTATGACCCAAATGCAGTTTAAAAAGGGAAGCGGGTTTAAAAATGTAACAAAAAGCGAGCTTTATTTACAAAAAAAAGCTGTTGACAATGAAAAATACTTAACAAAACCATGAATCCAAAGAGTAGGTAACACGAGGTAATCCAAAGAGTAGGTAACACCAGGTAGCATCCAGACAAAACTAACCGTGACAAACATGAAGGGTGACAGGAAAGACAATGAACCGACCAGGAGCACAGGGGAAGACTAAATACAAAGAAGGGTAATCACAGGACAAGACACAGCTGGGCAGGGGAGGCAGAAATACAAGGGCAACAGGTGAACACAATCAGACAATCAGACACATGAGGGAAAACACCTCGACGGCATCTTCTGACGTGGCCCTCGCGTTCATTGGCACGTGGGTGGCGCGCTTTGGGACCCCGACTGACCTCTCCTCCGACCGCGGCTCTCAGTTCACCTGGGAGCTCTGGAACGCTGTTGCCGAGGGTTTGGGGGTCAAGCTGCACCGCACCACCGCCTATCACCCCCAGGCTAAAGGCTTATGTGAGCGTTTCCACCGATCCACGGGAACTGGATAGATAAGCTTCTGTGAGTTATGCTCTGCCTCAGGTGCGCAAAGAAGACCTGCAATCCTCGTTGGCGGAGCTCGTGTATGGCCAGACGCTATGAGTCCCCGGGGAATTCATTCCGGCCGCCACGGTGCCCTGGTCTGCGGCCAGGCAGCGCTCCTCCCTGCTGGGAGTCAGTCCAACGCCGACTGCATGCACAGCGTTAGAAAATCGGGCCTTCAAAATAAAAGTTTGCCTTTTCCAATTTCCAAATCCAATTTTTTTTCTTCACTCACACATCCGCGACCCACTCGAAACGGGTCCGCGACCCACTTTTGGGTCGCGACCCACCAGTTGAGAACCACTGATATAGAGTATTTTTTGCATTTATATACTCTTCTTTGTCTTGGAGATGTAAATGCTATTTTATTAGTTTTGTAGTGTAGTATCAAAGTAGTTTTAAATGTATATAAATCATGCCTAACTTGTGTTTTTTTGTGTGATACGGGAATAACTTAAAATGTTTTATTATGTTTTGAAGTCAAAACATATTAAAACATTTAATTATACATATGTTACCAACAATTTGCACTTTTTCAATAAATTCATGTAGTTTCTGAAGTTTAGATCTGTATATTCCTTGATTAACAAGGAGAGTGGTTATAAGGGGTTAATGATAAGATTACATTTATTTTTGTCTAAAAAGAGACTCTGGACTATATTTTAATGTTTCTAATAATGAGTAATAATGAGTAAGCACAGGAAAGTTTCATAACAGAGTTGTTCCCACAGCTTTCTTCACACCGTCATGGTCTATCATGCTCTTTTTCACACTTTAACCACACAGAGGTTATACTTCTGCACCCCCCTCCACATTCACACGATATAGCATGAAATATGTCAGTGTTCTTTTGTTGTCTCTACAACACAAGAACCTTTTCAATTAAGGTCAAATTGTAGATTAATTCAGTTTGAGGGTAGTCCTGCATTTTTTATTTGTGTTACAATCAGTGGCGACTCGTCACCTATTGTCAGCAGAAAGTAATTAATATAATAATTCCAAAAATATACAAAAAATATATATCTTAAAATAAATGTTTCGATCATGTTTAGTCATCTGATTCATCTCTACATTGCTGTTTTACTCTCCGTTCTTCTGATTAGTTAGTTAAATGTATCCAGTCTCTGATTGTGTTACGTTATTATGAGAGTGAGCTCTCATACTTGTTTGATTCTGAAATTGTATATTATTTATATAAATATATGTGTGTGTATATGTCCGCATCTGTAGCCTGTTATTGTCTCATTATACCGCACTGTGAATGAATTAAAAGTAAATATATAAGTCGTCATGAACACTGTCCATCAGACATGCTGCTGTGCCTCCTGTCATCATAGGAGTCGAGGAGGGCAGTCGAGGAGGGAACATTTGATAATTGAGAAGCCTTCCCTGTCTGCACTCTGCAGCTCCTTCAGCGACAGGCTGCTGCACCCCCGCTGTCTCACTGAGAGACACCGCAGGTCCTTCCTTCCTGCAGCGTTCAGCCTATATAACCAGCACAGCCCGTAGTAGACCACACACACACACACACACACACACACACACACACACACACACACACACACACACACACACACACACACACACACACACACACACACACACACACACACACACACACACACACACACACACACACACACACACACACACACACACACACACACACACACACACACACACACAGACTGTTCCTGACCTGGGCATAGGCGGGGACTCAGACAATTTCTGGGTAAAGCCTACTATTTGACTACTAAAATAGTATTTCTGAAGATTATTGGAGGCAGTCGCAATTTCTACAGGCTCACACTACCTGTTAGCATCTGGCATCTGGCATCTGTTAACATCTAGCTCTCCTGCTTACAAACTTTTAGCCATCCCTGCTTATACAAGTAGTAGTTTTAGTTGTCTGCGATCTGCCGAGGCCTACTCCCACCTGTCGAGTACGGCTGTACTGAGGTGTTTTTCCTCCGGAGACGTCGCGAAGAGACGGAGCGGCTCCACCTGTTGCTGCATGCGATCTGCGATTTACGGAGGCCTGCTCGTCGCGAAGAGATGGAGCGGCTCCACCTGTTGCTGCCTGCGATTCTGCGATCTGCGATCTACGGAGGCCTGCTCCCACCTGTAGAATACGGCTGTACTGGAGAGGTTTTTACCCCGGAGTCGTCGCGGAGAGGAGTGGATCCACGCTTCGGGCTTGGCCTGCTTCCACCGGGCGTGTGCTGCTGTACGCAGGAGGATTTTACCACCGCTGGGGCCTGCTTTCCACCTGTCCTGGTTCTGCTGTTGCAGAGGCCTGCTTTCACCCCGGGGATACCACGGAGGGACCGGAGCAATTCCACGCTGCTATTTTCGCCTGTCCTTTGCTACTGTGCTGATTTGCTCCGGGAACATCGCGGATACTGTGTGCTGGTCTGGGAAAATGGCCCATATCGGGATTCTGCTGTGCCTGTTAACTGTTTTGGACTATGAGAATATCTCTAGTCATTCTGAGAAGTCTACTGGATTCAGGTCTGTTCTGCCACCCGCAGTGGGCATCCCCTGCAAAGGTTCGGATGTGTTGCTCAAACAATTACCGGTTGCCTTGTCACAGACAATCTGCTCGACAAAATATGTTTGTCTTTTTTGTTTTCCTGCGATGATGGTTCTTCAGGACTGCTTCTTAAGCTCAAATCACACTCTCGCAGACTTTTCCGGTGTTTCTAAATTAGATAAAAATGTATGTGTGTCGTTTAAGAGGAAAAGATGCCTGTTTTTGTTGTTGTTATTACTGTCAGGAAATGTACAACCTAACCCTGGTCCGCCCAGTAGTAGTAGTCCGATCGCTACTCCTGCTGATTTTAAAGCTAGGTCTGGGTTGGGTTTCATCCATTTGAATGTTAGGTAAACTAGATTTTGTCCGTATCTGGGCGAGCTCAACTGACGCTGACGTCATTGTTTTATCAGAAACATGGCTAAACAAATCTATTTTGGCCTCTGACATTGCCTTAAATGGTTTTAATGTCTATCGTACCGACCGGCCTAATAAAGGTGGTGGCGTTGCCATTTATGTTAAGAATAAGTTCAGTGTAACCACATTAGTTTCCAAATCGATCAGTAAGCAATTTGAATTTTTAGCCATAAATATAGAAGTGGCAAAGGGTCAACAGGTCATGGTAGTGAGTTGTTACAGACCCCCCTCAGCTGTCAAAGACTCCTTGTCTTCACTAGCAAATCTTTTATCACAACTAGACTACAAGGAAATAGTGCTACTTGGAGATTTTAACTGGGACTGGTTAACTGCAGTGTCAGAGGATTTTAAAAACCTTTGTATTTCTTTAAATGTTACTCAGATTGTGGACAGTCCTACTCGCCCTAACATTAAGTCCCCTAATAAATCCTCCCTAATGGATCTCATTTTAACTAATGTTCCCCATAAATATTCATATGTGGGAGTATTTGCAAATGATCTGAGTGATCACTGTGTTGTAGCCACAATTAGGGACACTAAGGTCCAAAAGGTTAAACCTCGCATTATCATTAAGAGAGACAAAAAGCATTTTGTGGAGCAGGGTTTTGTGCATGATCTGTTTGATTTTTATTGTGGTAAAATCGATCTGTGTCCTGATGTAGAAACCGCATGGTCTTATGTTTATCTTGGTTTTATGGAGATCATTGATAGACATGCACCCCTGCGTAAATTTAGAGTAAAGGGACGAGACAATCCTTGGTTTTCTGCTAATATGTCCAGTCTCCTTCATGAGAGAAACAAGGCCTGGGCAAAGGCTAGGAAATCAGGCTCAGAGGTAGAATGGAATAGCTTCACATCGCAAATCAAAGTACTATCTGTCAGTAACCACAAAGAATCTGAATAATCCTGGAACATTTTGGAAAGCCATTAAATCGTTATCCACTGGCGATATCCGTAATGAGCTACCTCCGTGCATTACCACAGCATCTGGCACTATATCGGACAGGGCTACTATGCTAAATTGCTTTAATGAGCATTTTGTGTCCTGTGGTTCTCTATTTGATTCTGTCACTAACTCTGCTTCTGTGAACACTACAGTATGTGACTCTGAAAAACGTGTGTTGGAAACCCCTTTTAGTTTTATCCCTTTTACTGTTGATGTTGTTTGTGAAGCTTTAACCAAGTTAGATCCTAAGAAACCGGCTGGCCCGGACAACGTAGAACCTTTCTTTTTAAAGATGGCTGCAGATTTTATTGCTCCACCTCTCACTACTCTTTTTAACCTCTCCCTCAGCACTAACACAATTCCAAAATTGCGGAAGTCAGCGTATGTCCTGCCTTTGCTAAAAGGAGGGGAGGCCACCTTATTAAATAACTATAGGCCAATCTCTAAGTTGTCAGTTCTGGCTAAGGTTCTTGAACGCTTAGTGAGTGAACAGGTAAAGGTGTTTTTATGTACAAATGACATCCTGTCTAAACATCAGTCAGGCTTCAGAAAACAACATAGCACCATCACTGCCACAATGAAAGTGGTGAATGATATGGCGAGTATTTGAGATAATAAGCAGAGTTGTGCAGCTCTATTTATTGACCTTTCAAAAGCGTTTGACACCGTCGATCATCACATTTTAAAGCAGAGGCTAGCCAGTATAGGCATGTCCAGCCATGCAGTAGGGCGGTTTGTGAACTACCTCTCTGAAAGGTCCCAATGTGTTCACTTTGATGGGCTGTCTTCTGAGTGGTTAAACATTGCTAATGGTGTTCCCCAAGGTTCTGTTTTAGGTCCACTTTTATTCTCCATATATATCAACAGTTTAGGTGAAAATATGGATGAAGCTACTTTACATTTTTATGCGGATGATACCGTGATGTACTGTGCAGGTCCCTCCATTAAGGAGGCTGGTGTTAAATTACAGGATGTTTTTAACATTATTCAGACTCAGCTCTCTGAACTAAAGCTTCTTTTAAATGTTGAGAAAACCAAGGTAATGCTCTTTTCTAAAGCTAAAAAGACACCAGAGCCTGTTTTAGATAATGTAACTACGCAAGGAATACAACTTGAAGTGGTTACCTGTTACAAATACCTTGGTATCTGGCTTGATGATTGTCTCACTTTTAAACTTCATGTCAATAACCTGCTTAAAAAGCTGAGGGTTAGGCTAGGTTTCTTCTACAGGAACAAGTCCTGTTTTTCGCTTGAGGCCAGGAAAAGGCTAGTCACTGTGACCTTTTTACCTGTGCTGGACTATGGTGATTTGATTTATATGAATGCACCTGCCAATTGCCTGGTCAAGTTAGATGCTGCGTATCACAGTGCACTGAGATTTGTGACTAACTGTAAAGCATTAACCCATCACTGTAACCTGTATGCAAGGGCTGATTTGCTTTCACTAACTGTGCAGAGGCTCAGTCACTGGTACATTTTTATATACAAAGCCATGTTAGGGAAACTTCCATCTTACATCTGCTCCCTGATCTCACGGAAAATTGTAAGTGGCTACTGCCTGAGATCGAATGCTGTGGTTTTATTAAATGTGCCAACTGCTAGGACTGTCTTAGGGAAGACAGCTTTTAGATGCGCAGCTCCTCTGTCTTGGAATAGTCTGCAAATTAAATGGAAACTGAACAATCTGGTGCCACTAAATGTTTTTAAAGCTCGGTTGGATGCTACTCAATCGGAAGATATTGGTATCTGTTTATGTGGATAATTATGTAAATGATGCTGTATGATGTCCTTTTGTTGTTCTATTTATGTTTTTATGTTTCATGTGGAACTACTTGTGCAGGTCTCCCTTGAAAAAGAGATCAATGATCTCAATGGGATTTATCTGTCTAAATAAAGGTTTGAAATGAAATGAAAATTTGGGGAGGACACTGGTGTACAGCATTAGGGATTGGGAATCACCAGAGGGAAGCCACACAGTTTTTCAACCGTGCGTGTTTTCTGTTTGTTTTGAGTTAATTTCGGTTTATTTCTTTATCACAGTTAGTTGTTCAGTTATCAGTTAAACACCCGGCTCTTGTTTTGCTGTCATCATCCTGCAATCCAAATAAACATCTTAAATGCACTCAAAGAGAAGACCTGATTTGCTGTCAACACCACGCGTCTGGAAAAAGGA
The DNA here is from genome assembly GCA_902827135.1 of Harpagifer antarcticus. Lineage (NCBI taxonomy): Eukaryota > Metazoa > Chordata > Actinopteri > Perciformes > Harpagiferidae > Harpagifer > Harpagifer antarcticus. Next base: position 683,848 of record CADEHL010000848.1, read on the forward strand.
TCCCTCACTGGCAAATATTTGTTGTTCGGTTGCCTTTACACAGACTATAACACCTCTTGTTGTTAAATACCATCTATGTGCAATACATATGCCGTTAAAAATTGTGCAATTTATACCTGGCTGCTAAATACTCAGAACTGTTACAGGATGTGTATTTTTTGTAAAATGTGGAACTTGTTTATTATTTTTGTAAAATGTGTAACTTTTTGATTATAATTATTTTTTTATCCGTAGTACTTTTTTTGTATGCATGCTTAGGTAACATTAAGCTGTCTTTGGCTCTTTTCTGCTGTAACAATGTACATTTCCCCTCTGTATGATAAATAGGTATGATGTTTCAATACATTTCCAGCATTTCCAGCATTGTCCTATTATTTCACCCATGCAGACACTTCTTCAATGCAAAAGGAACATTGTGTCATGTTGCTGTTCACTGCTGACGCCTCGCTGTTGCCCAACACAGTAGTGAATGTATGCAAAAATGTATGGCATATGGCTGTCTAACAGAAGTTAAATTCATTTCTCACTTATTCTGACAATGTACTTAACCCCAAATAAAAGAACCCAATAAAAAGAGTTGTTAAATAATAGTGAAGTCACGTTGTAATAACAATAACTCATTTCTCTCGAGTTTTCTTTTTGAGCTTTGCTAAAAGCCACTGTGTCAAGTGTCCATCTTGGGTTGCCGTCCGGAGTTGTCCAATATGGCGGACCATCTCGCACATGCGCAGTACAGATCGGGCAGGGGGACGGATCGGGTAGTGACAACTACGTCGCTCTTCCTCAAGTTTCCATGTTCCATGGCCAACATGCGGCTCCTTGTCTTTGGGATTACTATTGTTATTATCGGCCACCTGTGTGTCGTGTCAAAGTCAGGTTGCTGTTAGCATCGGACACCTTGACGTTGTTGCTCACGGTCAGGTTGTCTGAGAAAGTCAGGTTCTCATTCATAACACTCCGTTCGATGTCTCACTATGGGATGCGCCTCAACGTGTATGCAAACAGAAGCATCAATCTCATTACGCCAATCCTGATTGGCTGGTGATCTTGACGTCAACGTCAGGGAACGAACCCACCCTTTAAGTAGCTTGCGCTACGACGCAGCGTCATTCAAACACCTCTTCTCGCTTCAGAGCACATCTCGATTTATCAGTAACCGGGCTAGCTTAACGGTCCACAGACTGAACCCAAAGCTAACATTCGGTCGACGGGCGCTTGCCGGTTACCTTTTTGCTTTGCAAGAAGACGGAGCAATATTAACACACCAGTTAATATTGTAATCTGCCTCGCCGTTCTTTCTGTCGAAATAACGGTAAGGTTTGACTTTTTTCTTCAAGCTAGTAACATACCTGTTGCTAGTTTGTTCTTCCCTCCACACCGACACCACGGTAAAGAGGACGTTCTCTTTTCTCTCTCACACCAGAGGAGACAGAGATTAAAAAAAAGGAATTAACACACCAGTTAATATTCTTTAAAGAATACAATCTACACCGTTGCCTTTTTTTCCTTTCGGACTAACGGCAAGGTTGGATTTTTTCTCAGTAACGTACCTGTTACTAGCGTGTCCACTCCACGCCGACAACCCCGGCGATCGAAGATGGACCCTTCTCTCCCTCACACCAGAAGAGTCAGGGACTCGGAGGCTCGGCTATGCTGCTGCGGGTTTAAGATTTCAGGCACAGACTCACACCAGGTCTGCTCGTCCTGCCTCGGGCTGGAACATGCCCGGGAGGCTATCGATAACCCCGGCTCGTTTGGGCATTGTACCCGCTTCACCATGAAGAGCCTCCGCCGACGGTTAGCACGCCAAGCTAGCTTGTCGGGACAGGACCCCCTCATGTCCGCTGATTCGCCGTCCGGCAATCAAGACATGGTGGCCTCCGCCGCAGAGATTGAGCCCCGCGCTGTGTCAGACTGGGGCTCAACAACAGTGACAGCCGCTGAACCGGAGCCCCACGCCGTTTCAGGCTGGGACCCGGTGGCGGCAAGAGCCGCGAGAGCGGATCCCCGTGCTGTGTCAAGCTGGGGCTCCCAATTGGACCTCACCATGGTTCCACCCGCGGAGGATGTCCTGGAGTTGGACTACATGGAGGACGAAGAGGATACCTCTGAGTTCCTCCTGTCTGACTCAGATGGGGATGACATCTTCCTTTCATCGGCTCAGGCTGCAAAGCCGGGAGCGATGTCCGCTCCCCCGGGCGAGAGCACACCAGCTTCGACCTGTCCTAAGCATGGACTTGCAGGCCGTGTGTCAACGCGCTGCGTCCAGGCTGGACATCCCATGGCCTGAAGTGGCCAAGGAGACCTCCAGATCTCGCTACGAGGGGAAGAACTTGCCCCAAGCAGCGAGGACGAAGAGGCAGCTCCTTCCAGTCTTTCCGGAGATGCTGGACGAGGTGTCGGTCTCGTGGAGAGACCGTCCCTTCAGCAACACGGCCCCAATCCAGGGTGCCTCCTCCCTGGACTGTGACGGCATGGAGAGGCTCGGCCTGCTCCGCATGCCGCCCATGGAACCGCTGGTGGCAGCCCACCTCCAACACCAAGCAGGAACCCCATGCTACTGGCAAAGGCAGACCGGTTCCAGTCAGCGATGACCGAACAGGCCTATAAAGCCGCAGCTTTGTCCGCCAGGGCTCTCAACGTCTCCTCGCTGCTGATCGCCTACCAGGCGGAGCTTTGTGAGGACATGTCGAGCAGACCTGAGTCTGCCGTGTGGGACGAGATCGCAGCGATCACGGACATTTGCCTCTGTGTGCAGCGCTGCGCAGTCCAAGCCACGGGCAAAGCACTGGGAATGATGGTGGTACAGGAGAGAGCTAGGTGGCTCAACCTGACCAACCTTCCAGACCCAGAAAAAGAGGATGTTCTGGACATGCCTATTGTTCCCGAGGGCATATTTGGCTCCGCTCTAGCTTCAATGCAGCTGAGGTGCGAGTCAAAAAGGAAGGGAGACGAGGCTCTCCAGTTCTGTCTCCCCGAAGGGTCCAGCCGTCACCTCCAATGGTCCTGCGGCAGGCCTTCACCCAAGCTGTCTCACGTCCTGCCCGGTTCAAAATACCGAAGCAGCAGAGACCGCAGCCCGTCCCGGGTCCCCAGCCCAGGCACGAGGCAAGAGGGAGCTGGCCAAGAAAATCTCCGGTCCCGGCAGCTGCCGCTCAAGCGCAGCCGACCCAGGTTTTCAGCCACCAGGCGAGGAAGAAGAAGCGGGCGGCCTGACAGCCTCCTCTCCTCTCCTCGATGAAGGAGCTGGAAGTTCCCTGTTCCCCAGCTCCAGAGCACGTTCCAGTGTTGGATGCTCATGTGTTTTCGGGGTGCCACCATGCCCCCATCTTCCTGCCGCCTCGAGTGATGCCAGAACGTCATCCTCAAGTTCGCGCCATCAGGGAAATGGACTTAACATCAAAGACAGCAAGTTCCGCTGCCTGTTTAAGTCAAACAAACACATGTCATCATTGTTGTTTCAAAATAAATCATTTTCCACTGTCGTTTCCAGGCTTGAAGCCAAGGGCGCAGTCAATAAAAATGAAACTAAAAACAATAAAAAGAACAGACAGTCTGTCGTCTGCCCCTCTTTTGAGAGCGGCTACGCTCTCAAAAGGGGGACAATAGACGGGATTGTGAAGGCACCACCGCCACGCACATGCGCAGTGTCGGCCGGGGTTGTCAACCTGGGGTACCACTGTGTTCAGACACTAGAGGGCCCCATAACACAACAAATAGAGACACTGAGAGCAGACGGCAGGGATGTGACATCTCCACTCGCTTTGAGAAGCGAAAAGTGAAGGATGCTCACAGATTCTGCTTGGGTTTTCAAGACAGTAACACGGGGCTACAGGCTTCAATTCGCTGTCACCCCCCCCTCACTTCTCGGGCATTCTGTATTCACAGGCCCGGAGAGTCGGCCCATATTCTAGAGCAAGAGATTTTCTCGCTACTAGAAAAGAAGGCTATATCGATAATACCCGCCGAACAGAGTCAGAGCGGCTTTTATTCCAGGTATTTCCTCGTTCCCAAAAGGGGAGGGAACGGAATTCGGCCTATACTAGATTTGAGAGCTCTGAACAAATAGGAAATATCAGGAAATATCTGAGGTTCGCCTTTCAGGGTGTCTGTTACGAGTACAGAGTACTTCCCTTCGGTCTGTCTCTCAGCTCGCGAGTGTTTGTACGGTGTACGGAAGCCGCGATAGCCCCGTTAAGACAACAGGGTATTCGCCTGGCAACTTATCTGGACGATTGGCTCCTCCTCGCACAGTCGGAGCAAGAGGCTATTACGCAGACGAATGTCCTCGTAAAACACCTGCTCGACCTGGGTTTTGTAGTAAACACAGAAAAGAGCATGTTGTCTCCAGACTGTACTCTTCCTGGGCCTACGCCTGAATTCGGTGCCCTTTACAGCCCGCTTGTCAGCAGAGAGAGTGAAAGCCTTCAGGGCTTGCCTCGCTCATTTCCAGCCACGCAAATATGTTCTCTTCAGATCATGTCTGCGGTTGCTGGGGCTCATGGCGTCAGCCATTCTGGTGGTACGACTGGGACGCTTATGTAACAGCCTAGTGAGGCCTGTTAAAATCAAATTTATATTAAAAGATTCGGATTCCCGGCCACACCAATACAGTGAGAAGGACAGCACAATATGTGAAAAATTGTTTATTTATACAAAGTTACCTTAAAAACACATTTGATAAATACTTAAAATAGCGTAAGGTTAAAATAATGTTCAATAAATATAAAACCAGTTACTTAAGAATTACAGTTCAAGCAGGGGTTTATAAAATCCTGAAAGTCCTGTCCGCTTGGAAGTGAACTCCACTCCGGTTTTTTGCCAGGCAGAAGTGCAAGGTTCAAGTCCCTTCCAGGAAATACAGTGCCAGGATTGTCACATTGCCGGTCCGCCGCACTCTGTCCGTCAGCCTCTGGTCGCGGAGCCCTCGGTAAACAACAAAAGGAGACTCAGGAGAGGGGAAAACAATGTAACTTAAAGCAGGAGAAATAACCACTTCCCTTTATCTGGAGTTTGTTTGAGCGTTGAATCCGATGGTTAGAGGAGGGTCTGGTCCAGCCGACAGGAAGAGGAACTGCAGGGGTCCGTTCTTTGCGAGGAGCAGGAAGGGTCCGGTCCGATCTGTGGCGAGGTGAAGAGGAGCAGGAGGGATCCGATCCGGTCCGATTTGCTGCGAGGTGAGGGGGAGCAGGAGGGATCCGATCCGGTCCGATCTGCGGCGAGGTGAGGCAGCAACTGTCAAGAGAAGAATAGCTGCTGTCTAGCAGGTAGTCGGCGTATTTATGGGGGAGTGGATTTGGCAACTGGCGAATGAGATCGCTGATTTTCACTGGGTGCTGGTGTGTCAATCAGCAGTGTCTGTGTCTTTGTTGTGACAGTTCGTTGAGGAGGTTAAACAAGCATGCAAATAAAAAGAGTTCATCGCTATATAGCGCACAACATTAAAATCCCAACACTATATGTAACATGCAACAATTATATAAAAGGTTTAACCATCCGTCCCACTGTCTAACATACTGACTTTCTTCACTTTGTGACACTCCTCCCCCCTTTAACAGTTGTCGTCCCGACAATCTTACTGTCCATACCTGTCTGGAGGCCTACCCCTGTTTTGTCTCTGAGACCTTCGTAGGGGAGATGCATTTCTCTGTTCTTGTGGGGCCACAGGGTCCTCTCCTACAGGACTTGTGGGAGGAGCAATTACTATGGGCACAAGGGTCAAACGCAACAACAGGGGCCTGGGAAGTAGCGAATTGGGGAAGATTGAGTTTATTTCAATCTCCCTTCTCAAACCTACGGTAATATCCTACAAATCCAAGGAATGACCGTACCTGCTTGATGGTTGAAGGGGTTGCCCAGTTCCTTACAGCGGCGGTCTTTTCAGGGTCTGTGGATACTCCGTCCTTCGAGATGAGAGTTAGGTGACCTTTTTCCAAAACAAGTGGCATTTCAGGGTCTGTGGATACTCCGTCCTTCGAGATGACGTGTCCGAGTTAGGTGACCTTTTTCCAAAACAAGTGGCATTTATGGGGCTGCAACCTGCTCCAGGTGTTCAATGTGGGTGTCAAAATCAGGGGAGTATACTACCACGTCATCCAAATAGATCAGTAGGTCCTGGACCTGTCCTCCCAGGCAGCGCTGCATTAGTCTTTGGAAAGTTGCTGGGGCATTACAAAGGCCAAAGGGCATCCTCTGGAACTCGTAGAGGCCCATGGGGGTGGTGAAAGCCATCTTCTCCCGATCTTTTGGGTCCATTTCTACCTGCCAAAATCCACTGGCGTGGTCCAGAGTGGAGTACAAAGCAGCTTGTTTGAGACTTGTGAGGGATTCTTCAATTCTTGGCAGGGGTAGGCATATTTGTGAGTCAGAGAATTGAGCCTTCTGTAATCGACACAGAAGCGCCAGGATCCATCTTTCTTCCTTACCAATACGATGGGTGCCGCCCAAGGGCTAGAGCTTTCCTTGATAACATCTGTGTCCAACATGTTTTGGATGAGGCTCCTCAACTCAGGGTAGAGGGTTGGTGGGATTGGCCTGTAGCGCTCCCGGCTAGGTGGTGCAGAGCCTGTGGGGATGGAGTGGAGGACTGCATCAGTTTGACCAAAATCCTCATCCCCTGCTGCAAAGACATCCCGCCATCGCTGCAACAGGGAGTCCATTTTCTGCTGTTGTTCGGTCAATAATCCCTCCCCTTTTAGCAGGTTGACCGGATGCTGGCCTTCAACGGTGACCCGGTTCACCTGGACATCCACCTCTACTACACCTGGGTCTGAGGCTTTCAGTACAAGGTCCTTTTCTCCCCGAATCTGGCTTGGTTCAACCTGGAAGACATTAGCAAGCGGGCGCCGTTGGGTATTGTCACTGGGTAAGGATTTGGGTTGCATTCCCTTATGGGGAGCCGTCCTTTCACCACCCAGGCGACGGTGCGGGCGACCTGCCACTCGTCATCTCTTTCTGGTCCTTCCACCAGGGCACAACAATCTGACTTGGTCTCCGCCCCATACAGCTGTGTCCAGAGCACCATCTCGCTGTTTGGAGGCACAACCACTGATTCCTGGCGGGTCAACCTGGCCACTCCCACCGGTCCATCCGAGGGATCGGTTTGTGACACTTTTTGGCAGACAGCAAAGGCACGTTCCCACTCTCCTTTGGCTTGTTGGGACATGGTGGCTCCGAATGCAGTCAGCCCGGGGTGGACGCCCTGAAACATTTCTTTCCAGCAGTGTGAAACCACATTCATCCCTAGTATACCTCTTTCCGCCTTCAGACACTCATCTTTGACAATGATGACTCCTTTACCTGGCACAGTGACTCCTCCCGCTGAGAAATCCAGGATGGCGTACCCGGTGTAGGGGATCTTTAGTCCATTTTCTGCCTTGAGCGTTAGCCAGTGCATATCTTGTGGGTTTCTTTTCTGTTCTCCACTCAACCATTTCTGAAAGAAAGATTCACTAAACAGCGTAACTTGTGAGCCTGTATCAAGCAAGCAGGGCAGTTTTACTCCTGCTACTAGTATGTCAACCCCTGGGCACTCCCCCACAATAGAGGGCCTGTCTGCTTCGTTTCCCTCCCCAACCACATGGCTCTCAGTGGCTGAGGCTGTTAGTTTAACGGCCCCCTTACATGCTGGCAGTTTCTCTGAATATGGCCAGCCTGCCTCTACAAATAGGCTGGCCACGTTGGTCCCACTCGAACCTTTGTTGCCTGGGGGAGGATGCGTTATGGCCTCTCTGAGAGCGTCTGTTAGGGGGTGGGGTAGAGTCTCCGTGCCCAACTGGGGCATTTTGTGGTGAGAGTTGGCGTCTGATCTCTTCTGTAATAATGGACAGTTGGTCTTTCATTTGAGGAGTTCTTTTCCAAAACGCTATATATCCATTTGAATAGTTTTCAGTAAAATGACATTTTTTACCTAGAACCACACATTTTGTTAATATTAAATGTATCCTGTTAAAATGGTTTGTTGGCTCAGTCTGAACATATTGAACAATGATTATTAAATCAAACAACAATATTTTTTATTAAATCAAAGTTTTTTATTTTATTTTTTTCAAAACGCTATAAATCCATCAATTTTTTTCAAAACGTTATAAATCAGTGCATTTTTTTTAATTGATGGTTTATGTCTTCTTTTTTTTTAAACGAGAACATGCAACATATGATATAAGGGACTCCTACTATAAATGAATATAAATCAAATAAGTGCAAATACATGAAATAAATAAAACCCAAATAAAATAAATAGTAACATAAACTAAATAGTAAAATAAATATTTGCAATTTCACATTTCAATATTGTCCAATTTATAACAATATATAACACATACAAATACCACTATTACAACAATGTTAAAAATACATTCAAATCATTTAGTAACACATTTAGGCCAATAGTCATTCAGTGCCGAACCCGTAAAAAGTAATGATAACGATATTCAATAGGCAAGTCATTCAGTAATACATTCAATAAGGCATTCAGTAAAGTGTTGAATCCGTAAAAAGTAGGACCATTGTCCACTATACATAAAACAAATCACATTGTGTGTGTGAGAGAGAGTGAGCGCATGGATCACTCTGCATCTTCATCACTCTGGCCTGCATTGTCAGTCAACTGATACAGGGCCTCATCATAAAAAGCCCTCACCACATCAGACACACCTATTGCTCCTAATAGTGCCAGCACATCTAGCTTCTTTGCGGCCTTCACAGAAGTCTGCTTTGGAAGTAACTCAGGCTTCAGGACAGCCCACCGCTTGCCCCGCTTTAATACACTATGGAAACAATACTCCCCATTGTAAGACGTCTTTAAACCAACCTTGTTGGTACTCAAGTCAACAATGGGTGGTTCACTGATTTTAAAGCTCCTCTGAGCCTTAACACACTGTCACAGTTCTGTCTAGGTTTGGGTGTTTTCACTGTTCTCTGTCATGTTTTCCTCCTGTCGTTAGTGTCCCTGTGTGTTCTCCTCCCTCCTCACCTGTGTCTCGTTAGCTAATTGTGTTCACCTGTGGCTCTTGTGTTTTTCTCCTCCCTCCTCACCTGTGTCTCGTTTGCCGATTGTGTTCACCTGTGTCTTGTAATTATCCCTCCCTGTATTTAGTCTTGTCTCGTGCTGTGTTCAGTGTCGGTGCTTCTTTTGTTGGTGACGGACTTCACCGGTGAGTGTTCTGTGTTTGGCTGTATTCGTTCCATTTTAGCCTTGAAATAAAGGTTTACCAAAGTTATCTGCGCTTGGGTCCTGCTTCCTTCACTCAACCGTGACAGAAAGCAGGACCCAAGCGCAGATAACTTTGGTAAACCTTTATTTCAAGGCTAAAATGGAACGAATACAGCCAAACACAGAACACTCACCGGTGAAGTCCGTCACCAACAAAAGAAGCACCGACACTGAACACAGCACGAGACAAGACTAAATACAGGGAGGGATAATTACAAGACACAGGTGAACACAATCGGCAAACGAGACACAGGTGAGGAGGGAGGAGAAAAACACAAGAGCCACAGGTGAACACAATTAGCTAACGAGACACAGGTGAGGAGGGAGGAGAACACACAGGGACACTAACGACAGGAGGAAAACATGACAGAGAACAGTGAAAACACCCAAACCTAGACAGAACTGTGACAGAACCCCCCCCTCAAGGGACGGATTCCAGACGTCCCTAAACCCCAACACAAAAATCCAAAAAAATCCAGCAGGGTGGGTGGAGGGGGTCCGGAGGAGGGACGTATCCCTAGGCCACCAGGGTGGGTGGAGGGGGTCCGGAGGACGGGACTAAGCTGACCGCCCAGGAGCCCAGTAGGGGACCAGGAAGGGATCTCGGGCGGACGGCCCGGGGGCACGGCAGAAGCCGAGAAGGGGGACTCGAGCGGACGGCCTGGGGGCAAGGCAGAGTCCATGGTGGGGGTCTCGGGCGGACGGCCCGGGGGCAAGGCAGAGTCCATGGTGGGGCGAAGGCCACAGCGGGCGAACTCAGGGGGCCGAGCATGAGGGCGAAGGCAGCGGCAGGAAGAGTCAGGGGGCCGGGCTCGAGGACGAGGGCAGCGGCAGGAAGAGTCAGGGGGCCGGGCTCGAGGACGAGGGCAGCGGCAGGAAGAGTCAGGGGGCCGGGCTCGAGGACGAGGGCAGCGGCAGGAAGAGTCAGGGGGCCGGGCCCGCGGACGAAGACCGCGGCTCACAGAGGGTCGGGATCGAGGGCGAAGACCACGGCAGGAAAAGTCAGGGGGCCGGGCCCGAGGACGAGGGCAGCGGCAGGAAGAGTCAGGAGGCCGGGCCCGCGGACGAAGACCGCGGCTCACAGAGGGTCGGGATCGAGGGCGAAGACCAGACAGCTCCGGAGGCCGGGCAGGACCCGGTGTCGGCCGGACAGGAACCGGAGCCGGCGGGACAGGCTTCGGCAGGATCCCCCACGGAAGAGGACCAGGAGTTGGCAGGACCCCCAGCAGGAGAGCGGTTGGCGGGACCTCCGACGAGACAGGACAAAAGGTTGGCAGTACCCCCGGCAGGAGAGTAGACGGCGGGACCTCCAACGGCACAGGACACAGGGTTGGCAGTACCCCCGGCAGGTGAGTAGACGGCGGGACCTCCAACGGAACAGGACATAGGGTTGGCAGGACCCCCGGCAGGAGAGTAGTCGGCGGGGCCTCCAACGGGACAGGACACAGGGTTGGCAGGACCCCCGGCAGGAGAGTAGTCGGCGGGGCCTCCAACGGAACAGGACATAGGGTTGGCAGGACCCCCGGCAGGAGAGTAGTCGGCGGGGCCTCCAACGGGACAGGACACAGGGTTGGCAGGACCCCCGGCAGGAGAGTAGTCGGCGGGGCCTCCAACGGAACAGGACATAGGGTTGGCAGGACCCCCGGCAGGAGAGTAGTCGGCGGGGCCTCCAACGGGACAGGACACAGGGTTGGCAGGACCCCCGGCAGGAGAGTAGTCGGCGGGGCCTCCAACGGGACAGGACACTGGGTTGGCAGGACCCCCGGCAGGAGAGTAGTCGGCGGGGCCTCCAACGGAACAGGACATAGGGTTGGCAGGACCCCCGGCAGGAGAGTAGTCGGCGGGGCCTCCAACGGGACAGGACACAGGGTTGGCAGGACCCCCGGCAGGAGAGTAGTCGGCGGGGCCTCCAACGAGACCGGACAAAGGGTTGGCAGGAACCCCGGCAGGAGAGTAGTCGGCGGGGCCTCCAACGGGACAAGACATGGGGTTGGCAGGACCCCCGGCAGAGGGCTAGTCTGCGGGACCTCCAACTGGACAGGACATGGGGTTGGCAGGACCCCCGGCAGAGGGCTAGTCTGCGGGACCTCCAACTGGACAAGACATGGGGTTGGCAGGACCCCCGGCAGAGGGCTAGTCTGCGGGACCTCCCACTGGACGGGACATGGGGTTGGCAGGACCCCCGGCAGAAGACTAGTCTGCGGGACCTCCAACTGGACAGGACATGAGGTTGGCAGGACCCCCAGCGGAACCTCCAACGGTACAGGACATGGGGTTGGCAGGACCCCCGGCAGAAGACTAGTCTGCGGGACCTCCAACTGGACATGAGTAGGGGCTTGAGTGGGGACTCGAGAGAGGGCTTGAGAGGGAACTTGAGAGGAAACTGGAGAGTGGACTCGAGAAGGAACTCGAGAGGTAACTCGAGAGGGGACCTGAGAGGGGACTTGAGAGGGGACTTGAGAGGGAACTCGAGAGGAGACCTGAGGGGAAACTTGAGAGGTGACTCGAGAGGGAACTCGAGAGGGGACTAGAGAGGGGACTTGAGAGGGAACTCGAGAGGAGACCTGAGGGGAAACTTGAGAGGTGACTCGAGAGGACACTGGAGAGTTGACTTGGGAGGTGACTCGAGAGGACACTGGGGAGTTGACTTGAGAGGGGACTCGAGAAAAGACTCGAGAGGGAACTCGAGAGGGGACCTGAGAGGGGACTTGAGAAAAGACTCGAGAGGGAACTTGAGATGGGATGAGGGAAGGGACTAGAGAAGTGACTCGAGGAGGGACTTGAGAAGTGACTAGAGGTGGGACTGGAGAAGGGACTAGAGAAGGGACTAGGAAAGTGACCTGAGGAGGGACTAGGGAAGGGACAAGAGGAGAGACTAGAGAAGGGACCAGGGAGGGGACTATGGCAGCTGGGGCCAGAACTGGGGCTGGAACCATGGCTGCTGGGGCCGGGACCATGGCTGCTGGGGCCAGAACTAGGTCTGGAACCATGGCTGCTGGGGCCAGAACTGGGGCCGGAATGATGGCTGCTGGGGCCAGAACTGGGGCCGGAATGATGGCTGCTGGGGCCAGAACTGTAGCCGGAACCATGGCTCTTGGGGCTCGGATTGCTAGCCTGGACTTGCGACTCCTTCTCTTAGAAGCCGCCTGAAGGCTCCGTGGACCTCCAAAAGCCAGCCGAGTTCCAGAAAACGCCTCTTGGACAGGAGCAGGAACTGGGGCGGAAGCACTGGTTGACTCCAGACGGAACACACCGAGACGTTTATAGTCCGCAGGCTGGAAATCACACGCCCAGATGAAGTTCAACATCCAGTCAGGTAAGAACTTCACCAAGTCCGGTTTCTCCATAGCCAACCGGTGCGCCTCTACCAGAGCGGCCTCCTTCTGCCGAACACTGGACGCTCCCCTCCACCAATCATAGCAGCAAGCCAAAGCAAATGAAAAATGCTGTAATTCCTCCTCAAATGGGTCATCTGCTGGGTCCATCTCTGGTCGGTGCTTTCTGTCACGGTTGAGTAAAGGAAGCAGGACCCAAGCGCAGATAACTTTGGTAAACCTTTATTTCAAGGCTAAAATGGAACGAATACAGCCAAACACAGAACACTCACCGGTGAAGTCCGTCACCAACAAAAGAAGCACCGACACTGAACACAGCACGAGACAAGACTAAATACAGGGAGGGATAATTACAAGACACAGGTGAACACAATCGGCAAACGAGACACAGGTGAGGAGGGAGGAGAAAAACACAAGAGCCACAGGTGAACACAATTAGCTAACGAGACACAGGTGAGGAGGGAGGAGAACACACAGGGACACTAACGACAGGAGGAAAACATGACAGAGAACAGTGAAAACACCCAAACCTAGACAGAACTGTGACACACACACTTTTGCGGCTGACCTATAATCAAACGCCTCCCAGTCTTTGCCATAAACGTGAACATGGCCGAATTGTTGCAGGATGGCATGGTATTCCTGTGGTAGCAGAATTGTGTCCATTTTCCGGATCTTCTGCTCAATTCTGCCAAAGACTCGGTCTGCAGAGAGATAACTGTGGCCCCTTACTGGAAAGGTGTGCTCTTTGCTAAGGTTGGAAAAAAGCTGACGAAGTTCCATCAGCATGGACACCATGCTGATGTTCTTGTTCTGTCCAAAACAAGAGTCGCTGAACAGCCGAAGCCCCCTGGATCTGCCGACTTTGTCCTGAAGTCGAAGCTTGAGGCAGTCACTCAGCGCAGAAGCAATCATATTGCTGTCTTTGCTACCCTCATTCTCCTGCCACACATACAGATGGACATCATCTTTTGCCTGATAACTGTTCTCTCCGTGGTGCACAACCACACCAAACAGGTACAGATACATCTGCCGCGAGTAATAGGCCTGTCCTATTGAGGTTTTTGGAAGGACCATGTTTTGCATCATGTCAAAACAGAGGGTCACATGACCTTCGGCAACCCTGCCTAACAGGTCATAAAAGACCCGCGCTCTGCGGCGATGCAAGATGAATGATGCAGATTCCATCCTCTTCTCTGTCTCAGCTAGGTTTGGATCTGCAATCCTGAGCTTGTACTTGGCACAATCAGCACATGCATCTGTGGCTGGGTGACCAAAGCCAAGATTGAAATCCTTGGAGAACACTGAATAATAGAGGGAGTAGCTGGTCTGAGCATGGTTCTGAGCCTCAAAGAGCTCATGCAGCTTGCGCACATTCAGGTCACTGGGGAGATACTTGCGGCCTGGTGCTCCTCTACGCCCATAATGGCTGGCCCTGCAGGTAAAGGACTGGACGTGCTCAACAATGAGTTGCCTTCTCCTTGCCTGCTCCTCACTGTGCCGTGCACCACCTCTTCTCTCTGGGCGAGCTTCAGCAGTCTCAGCATAATATTGAGCCACCCGGGACACACGGTCTTTGCTAATGCCTGTGAAAGTAAATTATTTAGATTGTCATATGCATTGATTGTAGCCAGTATGAAATAAACAGAATTACACACAACTAACTTGCTATTACCATTCCAGTTTTCTCCTTAGCAGGGGTTAGGAACCTCTTTTGCTTAACATCACCTTTCACACACATCTCTCTCTCTACAGCCTCTCTCTCTCCTCTTCACAGACCTACAGCCTTACTATCTCTCTCTCTCCTCTTCACAGACCTACAGCCTTACTATCTCTCTCTCTCGTCTTTACAGACGCCCTACAGTTTTTATTACAGACGCCCTACAGTTTTACACACACACACACACTCCGTAGCCCTGCTCTATAGCAATGACATCAGTAGGCAGGGCCGGACTGGGACAATAAGTCAGGCCGGGAATTATACACCCAGCCAGGCCACCCATATGAAACATAACTGTATAAATTTCAATAATCATAAAAACATGGCCATAACCAATAAAATACCATATCCAATAAGAAAAAACATTGAAACTTGTTTATTTATTTGTTTTTGGTTCATTTATAGTTGTGAGTGTGTCTGTGCTCCTGAACCAGCCTCTCCTGTCTCCCTCCTCTCCCCCCTGCTCCTCTTTGAGGCAGAAGCAAAGACTAGTTTTAGCTCTCAACAAGTTTTAAAAGTGTATCTTACCTTTTTTCACCTAGATAACGTTTTTTTTTTTTTATTATTCATGCATATTTTACTAATCACTCCCCCCTCAAATGGAAATATGTGTTTACATAAATGGTGACCAAACCGTTTGAGACCCACTGAGATAACTATCTAAACACTCAGAGTCCTTTACCTCACCTGAGCTGAGGTTATCAGTCTCTCAGTCTGACAGGAGAGGACTCTCCCTCCACCTTATATACTTTAGCGCAGCTAGCTAGCACCAGATGCTAACAACAACAATACAAGTAACGTAAAAAAAATCCTCAGGCCAGCAGGCCTGAAACGAAAGTTGTACTCACCAAACACTTTAATGAAGGTCGCCTTGCAAACGGGAACCTTCTCTGGGTGACTGTTGCACAAGAGATTGTACTTGACAGATACGTTCCGGTCTTTTTGTTTGTTTACGTCCTGAACTTTCGGACGCTTCCTTTTCACTTGCGTGATGTCCAGGAGATGAAGTATAGCCCGGTCCTGGTCAACCTTGTTTGGTTTTTCATACAAATGGTTGAAGTTCATCATCAGGTCGTCCGGTGACAGCTTCTCGGCCTGACAGAAACCTTTCGCAGCAGCTTTGTGTTGACATCCCACAGTCGGTATTAACGCGCCACCGAGTGACGAACCTTCTTTTGTTGTTGTTTTCTTTGTCCAGTCGACGTTTTCTACCCCCAGGTGTAGGTCTCACAGGCTCATCCAGGCCATCAAAGGTGTTACAACAGTTTAAAGACATATTTCGAAGACTGAATGAACATAAACAAACCTCGACTCAGAGCGCCGCCCTGTTGTATTGCATAGAACGCTCACCGAATTCTGATTGGTAGAGAGGACATATCGCGTTTAGGCTCAAAATAGGTTCGGCGTTTATCGCGGTTTGGAAAGGAACTGCATCTTGCCGTACATTTTAAACAAGGATATATAGCGATTTGGCATGAAACGTTGATAGAGCAGTGAATAGGTTCAGTACACAGCAAAATGGCACGACAAACTCAATTTTTTTCAATTTGCCGTTTATAGCGTTTTGGAAAAGAACTCCTCATTTCTTTCCCGAGTTCAGTTCTTACTGTTTCTCTCCATTCTTCCAGGCTAGGTGGTGCCATGGCCGGTCGTGGCTGTGGCACTGAAACACGTGATGCACAGGCAGACTCCATCCTCAGTTCAGTTTCTAAAGCTTTAACTTCACCAGCCACCTCACAGAAGGACATTGTAGGATTTCTACGCACCTGCCGTTGAAGTTCCTGTTGTGCCATACCGGGCTTGAAACCAAGGATAAGCTGGTCTCGGATAGTCCTCTCATCCTGGGCTGAGCCAGCTGGTTCAACTTCTTCCCATTTGTGGAATAGTTCACGGAGCCGAAGGAGGAAAGAAGCAGCAGTTTCCTCTTCCTGTTGGTAACATTCTAAAAACTGTGCCCGAAGCTGGGCTACTGGGGTTACACGGCCATACAGTCTCCTGCAGTATGGCTACGCTACTTGAGAGTTTGTTGGGGTCAAGCAGCCGCATCTCCCTTTTTGCGTCACCCTCAAGTGCCCCAAAAATAAAATCAATTTTCTGTTCCTCATTTAACCCTTGTGCCCTCAGCATCGCCTGAACCTGCCCATGCCATTCAGAAAAACACATCTTGCTTCGGTCACCATTGAACTTTGGGATCCATGGGACACCCATAAACCAAGGCATCATCATTGCATTTACCACAGGCTGACTATTTTCTTGCCTGCCCCCATTTTCTGATGACCCACTGGGCCTTGCAGCTTCATATTCTTCATCTGCCATTCTGCACTGTATGGTGTGGAAAAGAAATCCTGCCGACAACGCCACTAATGTAACAGCCTAGTGAGGCCTATTAACATCACATTTATATTAAAAGATTCGGATTCCCGGCCACACCAATACAGTGAGAAGGACAGCACAATATGTGTAAAATGGTTTATTTATACAAAGTTACCTTAAAGGTGACCTATCATGCTATATTTAAATGATATAGTGTATGACCATACCTATATAAGGTATATTTATACATTTTATTTTTCAAAATACCAAACAGATCATTTTTTAGCCATGCCTCGTTTCGCTCATTTTCGCTTTATTCCAAACCTGCCTATGAAAATTCTGAGCAGCAGCTGACCACGCCCCCCTGCAGAAGAGCCGGCGAGAGTCACGTTACCATGCTTGCTGTGTTTACGAGTGTGGAATACACATGTCATCTCAGAGCAATGCATGTGTTCAAGCATATTATCAATTTGATCCAGAAAGTCCACACACAACCTTATGCTTTTGAAATCAGAATATTCTTTACCCATCCAAACATGAATAATCACGACACATTTGATATCAACTCGGAACTTTATTGTCAAAATCAACGGTTATTTGAACCCATAAAAAACAGGAGCTTTGTGAGCTGGTGCTGGGGCTTCCATGGACACAGGATCAGAGTGGTGATTCCGGCCTGCGTTGTCCTCTGATCCGTGAAATGTCTATGTTAGGTTCAGACAGCAGCCAAATTGAACCGTGTAGCATACCCGGCGATGACCTCCTCCCTGTCAGGTTGCTCATAATGGTGCAGGGTCCACAAAGACTTGGTCGAAGATGAGGTCCATCAAGTTGGCCACGTAGCCTGTGCAATGTTAAAAAAAGCACAACAAAAAAAGTGGTTTAGATTAGTAAATGCATGTCGTCAACAACAACATACCAGGGCTTTAGCTCCGTTTTACTCGTGGTGTGTGTCCCCTTGCATACATACATTGTCACAGTTCTGTCTAGGTTTGGGTGTTTTCACTGTTCTCTGTCATGTTTTCCTCCTGTCGTTAGTGTCCCTGTGTGTTCTCCTCCCTCCTCACCTGTGTCTCGTTAGCTAATTGTGTTCACCTGTGGCTCTTGTGTTTTTCTCCTCCCTCCTCACCTGTGTCTCGTTTGCCGATTGTGTTCACCTGTGTCTTGTAATTATCCCTCCCTGTATTTAGTCTTGTCTCGTGCTGTGTTCAGTGTCGGTGCTTCTTTTGTTGGTGACGGACTTCACCGGTGAGTGTTCTGTGTTTGTCTGTATTCGTTCCATTTTAGCCTTGAAATAAAGGTTTATCAAAGTTATCTGCGCTTGGGTCCTGCTTCCTTCACTCAACCGTGACAGAAAGCACCGACCAGAGATGGACCCAGCAGATGACCCATTTGAGGTGGAATTACAGCATTTTTCATTTGCTTTGGCTTGCTGCTATGATTGGTGGAGGGGAGCGTCCAGTGTTCGGCAGAAGGAGGCCGCTCTGGTAGAGGCGCACCGGTTGGCTATGGAGAAACCGGACTTGGTGAAGTTCTTACCTGACTGGATGTTGAACTTCATCTGGGCGTGTGATTTCCAGCCTGCGGACTATAAACGTCTCGGTGTGTTCCGTCTGGAGTCAACCAGTGCTTCCGCCCCAGTTCCTGCTCCTGTCCAAGAGGCGTTTTCTGGAACTCGGCTGGCTTTTGGAGGTCCACGGAGCCTTCAGGCGGCTTCTAGGAGAAGGAGTCGCAAGTCCAGGCTAGCAATCCGAGCCCCAAGAGTCATGGTTCCGGCTACAGAACCGGCCCACACAGCCATAGTTCCGGCCCCAGTACAGGCCCCAGCAGCCATGGTTCCAGCCCCAGTTCTGGCCCCAGCAGCCATGGTTCCAGCCTTAGCTCTGGCCCCAGCTGTCCTAGTCCCTTCTCTAGTCCCTTCTCCAGTCCCACCTCTAGTCACTTCTCAAGTCCCTCCTCGAGTCACTTCTCTAGTCCCTTCCCTCATCCCATCTCAAGTTCCCTCTCGAGTCTTTTCTCAAGTCCCCTCTCAGGTCCCCTCTCGAGTTCCCTCTCGAGTCTTTTCTCGAGTCCCCTCTCAAGTCAACTCCCCAGTGTCCTCTCGAGTCACCTCCCAAGTCAACTCTCCAGTGTCCTCTCGAGTCACCTCTCAAGTTTCCCCTCAGGTCTCCTCTCGAGTTCCCTCTCAAGTCCCCTCTCTAGTCCCCTCTCGAGTTCCCTCTCGAGTCACCTCTCAAGTTTCCCCTCAGGTCTCCTCTCGAGTTCCCTCTCAAGTCCCCTCTCAGGTCCCCTCTCGAGTTACCTCTCGAGTTCCTTCTCGAGTCCACTCTCCAGTTTCCTCTCAAGTTCCCTCTCAAGCCCTCTCTCGAGTCCCCACTCAAGCCCCTACTCATGTCCAGTTGGAGGTCCCGCAGACTAGTCTTCTGCCGGGGGTCCTGCCAACCCCATGTCCTGTACCGTTGGAGGTTCCGCTGGGGGTCCTGCCAACCTCATGTCCTGTCCAGTTGGAGGTCCCGCAGACTAGTCTTCTGCCGGGGGTCCTGCCAACCCCATGTCCCGTCCAGTTGGAGGTCCCGCAGACTAGCCCTCTGCCGGGGGTCCTGCCAACCCCATGTCTTGTCCAGTTGGAGGTCCCGCAGACTAGCCCTCTGCCGGGGGTCCTGCCAACCCCATGTCCTGTCCAGTTGGAGGTCCCGCAGACTAGCCCTCTGCCGGGGGTCCTGCCAACCCCATGTCTTGTCCCGTTGGAGGCCCCGCCGACTACTCTCCTGCCGGGGTTCCTGCCAACCCTTTGTCCGGTCTCATTGGAGGCCCCGCCGACTACTCTCCTGCCGGGGGTCCTGCCAACCCTGTGTCCTGTCCCGTTGGAGGCCCCGCCGACTACTCTCCTGCCGGGGGTCCTGCCAACCCTATGTCCTGTTCCGTTGGAGGCCCCGCCGACTACTCTCCTGCCGGGGGTCCTGCCAACCCTGTGTCCTGTCCCGTTGGAGGCCCCGCCGACTACTCTCCTGCCGGGGGTCCTGCCAACCCTATGTCCTGTTCCGTTGGAGGCCCCGCCGACTACTCTCCTGCCGGGGGTCCTGCCAACCCTGTGTCCTGTCCCGTTGGAGGCCCCGCCGACTACTCTCCTGCCGGGGGTCCTGCCAACCCTGTGTCCTGTCCCGTTGGAGGGTCCCGCCGACTACTCTCCTGCCGGGGGTCCTGCCAACCCTATGTCCTGTTCCGTTGGAGGTCCCGCCGTCTACTCACCTGCCGGGGGTACTGCCAACCCTGTGTCCTGTGCCGTTGGAGGTCCCGCCGTCTACTCTCCTGCCGGGGGTACTGCCAACCTTTTGTCCTGTCTCGTCGGAGGTCCCGCCAACCGCTCTCCTGCTGGGGGTCCTGCCAACTCCTGGTCCTCTTCCGTGGGGGATCCTGCCGAAGCCTGTCCCGCCGGCTCCGGTTCCTGTCCGGCCGACACCGGGTCCTGCCCGGCCTCCGGAGCTGTCTGGTCTTCGCCCTCGATCCCGACCCTCTGTGAGCCGCGGTCTTCGTCCGCGGGCCCGGCCTCCTGACTCTTCCTGCCGCTGCCCTCGTCCTCGGGCCCGGCCCCCTGACTTTTCCTGCCGTGGTCTTCGCCCTCGATCCCGACCCTCTGTGAGCCGCGGTCTTCGTCCGCGGGCCCGGCCCCCTGACTCTTCCTGCCGCTGCCCTCGTCCTCGAGCCCGGCCCCCTGACTCTTCCTGCCGCTGCCCTCGTCCTCGAGCCCGGCCCCCTGACTCTTCCTGCCGCTGCCCTCGTCCTCGAGCCCGGCCCCCTGACTCTTCCTGCCGCTGCCTTCGCCCTCATGCTCGGCCCCCTGAGTTCGCCCGCTGTGGCCTTCGCCCCACCATGGACTCTGCCTTGCCCCCGGGCCGTCCGCCCGAGACCCCCACCATGGACTCTGCCTTGCCCCCAGGCCGTCCGCCCGAGTCCCCCTTCTCGGCTTCTGCCGTGCCCCCGGGCCGTCCGCCCGAGATCCCTTCCTGGTCCCCTACTGGGCTCCTGGGCGGTCAGCTTAGTCCCGTCCTCCGGACCCCCTCCACCCACCCTGGTGGCCTAGGGATACGTCCCTCCTCCGGACCCCCTCCACCCACCCTGCTGGATTTTTTTTGGATTTTTGTGTTGGGGTTTAGGGACGTCTGGAATCCGTCCCTTGAGGGGGGGGTTCTGTCACAGTTCTGTCTAGGTTTGGGTGTTTTCACTGTTCTCTGTCATGTTTTCCTCCTGTCGTTAGTGTCCCTGTGTGTTCTCCTCCCTCCTCACCTGTGTCTCGTTAGCTAATTGTGTTCACCTGTGGCTCTTGTGTTTTTCTCCTCCCTCCTCACCTGTGTCTCGTTTGCCGATTGTGTTCACCTGTGTCTTGTAATTATCCCTCCCTGTATTTAGTCTTGTCTCGTGCTGTGTTCAGTGTCGGTGCTTCTTTTGTTGGTGACGGACTTCACCGGTGAGTGTTCTGTGTTTGTCTGTATTCGTTCCATTTTAGCCTTGAAATAAAGGTTTATCAAAGTTATCTGCGCTTGGGTCCTGCTTCCTTCACTCAACCGTGACATACATACAGTGTTGTATCCTAACACACCCCCATTTATATTCATGTGCGCAAACAAGTAAGCATACTGCAAAAAACGGCATGTCTCATTAGCTTAGCGTAGCGTAGCTTAGCTTAGCTTACAGATCGATGATATATGATCGTTCTTACAGACTACAATCACAAAAGCTTTTACATAACGCTGGAAAAAACGGCACTTACCTCCAGAAGATTACGTTTGTTATTATAACTTACTCAATATGATTTTTTAGAGGATACAAAATACTAATACATAGGAGAATAAATACTTGTGTTATCGGCTAGGCTAGGCGTGGCTTTACAGCCTTCACACAGATCGCCATTACGGCAGTCTGAACATGTTCGCAAATGCCTGATAATTAAAATAAATAAAAGACAAAGCAAAGACTGCGGAGCGTACAAAATAAAATGTTACAAGAACATATAAACACCTAACCGATTACTAGTTGGGGTTGAGGCGACATTGATACGGCTAAGCTACATGCTACATACTACAAGCAAGATATAGCTTTATCAGGAAAAACACCGCTAAATAAAAACTTACAGCTTCAGAATTGGATGTGTCCTCACTGGCCTGGTCCCGGATGGTTGGTATTGATCCCGGGTGTAGCATTAGTTTGGAGGCATATCCGTGTTGGACTTGAGAGAAGTTCATAAACATGTCCGTGGTTTAACTGGCTTAGACATCCTGGCAATAGCAGGAAAAAACACAGATGTGACTGGGGTAGCCTGCCGATAGCCTATATGCGAATGAGAGGTTTGGCAATGCACGTGGCCGTGGCTCATTCCCCTGATAGGTGGAGAGTTGACCAATAAGCGGAGTACGTCTTTGTGACGTAGAAAAGTGTCGGAATGTGGATCCATTTTTTTCAGATCCGTTGCAGCCCCTTTTTTAGAGATTTGGCGAAGGAGGAAAATAGAGAGGGTTGTGTTTTCTGACACTTGGTGAGTTCCCCGGAACACCGGGGACACATAATCATGTATAAAAGACGTACAAAGGTGCATTTTGCATGATAGGTGCCCTTTAAAAACACTCATTTGATAAATACTTAAAATAGCGTAAGGTTAAAATAATGTTCAATAAATATAAAACCAGTTACTTAAGAGTTACAGTTCAAGCAGGGGTTTATAAAATCCTGAAAGTCCTGTCCGCTTGGAAGCGAACTCCACTCCGGTTTTTTGCCAGGCAAGGTTCAAGTCCCTTCCAGGAAATCCAGTGCCAGGATTGTCACGTTGCCGGCCCGCCGCACGCGGAGCCCTCGGTAAACAACAAAAGGAGACTCAGGAGAGGAGAAAACAATGTAACTTTCGTGACGTAAAGCAGGAGAAATAGCCACTTCCCTTTATCTGGAGTTTGTTTGAGCGTTGAATCCGATGGTTAGAGGAGGGTCTGGTCCAGCTGACAGGAAGAGAAACTGCAGGGGTCCGTTCTTTGCAGGAGCAGGAAGGGTCCGGTCCGATCTGTGGCGAGGTGAAGAGGAGCAGGAGGGATCCGATCCGGTCCGATTTGCTGCGAGGTGAGGGGGAGCAGGAGGGATCCGATCCGGTCCGATCTGCAGCGAGGTGAGGCAGCAACTGTCAAGAGAAGAATAGCTGCTGTCTAGCAGGTAGTCGGCGTATTTATGGGGGAGTGGATTTGGCAACTGGCGAATGAGATGCTGATTTTCACTGGGTGCCGGTGTGTCAATCAGCAGTGTCTGTGTCTTTGTTGTGACAGTTCGTTGAGGAGGTTAAACGAGCATGCAAATAAAAAGAGTTCATCGCTATATAGCGCACAACATTAAAATCCAAACACTATATGTAACATGCAACAATTATATAAAAGGTTTAACCATCCGTCCCACTGTCTAACATACTGACTTTCTTCACTTTGTGACACTTATGGCCCCTACACACGGCGGCGTGCGTTGCCGCCTCAACGCTTCTGCCCATTCACTTTGAATGGGGTGACGTCACGATTCGCCGAACTGCATTCTGGGAGCAAAGCGTAGCTTCTCTCGCGGTGCTCGCTGCAAAAGTAGAGCAATGTTCTACCTTTGCCGCCTCGACGGAGGCGTCAGCCAATCGAATCATATGCCAGTGCAAGCTCTAGCCAATCAAACCGCGTGCTTGTGTGTCTGGGGCGGGAGATTCATGTGATTGGTTGTTGGTCGAGTTTCAGCCCCCCCCCGCTGGCAGGCGACAACGCACGCCGCCGTGTGTAGGGGCCGTTACACATGAGGGAGTTTCAGCGCTGGGTAGCTGCCCTCAGATTGGACCCCGCGGGTCATGGCGTGCGGAGAGTGACGGCCCGTCCACACAGCGGCGTGCGTTGAAGCTTACAATGCTTCTGCCCATTCACTTTAAATGGGGTGACGTCACTTTTAGCCGAACTGCATTTTGGGAAGCGACGTGGAGCGTTGCTGGCGTTGCTACTTTTGAGCGTCAGCCAATGAAATCCCGTTTATGCAAATCTGCCAGTGCAAGCGCTAGCCAATCAAACCGCGTGTATGCTGGGAGAGACGATGCAGGTCATTTCCTCATATTCCAAAAATGGAGGGAAAATTCATTATAGTGGTAGTGAATCACCCGGTGCTGTATGATCAGTCTCTGTTCATCTACCGGGATACAAACCGGAGGAACCAGGCATGGAGGGAGGTGGCAGAGACAGTGGATGAAACTGGTAGGTGTTCGCCTGTTTGGGGATTTTATATTCAGTTTACTTAGTTTTAACATTGCTATTGCTTTGTATGTCGGGGGCGGGAGATTCATGTGATTGGTTGTTGGTCGCGTTGCTCGCAAAAAATCCCCAAGCTTCAGATACGCCCACCTCCAAGCGTCAACGCACGCTGCTGTGTGGACGCTCCGTGACCCCTAGTTTCCACCGGGTCCGTCTGCAGCGCATTACGGGCGCGTTACGGGCGCGTTGTGGCTGCGCCGCGGCGTCCGCAAGGATCACGGCCACTTTAGTCAATGGGTGCTATTCCACCAGACGCGCCGCGTTACGGCTCAGAAGCGTCCGAGAAGCGTCTCGCCGCAAGGACATACTGTCTCAGGCTGGGGGGACGATATTCCACCCACACCCAGAGCGCTTGGCACTATGGACCTGGCCCGTGAGTGGTACAATCTGAATACAGTGGGGCTCCCTCAGAAGGTGATAAACACTATTCAGAGTGCATGAGCTTCCTCCACCCGGTCTCTCTATGACTGTAAGTGGAGGATGTTTGAGGAGTGGTGCCTTCAAAAAGGACACATCTCTTTTCAATGTCCTGTCGGGGTGATTTTATAATTTCTACAGGACTTAATTGATAAACACAGAGCTTTCTCTACGATCAAAGTGTACTTGGCTGCTATTGCTGCATGCCATATGGGCTTTGAGGGAAAGACGGCTAGCCAACATCCTTTGGTCTGCCGTTTTATGAAAGGGGCTCGCAGGCTCCTCCCTGTTTCCAGGTCACTGGTGCCCTTATGGGACTTGGCAGTGGTTTTAGATGGGCTCACTCGACCTCCTTTTGAACCCCTGGAAGAAGCTGACATGAAACACCTGTCACTGAAGACAGTGCTGTTACTGGCTCTGGCATCTGCCAAGCGAGTCAGTGACATTCATGCGCTCTCTGTACATCCTTCATGCACTCAGTTTGCCCCGGGGCAAACGAGAGTGTTGCTGAAGCCCAACCCTGACTTTATACCTAAGGTGGTTGGCTCATGTACCCCCATTGACATTGTGGCATTTGCTCAACCGCTGTGTTCCTCTGAGGAACAGTGGCCGAATATGCTGTGTCCATTTCGTGCTTTACGCATCTATATGGACAGGTCAAAAGAGTTTTGTTGTAATGACCAACTCTTTGTATCCAACGGCTCTCCCACTGGATTGTGGAAGCGATTGCTCTGGCTTATACGAGTCAGGGTTTGCAGGCACCAACGGGCCTGCGTGTTCATTCTACTCGTGGACTGGCTACATCCTGGGCTTTGTTCAAGGGTGTTTCCATTCAAGACATTTGTGCAGCAGCGAGCTGGTCCTCGCCGCTCACTTTTGTCTGCTTTTACAGGCTAGATGTCTCTGCTCCAAGTGTGGCCCGCGCAGTGCTGGGCCCCGTGTTGAGACAGGGTTCTACCTGTTAAGTTCTGGTTGTTTTTGGTGATTTTCGAGATAAGCATGTCTAGCAATACGGGAGTTTCAATATCCCATATTGAGACATTGAACGGAGTGTTATGAATGAGAACTATAGGTTACTTACGTAACCCCAGTTCTCAGAGTAACATGAAGTGAGATGTCTCACCAGACGGCCCTTCTTGCTTAGGCGAAGCGAGAAGAGGTGCTTATTTTGAATGACGCTGCGTCATAGCGCAAGCTACTTAAAGGGTGGGTGGATTCCCTGACGTTGACGTCAAGATCACCAGCCAATCAGGATTGGCGTAATGAGATTGATGCTTCTGTTTGCATACGCGTTGAGGCACATCCCATAGTGAGACATCTCACTTCATGTTACTCTGAGAACTGGGGTTACGTAAGTAACCTATAGTTTCTCCCGGTGAAGGTAATCGGGAGGTCTGCCACAGCAGCCACAATTTCATTTAAAGCCTCTTCGAAAGTGTCACCAGCCATCAGGTTGTTGGTGCCCCTGTGTGGTGAATTGTTATCGCTCTCCATTTGATGCACTTTTGATCCGTTAAAGGACATGTTTAAACGTTGCATTTGTTCAACTGATTCCTCTGATTCATCTTCACTGGTTTCCAGTCGAACTGAGAGAAAAAGAAAAAAATATATATATTTGTCAACAGGCACATATTATAGAGAATGTATTGCATCCTTGGTGTCACAGTATTTACACTAGGGATTAAATTATTTTCTGCACGACTTTAAGGGAACTAAAGTTGCTGTTCACTTAACATTTGCAAGACATTTGTGAGTCTGTGTTTCCACACAATTATGAGAATGTCTACAAACTTAAAGAATAGATAGCCCAGTGGATAGAGCAGGCGGCCCGCAGGCCTTGACGTACCCTGTGCAACTGGTTCAAATCCTGGATTGGATGAACTTTTAATCATTGCCCACTTTTCAACTTTAATACTATAACTGATAAAAGGCCCTCTCCGGCCAAAGAAAATGTCTTTAGAAAAATACTAAATTAAAAGAATAATGTAGGCTACCTCAATAAAAGATATTTGAGTGTTCCCCATCCCACATAATCACCACCTGCCATAATTACACAAGCACACCCAACCAATGCCACCTTTTCCAGCACTCTCTTCTCAATAACCCAATACACACAATTATCAATCATTAATTGCAAATAGAACATGATATTCAGTCTTAGTGTGTGGGTGCATCGGATATTTTTCAAGGCAAAGATACGTTAAACCCACTGCAGCCTTGCACTTCGCCAGGAGAGGTCGCTGTAACTGAAGCTTAGTTCGGTTCAGAATAGATTTTAAAATCCTTTTATTTGTTTTTAAAGCCCTAAATGAGCTGACTCCGGCCTATGTAGCCGAACTCCTCCATCGCTACACCCCAGGCAGAGCCTTAAGGTCGGCTGATCAGCTGCTGCTGATAGTGCCTAAGACCGGGCTCAAAACCAGAGGGTACCGAGCATTCGCAGCAGCGGGCCCCAGGCTCTGGAACATTTTGCCCCTCCATGTGAGGTCGGCCCAGACTCTGGGGGTTTTTAACACTAGAACCGCCAGAGGTCGCTGTATACCTATATCCGCCAACGGGTAAAGTTTACCCGCAATTGATTTCCAAGGTACAATGTATCATACAGAACAGTGAGTTTTGATCGCACAGGGATGAAATGTATACCAATATAATCTGTGGACTCTCAGCTTTTCATATTATATAGTTTGTACAGATAGCATGAAGTATAAAATATCGCTACAGTGCTGATTTAAATGCTTGGTGTTAGACTTGTGTTTTGTTTAGGTATATCTCTCTCTCTCTCTCTCTCTCTATAACTATCTATCTGTCTATCTCTCTATCTATATATATATATATATATATATATATCCATCTATCTATCTCTCTATCTATAGGAACACCAGTAGACAAAAGGCGTTGCTATATAGCAACACGTCATGTTTATGTTTACGCCGAAATCAATAGCGCGAGGATCGCTGCATATTCTATGGGAGAAATATTACCCACTCTCGCTAATAAACGCTTGATGTTAGGCTTGTGTTTCGTAAAGGTAAAAATGCTTCATATCGTCTGATAGCCTTCTACTCGTAAAAAAACAACAACATGACAATAATATAATGATATATTTGTTATATAATTGAACAGCAGATAACACAGAACGTATACAAATCACAAAAACCATCAGAGAAGAAGAACAATAAGAACACATCGATCACAACGCTTCACAAACACTCAAACACAATTGTTGCAAACACTGAGCACCTTGGCTGTGCATCTGCCACACACAGCATCCCCACACTTGACACATTTGGAGAACGTTTTATTCTGCATGCAGTGCGCCTTCACCATGCAGGTCATTCCCCTGCGCTCTTCTGCACCAGCACCGCTGAAGGGCAGGTCCGCAAGTGGTGGCGCTTTTGATGCCATCCACGTCCACGTGTGCCAGCTGGAGCATGAAGTCTATCTCTCTATCAATATATCTATCTCTCTCTCAATCTATCTATCTCTCAATCTCTCTCTCTATCTACAGCAGTAGACAAAAGGCGTTGCTATAGCAACACGTCATGTTTATGTTTACGCGCGATGCATTTCTATGAGGTAAATATTACCCGCTGGCGGAAATAGGTATAAATAGCAATTTTTTTGGCGATTTTTTCAATCTGACTTCATATTGACAATGTTTAACAACACAGGGTGCTACATAACACACTTTCAGGAAAAGTCACGGACTGGGAGACGTTAATATTTTATTGAAAAAAAGTTACATACAATAAAAAAACAGCTGCGGGTAAAATGTACCCGTTGGCGGTTCTAGTGTTAAATCAACACTTAAAACTCACTTTTTCTCTCTGGCCTTCTAGGCTTCTCTTATCAAGAATAACTTTTACCCAAGACCTTTTCCCTCTCTAACCTCTCGAGTTTTATTAGAGATAGAGAAACGGTTTGTAGAGTGGCTTAGACAAGCCGGGGAGTGTTACGTTTCGTAGACACAGCGTACCTCACTATCTCTCATCAATTTCCAACCAAGGCTCCAGTGGGGACCTTGTTCCCTGAGTGTGCCTCTCCACCTATGTTTCTTACTCTCTTACTTGGTACGCTTTGCCCTCAACCTATTCTAAGGGAGTGCTTGTTCTTCTGTCTGTCTGTGTCTGTGTATTCTCTTGTTCCAATT
The DNA here is from genome assembly GCA_902827135.1 of Harpagifer antarcticus. Lineage (NCBI taxonomy): Eukaryota > Metazoa > Chordata > Actinopteri > Perciformes > Harpagiferidae > Harpagifer > Harpagifer antarcticus. Next base: position 712,301 of record CADEHL010000848.1, read on the forward strand.
AACCCAGACACATTTTTTCTTGTTTTGGCTCATCTTCTTGCTGTGGTCCTGGATCCTCTATCCTGAGTTCTGGATTAAGTCGTGGACTTCGGGTCGTGGCTAAACCTGTCTCTGCGGTCCTGCCTTGGGTCTCGTCATGCTGCTTCCCTGATGGCTTCCACAGGATTGTAGCTGACATCTTCGTAAATTCATCTTCTTATTATTGACACATGCATTTCCTAACATTCGGTCTATATGCTGTAAAATGTATTATCTCTTCGATTTACACACGGCATCTATTGCACGTCTGTCTGTCCTGGGAGAGGGATCCCTCCTCTGTTGCTCTCCCTGAGGTTTCTCCCATTTTTCCCCTTAAACTGTGGGTTTTTCTCTGGAAGTTTTTCCTTGTACGATGTGAGGGTCTAAGGATAGAGGGTGTCGTTTTTCTCATACTGATATTCTGAACAATCTGTGCTGTTGTATTAGCTGTAAAGTGTCTCTACCGTAGGCTATTTTTATTATATGTACAGCACTTTGGCTCGACCAAAAATCGTTTATAAATGTGCTATATAAATAAAACTTGATTTGATTTTAAGCTTCGAGAAATTAACCTATTTTCGAAACAATTGTCCAAGTGGTTCGATGCTTCATTCAAAGCTTAATTTGCCCATCACTAATAAATACCTTTGGCAAGCCAAACCGTCAGCACACAAATAATCAAGGCCCAAACAGTTCCCATCGCTTCAGTCAACAGGAGAAAATGCTGCCTGTGCCGCATGTCAGGTTAAATACCATCTGTCTGTGCCCATCATGCAGGTGGCACAGCTGTTGCTGATCAGCTCTAATTGGCTCTCTCTTCAGAGGGACACTGCTATGTTGAGATGCAACACTTCCTGTTTCAAACATAAGCAATGGATCAATGCTTTATGTATTATTTCATATTAGACAAAAACAATCTCACATTGGGTCCAAACACAGATAAGCTTAGTGAATGTATAAAGAAAGGACATTTTAAATATACCTTTACTTAACAGAAAACTATAGAAGCAACAAAAGGCTGTATTTGGGAGGATGAACTAAGAGAATTGAAACATCTGAATGAACCAACCACTAACTGTGGATCAAAAACATAGTACAGCTTTCAAATCGCAGTGAAAACATTGTTTTGATCAAGTACACGTTCCACTACCATCATGAAGTAAAGGTTTTTTGCACAATACACTGTTCATGTTTAGAATGGTTATTTATGCAGTTATATCGAGTTGCACAACTCTCATTGAACTTTCACAAGGTCTGGACCTAAAACAAAAATATATCGCTGCTTACCAGAAACCTCTTTGCTTAGAGGCAACTCAAAACATTGATTCAACTCAACAAAAAGTTTCTTGCTTTGGGCTGCTGGTGGAGGCCATTTAGCTAATGCTATAAACAAATAGAACAAACCATCTCTGTTATACAGTTTGTATGGAAACAGATTAAGTGCAATATTGATCAAGATTCTGCCCACTGAATACAAGTATTAGTTAAGTCAATGTCATAGTGTTAGGAAAACAATAATACAAGTAATTAAGAATGTGTATCAGGTTTAGCATTTGTTATAATTCATTGCAGTGGTATGATGCTATATTTCACAGAAAAAAGGTGTATTTAATAGCATGAATGATAGCTGCATTCCATGCTGGGCTGGCTGGAATAGCTTACTCTGACACTTGGTACTGAGCCATTGCTACTGTCATGAATTTCACATATGCTTTTCCCACTGTGACATGTCAAATGTCTCCTGTTAAGAAAGGCAGATAGGCAGTTCTCACAGCAGACATTTGGACTTGTCATCGTAGGAAAATCACTGGTAACTAATGGCGCAAACAATGACTGCTTTCATTTAAATTGTTACAGACAGAGTGACCATGATTGGAATTCAGCCAACAATATTTTTATATTATCTACACCTATGATTGTCCTAGTGTGAAGTCAAAATGTATTTTGTGAGAAAAAATAGCTATGATGTTTCAATACATTTCCAGCAGATGGCAGCATTGTCCTGTTATTTGACCCCCATTCACTAACAAGGTGAGAAGTTTTCAACGCTATGCTTCTGTTTGTCTGTGAGCATGTGTGTGCAAAGCATGTCGGTAAACCTAATCCCTTCAGCATTTTGATTAGTTTATCCTCTGTAGCGGCAACACAGTAAGAAAGGCTGGAGAACCGGGAGGAACGAATGGATTGCAAACACAGAGGGAGGGAAATATGCTATAAGATGCTTTGAAAGCCGATAAAAAGCTAAAACATGGGCAAGAGTGGGTTTCCTTTCCGGATAGAAAAAAAAGGTTGGCATGATTCTCCTGTCACACTGCAGGCCCAGCAGAGAGAATAGAGAAATACAGGCAGAGCAGGTGGATATTGTGAGAAGACAGGAGCAAAGAGTAAGCCAAAAGGAGTTAACAAGAGAATGTAGGGATTGTTGGGGAGAAGATTTTTTGTTCAGCTGTGGCATACCTAGGAGAGCATGAGAAGAACACAGTGATAAAGCATAAGAATAGCCGGTAGAGAATGAGTGCTGTACAAAACATACACAGCAAGGTAAGAGTGTGTGTGTGTGGGTAGGCAGGGTATATTGTTCAGTGAATTGGTTGCAGCATGTCCAGCTGAGAAAAAAAGGAATGAATGCAGCTAAAAAATGCAAAAAAAGGGGGGTAGAAGTGCAGGGGTCAGTAGTATGGATTGAGAGGAAGGGACTTGTGAGTCAGATCGCAGGGTACATACTGTATAACTGATACAGATGTAGCAGAGAGAGAGAGAGAAAGGGAGAAATAGGTGGTCAGGAAAAGGTACAGCAGCAAGACAGAGAGTGGTATCCATGAGAATTTGTGTTTGTGGGCAAAAAGGAAAACATGGTGTAACTGTGAACATTATGGTATGGCGTTTCAGTATACTGCATACAAATTGAAGGGAATATTTTGAAGACTTCCTACAAGGTAATTCAGCAGTGATGCATTGTTAGACAAAACGATAACAGGTTGAAGCAACATAGAACATTTTTTCTGGGATGACATAAAATGGACTGATGTTTGGAGAAGTTGTGACGGAGGGACGAAAACTGCCAAAGAAAAGGAAGTGGTTTACTTTCATTGAGAACAGACAGACCCAAGAATACAGAATGTAGGGGTAAATTGGAGAATGAAGAGAGAAGAAGAGAGACGCAACCAAAGAGGAGGGATAGGAAGTGTATAGGTAATATTTTTCTGTGAGTTAGTGCCAGTAGATAGAAGTGGTCGTCTTCAAGTGGGTCACTGAGGCTGCAGAAACAGACATTTATCATATGTGACAGCACAGTAATGTGTTGGTGTGGTATCTCTCCCTTGTTCCCCTTGCTTTTACATACAGTTTTAAGGTGTATTTGTCTGTGTGTGCATATTACAGCGGTGTGTGTGTGTGAATATTTTAAGCCAAGCAGCATTGACAGGCCCCAGATGCTGCGGCAGGAGGTGCCGTGAAGGTGTATCTTCTACATGTCTCGTGCTTCTCGCGCCTCCATTTTTGACTTTTTTCTACTCATCAGTTTAACCATCTCCTGCTTTTTCCTCTCTCCTATCTTATTTTACAACCTCATCTCTGTATTTTCAAATGTTTTATTTTTCACAAACACACTGTTGTATTCTCTATTTCAATATGACTCATGAAATGCAGTGACCATGGTCTCCCAATTATTATCATTTCCAGCTATGTGAGACTGTGTTACACAAGAAATTAAATTGCTACTGCGATTATTGTTGCCTGTTGTTGAACATCAGATAAATCAGTTTTTGGTTTTGTTTTCTGTACTGATGACCCATAGATTGCATGTTTGGTAAATCAGCAGACGTAACAAGGTAATGCTAATGCAGAGAGACTGGGCCTTTTCCGTCCCATCGATGCAACCCTTGTTCTCCTCTGATTTATGACTTCTTTCCCTTTGTCTCTCTGCCCTTCTTTTCTTCTCTCTGGTTTACTATCAGGTAGCAAACATTGTCAGGAGCAGCGGCAGTAGTCCCCAGTGCCATGCTATCACTCTCACTTCCTGCTGTACTTCAAATGAATTGCTCTGAAGATAACAGTGGAGTCAGGAGTCACGCTGAAGTTTCCAGAAATTATAATGAAGACACTGTGCAAGCAATTGTATGTGTGTGCTAGTCTTTATTTATTCTAAACTCCCTGGTACAGATTGATTGAGCTGCAAGTGGAAACAGAGGCATACAGGCTTCGCAACTGATGAAAACGGACATGAGGACTGTGGCGAAAACACAGATGATGATTGACGGAGAGCAAATGAATGGGAATTGCAACCAATTACTTTAAAAAAAGATGACTTCTGAATGAAATACATAGTTCCTACACTCTGCTGTAAAATGAAATATGACATAAGGCGTGGTTGGAGCTGCAGTAAAAATAGCCCCATCCTAAAAGGTAAGACTCAGCAGGCAACAGCATCTTGTCACTGCTAATGCAGACCCAGTAGATTTGCCCTATTTACCCAAATGAAATTCTTGTGCTGAGTATTATACTCTATTGGGAAATGTTCTGAGCCAGCAGGAAGTGACACATTAAAACTCAGTAATCCTGACTCCTGAATGGCGAGTGAGCCCTCTGAGCTACATATCTTTCCTCCCTTTGGTATATTTGGTATTTAGGAAATCATCACTGACTGGCCAGGCTGCTGTAGCTGAGTGCCATTATGAGTTTAGTGACCTCACAGGATTTCAGGACTCATCAACTTGCAAATTGCCTGATGCCTGTGTAAAGAAACCGTACACACATTTAGGAATATATACTGTGTCAGTTGTAATGATTGTGTGCAACTGCAGACATACAGTATGACAAAAACAATACTAAATTAAAATGTTACACATGTTACCTTTGATTTAATGGAATCTTCTCTTTTTTTTGGTCCAGGCAGCAATTGCTTTTTGATGGCAACTAGAGTGATGGTTTCAATTGCAGACATTCTTGGTAAAACAGGTGTAGGTTCTCAACCCTAAAGCAGCTCAAGGATGTTAATACACATTAGCAGGGAACTCCATTAATTTCAAAGTCTGTTTAAAGGTCAGTCTGTAGTTACAAACCACCTTCTATAGCTCAATCCTTATCTCTGTTTGAGGCCTATAGCTTGAGGCAACAATACTTGCTTCTTGTATAACACACAAGAATCGCTGGTTAAACTGTCTACAATGTGGTGTATTGTTCACTCTAAAAACAAATGCCTTGCCTCAACAAAGAAAATCAATGCAACAGTTTGCATCGGTGTTTATTGAGTTAAGACAACTTCTAATGAAATTGTCTTAAAGCAACAAAGTTATTTGAGTTAGGGGAGAAAGCTTTCCCTCTACAATCAGGGGTGTTTTTAATTACCACTTACTTAATAATTGGTAGCATAAACACAAGTTTTTAAGTTGATTGCTCCAAAACTTAAGTTGTTCCAACTTGTTTTACCGTATGATTTAAATGTAATTTTAAGTTGTATGTACTTAATTACCCTCATTCGGGATACACGTTTTTAAGTTGACAACCATTTATAAATGAAGTTGCTCCAAATATATTGTATTCAATAGTTTTTTTTCTTAGCTTTTTCATGTTTTTGCCTTTAAAGAAAGAAATTAATTGATTCCACAACAAAAATATTAGGCAATTCACTTTTTATTTTGAACTGCAGTTGTTTATTTCAACACATGATGTATCAATCAGGAGAGAATTCATTCTGTTTTATTGACACATGCCATATGATAAGGTGCATGAACACCTGAAATCACAGCTGACTGCAGGAGAGAGGAGAACCATTTTATAGTTTGGCTGCAGCACGTTGATTGGCTGCTGGAGAATGAGGTGAAATGTAATAGGTTAAAGAGAACGCCTTTGATGAGCTGATTATATGCACCTGCGGAGTGAATGTATATACACCCAGTCTTCCTGAAAGAACTTGCGCTGAGCTTCATTTAAATCTTGAAAAAAAAGATTTAAATTGCCCCACAAATAATAAATAAACACATTAGCCATATTACCATGGGAAATGGGGACACAGCAAATAAATGCTGCCATCACAATAGGGCTGCAACAAACGACTAATTTGATAATCGATTAATCTAACGATTAATGAAACGATTAACCGACTATTCGGACTATTATGCCTTGCACAATTTCTCAAACGCTCTTGTTTAGCCATCAACTTTTAGATGTATCTTGAGGTTGTTTTAGGCATGTGGAAACTAACAATGAAGACAATAAAGATGAATACTTGATTCAAAAATACATATATTATTAAATTAACTAAACACATTTTGAACAAAATTAACATTGCTTTTTATTTGATGCCCCATGATCACAAAAGTACCCCTCTAAAGTCTGAGTGCCAAGGACCTCATATTATGTCTGTCATTAATGTTACATCACCCATTATAACAATTCTCTTTCCTTTTTGCTCTTCTCTTAACTAAATAGTCCTGTCTTTAAGTATAACTCAATGTAAAGTCCATTTCCTGCACCATTTTAAGGCTTCAAAACAGGCATTTTTATGTGTTTGGAGAAATGACACAATCAATGGCCCAGAATTGTACTTTATAAACTATGAACCTTGTGGTGCTTGAAGAAATACAGACTGGTTAAGCCGGCCAGGTTATATTTATATGCCTTTTTTGGAGCCCTTTTTTTCAATATTTATTAAAATGTCACTAGTTATTTAAACAAACCACTATCTGAGGATAATACAAGCAACCATAAAACGCCCTTTATCTAGAGAGCCATTGAAGCCCATGAATAACTTTTTCTTTCCACAAATCTTTTCAACTGCTGTATTAATAAAGTTGCCACGTGTTTTCAAATTCAAGTTAAGCCACTATCTGTGCAGAACATTACAAATATTCTTCATTTGCAGTATTTCAAAAGTGTTCAGAAAGACTGCATCAATTATATGCTATATATCTATATAATATCAATATTGTTATTAACTTCAACCAAAATCAATTTAAATAGCGGGCAAAAGTGGGTTAATTGCCATGGATGTGGTGTTTGATATAGTTTACATTGAATTTTAACTATTTTAGGCAGAAAAGCGTATATTGACGAAACCGTTTTTAATAATTTACTATAGTTTAGAAAGGTTTTTATGAGAAATCATTTCAAAAGTAAATTTATTTTTCATTTTATATTTCAATTTGAAATGTTTGCACACAACATTATTAATTTATACATTTTTATAAAACATTTAAATTATGAATCCATTTATTGTATTTCCATAAGGCTGGGGAAGATATCCAGCATGTGGTTCAACATGTAATACAAGTAAGTATATGTACAACATGGAAAAGTAAATAAAATAAGTTTAATAGGATGTGGATTTATTTTCTCACCTTGTAATTACACAATCAAACAATCTATAATTTAGCTCTGACCTTCCCAAAAACATTTTGTTGAATTGGACACATTTTTCAAAGCTCTATTGAATGACATGCAATGACTGAGACTGATGGAAGAATCTGAGAGGAATGAACTAGGAGCAGAGAAATAATGATATTTAAAAGACAGCATTGTCATAAGAGGCCAACAAGAGTCACATGGGTTTGTCACTTTGCTGAAGGATATTTGTGACCAGCTATCCAGGCCAGACTCTAAAGACTTTCTAAGGTGTAAAAATGCTGCTGCTGGAGTAGCTATACTGACTGGAAGTATTGCTGATATCATGTCTACCATCCTCTTAAAGTACTCTGTCCAACAATATCAGTCTCATAAGATAGGTGTTTTAAGGCTTATTCAAAATAGCAGAGAAACATGCATTATTGTACTCAGGAGGGGACATTGACAGAGGATTACTCAAAAAGTACACAGTAAAAGTACTTCATAGTACTTGTGGGACTAGTACTGAGTCCAACAGTGTCAATCTCACGAAGAACTAATGGCAAAACACATTTTTTTTTCCCTCATCAAACTTAGCAGAAGTGGCTTGATTAGGTTCTCAGCAGGGGATTTTGACAGAGGATTTAAAAAACACACACTAGAAGTACTATTGTGATAGTAGGTGTAAGAATACTGAGTACAGCAGTCTCAATATCATTAAGAACTTATGGTAAAATTGTCTTTTTATCACTCATCAAAGATAGCAGAAAACATGCATTATACGGAGGGGACTCTGACAGAGGATTACTCACAAAGTACACAGTAAAGTACTTCATTTTATTTCTGGTAGCAATCAACTAGTACGAGTCCAACAGTATCAGTTTTATTCAGAACCTATGGTAAAACATATTTGTATCACTCATTGAATATAGCAGGAAAGAAAATTAAGAGCTGCTGATTGACCGAGTGCAGAATCGCTGTACAGTTTAAATCTCCTTACAATGTTGTCCATTTTAGACAAAGGCTTATTATATTCACAGCCCTAATAACATTCATTTTCTGGTCTCAATATGTGTCTTGGCTGTTTTCGTTGTGATCGCTCAATTCACCTTGTTCAAACACTGACCCAGATCGCTGGGTCGCTAGAAACACCGTTGTCATCAGGCTGGCAAGGGCTGTTCCATGCTCTGCTCAACCTCCCGGCGGGAGGCTCCCGCCTTCCCCAATGGACTCAGTAGCGCCCCCTGCTGCCGTGGAGCATGTGCCAGCCATAGCGGAATATTACTGCCAAAAGTCACGTGACTTTTGGCAGTAATATTCTGCCGTGAGAAGAAAAAGTTTTGTAGTAGTAAAAACAAGTTTTGTACTTGTAAAAAACAGTGTTTTAGTTGAAAAAAAAAATGTGTGAACTTGTAAAACCTAAGCTGAATTTGTCTCTGAAACATGATTTATTAGAACAATGTTATGTGTTTGTTTGATAGATACGTTTTTTCTTCGCAAAACTAAATGCATTAGTTTGTAGATGGTGTTTTGTATTTGCAAACCACATTGTGCTTGTTAGTGAATCATGAGGCATTTGTAAAACCTGTTTAGTTTGTTTGTGGAGTTATGGCAGGAAATTAGCTCCATAAAATTGCTTGTGTTACCGCCTTTACATGATAAACTCTTATTGCACTTTTGGCAACGAGCATTGTCCACATCGAGACAGGTAAAGTTTAACCACCTCGGATCGCGTTCTCTCCGCCATCTCCTCCGTGTGTGTGTGTGTGTGTGTGTATGTGTGTGTGTGTGTGTGTGTGTGCGTTGCTGCATGTAGCAGCTGCGTGTGTGTAAACTGCCCCGGCCCCTCGCACACAGACGGGGAGAGAAAGATCTTTCTTCTGGATTGGAAAGATCGAAAATATACCATAGATGCATTTTTTTGTCTTTTTGCATATTAGAAACGAGTTGGCGACACTAAAACTGCGATATAATGCTTATGTAGCAATAATACATGAAATATATTTTTTAAATGTCTCCAGTACCGATAAAAATACCAATAACGTTGGAGCTTAACGGCGTGTAAAACACACGTGATGACGTCACCAACGAATCGATGACTGAATTAGTTGGCAACTAATTTGGTAATCGATTTTAATCGATTAAGTCGATTAGTTGTTGCACCCCTACATCACAACCAGTGGCGTTTTCTCCTGGAGGCCAAGGGAAGCCAGGCTTCCCCTGTTTTTTCGGATTGTAGTTATAATTTTAATAAATAAATAAAAACACTTCGTTTAGTTTCGGAAATTCTTTGTTGTGTGTTGCTGCCGGCCCGTCTCTCCCCCATTCTCATTGAGTATTTTACAAAGAGTGAAACAGCGCCCCTCTAGATGTTATGGTGAAACAGTAGATTGCACTCTCTGTTGCGTGAGGAGGCCAGCCGAAATTGGCTTCCCTTGGTGAAAGAAAATGGAGGGATTGACCAATCAGACATGACATCACGTCATGCCCCTGCCAACCTGTGATTGGTCAGGGCCATGCCAAGGGAAGCCAGAGGCGGCTGGCTTCCCTTGCCTCACAATCCAATCAAATCGCATCAACTTAGTGTTGCAGTGACGCGTCCTAAAACCCGGAAGTAAGCTGTGCTCGGTTTCCCTCGACAAAAAAGCAATGGGATTTCTCCATAGGATTTTGGAAAATAGCTCGAAATAAGGTCAGTGGAAAACTAACCTGTTAGATAAATGAACATTTTGTTCAGCCGGATAATATCCACATGTCTACACTACTTTTATAATTTTCTAATCATAATCTAATCGATAGAAAATAGATAGCGTCACTGCACCACTCTCACCGCCGTTAGAAAGTAGCAAGCAACTGAAGCAAGTGCAATTATGGAGGGTGGAGATTTGGAGTGTTTAATAAAAAATAATTGTACTAAACTTCCGCTACAGCAGCAACTAAAATACAATCTGATGACAGGCCGATGTCCAAACTGGAGCTGTGTACAGCGAGGAAAAAAGGAGCGAGTCGGACGTAAAACGTTAAAGGTCTCCTGATTTAGTTTGTGAATGAATGCTTATTAGAGTTTGGGCTGGAGAGTGCGTGCGGACCTGTCGGTTAGATAACAGGCGTGTGTAAGTCCTGCAAATGTTTGTAAAATGATCTGATTACGTTATTACATTGACCACCACACCCCCGACCCAAAAGAAAGGAGGTATTATTGGCTTCCCCTAATTCTTTCCCCACGCCACGCTACTGATCACAACGAAGTTAGAGGCCTTTGCATATTTAAAACCAGTGCCAAATATGTCAAATCTGTAAAGTTTTTTGTAAAACTACAGAAACAAACTCTCAATGGCCACCAATCTGCAGATCACACACATCAATTTTACACAAGATGTAACAAAGATGTTTACACTGCCGACAGTCATTATTTCAAACAGTATGAACACATTTAACGCAGAATGCTTGCTCATTCATTTGTTTCCCTTGACCATGATGGTTGCCATCGTATGGACAGATCCTGGGGTGGACCGGTCACTGATGAAGCCGATATTCATGTCCTTTTGAAGCACATTAAATAATAGGTTAGCGCATAAGAGATAATGAATTAGGTAACTGCATACTTTTTAAACTGTCACTCTTAGCGAATTCAGAGCCATTATTACCAGCTGCTAAAGCAACGCTGGTATTGTTTTCACCTATTGTAGGAGCAAACACAGTAGTGGTGGCTTAAAGCCCACCTCCGCTACGCGCCGTCCGTTAGATGAGCCTGGTCAGATTTAATAAAAGAAGTTCAAAACACCGGCATAAAAGTTATAACAATAATCTGATTTTAATGGTAAAAAACACAATACGAAATACAGAGTGCCCTGTAACAGAGCACTCCGGGCTCCCCGCTCTACTGCCGTGCGATACAGATATTGGGACCAGCCAGTCAGAAACAGGGGGCATTTTGCGTGAATAAACAACAGTATATATGGACATATTTGGGGCGGAGATGTGGGTCGGGTCTTCCTTCCCATTTGACTCCTAAGCGAATCAGAGAGTCCGTGGGGAGGAGTTGAGTCGGTTGTTCACTCCCCTTGGTGTTCTTACTGGTTGGATTCACTTTGGGTCGGGCCCAATACAGCGAATCAGAGTTCTGGGAAAAAGTATTTTTCTTCTGAACAGAGCGTGAGAGCCTCGGAACTATACAAGGCCAGAATCACTTTTTATCTTACACCTGGGTTAACTCCTTTACTTTCTCAAGGAAGATTTCACACAAACTATTCCTTTCCAAACAATCAAACATTGTACACAGATATATTGGTATCAAACATTGTACACAGATATATTGGTGCTTGAGATTATATTGGCCCCAGAAAGAATCTTGAAAAGAATATGTGTGTGTGCTGGTGGGAGGAGGTGTATGTGTGTGTGCTGGGAGAAGGAGGCAATAAGTGTGTGAAGCAAGGTATCTGGGTCATTGAGTGTAAGTGAGAATGTTTATATATATATAGGATTACTTTAAAACAGTCCCAAATAATACATGTTCACTTCAATACAGTTCAAGATAATACCTGTTTACTTTAATACAGTTTAGAACAATATCTGTTTGCTTTACTATTGAGTCTGCATGTGTGTGTCATCATGGCAATGTAGTCCTGAAGACACACAGAGGAGCTTTTGAGTACTTTGCCTAGTGTTTAAATGCATGTGGACAGATTTTGTCAATCACAACCGTGCAAGTTTTAGTGTATCTTCTCATCTTTTTTGCAGGTTCCATACAATATTTGAACTGGTTAAAGGGAAATGGAAACACTTTTCAAACTGCTTTCCATGCGACAATATTCCCATTAGGAAATGTATTTATCTAGTCTATTTCCAATGTAAACGATCGAGATACGCACATTTATTTTTTTAAATACGCGCCTAATGACCTTGGGCGCTTCCATCGATCTGGGACTTTCCCAGTGACGTCACTGTGTGGGTACAGCTTCCTGGGCCAAAGCTCAATACAGCTGCAAACAACATGGCGTGCAATGCACCAGTGGTTTCCAACAAAAGAAAACGGTCGTCGTCAGGAGCGTATTGTATTGCCCCAGGCTGCACAAATGGTTTTTATACAAAGAAGGAAGAAGTGCATTTCCATAGGCTGCCACTAAAGGATGAGAAGCTGCTCAAAGCATGGGTTATTTCCATGAAACGGTCCGATCCGTCGCTGAATCAGTACGCACGTGTGTGCAGCGAACACTTTACAAATGACGATTATGTCCACAAAATGAGGTTTGATGAGTCTGGATGCTGCCAATACGTTTCGTGGAAGGAGGGGGTTTCCTTAAGCTTATGGCAAGCGTGGAACCAGAGTACAGGGTCCCGGGCCGTATAGAAAAGCTGTACAAAGATAAGGCAGAAGATCTGCGCAGAAGCTTGTCAGCTGTCTCAAAGGTGTTGATAACCACCGACGGGTGGACAGCACTCACAACAGAATTGTACGTTACCATAACCTGCCATTACATCGACAGTGAATGGGAGATGAAGAGTGCGGTTCTACACACCCGTGCAACGCCCGAACGGCACACGGCAGAGAATAATCGATTATTATTCGCCAGGGCTGCCGAATAATCGATTTTGATCATGGTCAGTTTCTGGCAACCCTAATTTGTATATTATTATTTGAAGGGTAAAAACATAGTTTGGTTCAGGGAAATGGTCTTTATTACTTTATGAACATCGAGCACTGAAAAAGATTTGTAGAATCTAGTGAGATACATGCTTGATAATATAAGTTGTAAATACTGTTCTGATATATCACAAACATTGTATGAATGGTTCCATTATCAAAGTAGAATTGTCTTCGCTAGCCTAAATGTCACGATTTCACTGTCAAAGATTTGCCTTCCATGCATGGAATCATTGGTCACATCATATCCCTCCAGAATATTCAAATCCTTTGTAGGTTACTGATGGGTAGTGACTTCGTATCCGATTCACAACACAGGCAGGTATCGGCACTCTGTTCCCTTTTCCAAGGAAACCTCTAGTCCAGATGGTGAATTGCCGATAAGCTGTTAGTCTGTAGAGGCTGAAATAAATAGGATACACCTATAAATACAAATCATTTAATGGCTACTGTAACAAGGTTGCATTTTTGAATTTAACAGACAAGAGTTTACAGAAATATGATGAGTGCAAGACAAATAAAATATAGTAGCTATCACAACCTAGTTGTTTTTATATAAAAAACCAAGAAGTTAAATGATTATCAACAGTCTTGAGAGAGAGAGTAAATAAAGAATTATATATATATATATTTAAATTATATATTTTTAAATAGGGCCTACACTTACTCGCTATTTATTGGTCGTTCGAGGGTTGATGCACGCACGTCTCGTAGCGATACCATTGCGATCGCCAACATATCATTCTCGATGGAAACCATAGGGAACAGTCGGTGTTCCATGATACACTGGAGAGTATTCCCGTCTGAATTGAGCATGTGGTCGATACCAATTTCCCTGCAACATCTACATTCATTTTCCAATGGCATCACCACACAATTGTTACATGTACACCAATCTGTGTTGTCCATTCGTCCCGGGTTTTGAGCAACATCTTCTTCCTCTGAGACCGAGTCGGTACTGGAACTGGTGGTATCCCACTCGGCGAGTTCAGAACCATCGGTACTTTCGGCAGATTCCGGATCGTATATGCCACTCTAGTATTCGACCGAATCGGTTCATAAGCATAGGCCATGGGATGCCTGGTAACTGTAGATGCTTCCACATCAATGTCATCTCCCGACGAATAGTCAAATTCATCGTTCAAAACGTCGATCTCATTGCAAAATTCGCTGCCATATCTGCCACGTTGTGTTGACTTCCGGTATGGATACCTGGAGCGAAGACCCACACAGTGACATCACCATTTGAGACTCCCCTAATGGCAGCGGCCTGGTCCCGGAATTCCCCACCCGGCCGGCGGATAATTAATTTTCTTTTGACGAGTAATATCATATACAATAAATATTACGATCAATATCCATTGTAAAATGAATAAACTACCGGAATATTATAGCTGTAATGGTGTTTCCTTTCCCCTTTAAGTGAAGAGCAGAAGCCACTTTTCAAATTGTACTCAATCCTTTTCCCATGCCATTGCTGTCAACACCTATCCATGCTGAACGTTGCTACGATATTATTGATTGGGGTGTGGCCAAAAGTGCAATATGCTTCAAAATGTAACTGAGAGAGCAGTGCTTTTGTCCTGTGCTTTTACACTGTGCCCGTGGATTTTATTTCATTTCAAGATTTTTAATTACGTCGCTAAACTCCTTGAAAAGGTCCTCTTCCTTTTCTCCAAGGTACACGACAAGGCAGCGGATGGCTATAGTTCTCTGCGTACTTCAATTGTATTGTGCTATTTTTGAAAAAGGAAAAAAAGAGAAATTACCTAAATTAATATATTCTGAATGGGTGACTGCCAACAACTTGCATTTCAATGACAACTCTAAATAACAATCCTACCTCAAGAAGCATGTCCTTGATCTGCTTCACCGAGATTCATTTTTAATAAAAAGCGATATCACAATAGTAACCAAAGTATTTGTACTCTCACAGTAGCCTCTATTTATATCCTCTCACATACTATTTGTATATTTCTATTTGTCTTAACTGTCGGAACTTGTCCAGGCATCTTAAGTGGGAGTGGACTTGAAATCCTTAACTCAAGGTGTAGAACAATTAAGTTATAAAGCCAATTGCATTACTTACTACAACTTGAATTTTGTTTTAAGTCAATAAACGCAGAAATCAGAGTTCAAATGACACACAATATTAAGTTGATGTAATTACCAACATTATTATGTCAACACAACTTATAAATTAATGTTTGCAACTTAAAATGTTTATCTAAATCAATTAACTCACATTTTTATCTTGCAACCATGCATTTAATTAAGTGGAGGTGAAAGGTCGCCTGAATTTGTTTTTAGAGTGTAGATGCCAGATCCTAACATGGAAAACAAGGCGTTGGTTCTTTGCATCCATTTTAGTACTTTTGTTGTCCATTGTGAGTCAAATAACAGTTGGAGTTGGAGTATCTTTAAGTTAATTAATAAGCCCTATGATAGTAAAAAAAACAAGGACATTTGTCACATTTGCAGTAGAATGGAGTGGAGGATACAGGACATGCTGAGATGTTGTGTGACTGGAGCATTGAAAGGAATTATACTTAGAAGAGCCATAGAGTTTTTCTGGTCGTATTGACTCAATCTTAATTTTAAATGTATTCCACAGTCAGCACAATGTTCTTGGTAGTGACTTCTACTCAGATTTGCAGTTTAATTTCAAGGGGGATTCATTTTGGGTTTGGGTTTAGTTTGAAGTGTGCTCCACAGCCCAAATTATCCACTGGACTGAACGAATGCTACTGGGAATGTTGTTTTGAAACCTTTCCCACAGTAGCGTTTGCAAGTCTAGGTAGAAGTTCACTTTATAGTAGGCGAGTGTTTATTTGCACTATTTGGATTTTTCTGGTGTTTAATTAGAAAGTTATTGCAAATTGTTTGGGTTGAAAAAGGCCTGATGAGGGGCATGTTGCTTTTTGTCCTTGTGGAAAATGTGGGGGTGCCATGTTCCAGCGCATCTAGTTCATTACTAACTTGATCTGTAATGGCTGTGAATTCCTGCCTCGAGAGCATGGTGCAAGGTTGGTATCTGTCTTGCTATGTGAAAACATGCTGACTGACATCCTGCATAGTGCTGAAGCTTCCTGCTAAAACCCATAACGCAACCTCTCATCCTGTCTGTTTCTCTATCAGTAGCGTGGCGTGGGGAAAAAATTAGGGGAAGCCAATACTACCTCCTTTCTTTTGGGTCTGGGGTGTGGTGGTCAATGTAATAACGTAACCAGATGAGTTACCCGGTATCATTTTTACACACATTTGCAGGACTTACACACGCCTGTTATCTAACCGACAGGTCCGCACGCACTCTCCAGCCCAAACTCTAATAAGCATTCATTCACAAACTAAATCAGGAGACGTTTTACGTCCGACTCGCTCCTTTTTTCCTCGCTGTACACAGCTCCAGTTTGGACATCGGCCTGTCATCAGATTGTATTTTAGTTGCTGCTGTAGCGGAAGTTTAGTACAATTATTTTTTATTAAACACTCCAAATCTCCACCCTCCATAATTGCACTTGCTTCAGTTGCTTGCTACTTTCTAAAGGCGGTGAGAGTGGTGCAATGACGCTATCTATCTTCTATCGATTAGATTATGATTAGAAAATTATAAAAGTAGGGTAGACATGTGGATATTATCCGGCTGAACAAAACATGCATTTATCTAACAGGTTCGTTTTCCACTGACCTTATTTCGAGCTATTTTCTAAAATCCTATGGAGAAATCTCATTGCTTTTTTGTCGGGGGAAACCGAGCACAGCTTACTTCCGGGTTTTAGGACGCGTCACTGCAACACTAAGTTGATGCGATTTGATTGGATTGTGAGGCAAGGGAAGCCAGCCGCCTCTGGCTTCCCTTGGCATGGCCCTGACCAATCACAGGTTGGCAGGGGCATGACGTGTGGTCGTGTCTGATTGGTCAATCCCTCCATTTTTTTTCACCAAGGGAAGCCAATTTCGGCTGGCCTCCTCTTGCAACAGAGAGTGCAATCTACTGTTTCACCATAACATCTAGAGGGGCGCTGTTTCACTCTTTGTAAAATATTCAATGAGAATGGGGGAGAGACGGGCCGGCAGCAACACACAACAAAGAATTTCCGAAACTAAACGAAGTGTTTTTATTTATTTATTAAAATTATAACTACAATCCGAAAAAACTAGGGGAAGCCTGGCTTCCCTTGGCCTCCAGGAGAAAACGCCACTGTTCTCTATACTCTGCATCTGCTCTCTTTTTTACAATACATCTTTCTATTTTATTTCCAATAGACAATCATCTTGTTCTCTCTCTCGACAGTGTATTTCACACAAATATAGTTCTTAATGCAGGCAGACGCACATGTATGTACAAAAACACATACAACCTGTGTTTTCTGATGCCAGATCATCTCTGGCGGAAAAGATTCTCTGTCCAGGTACAAAATAGCATTAGTGACCAATGCTTTTCTAAATCCAGCGAAAAATTGTGACAGGAAAAGTCTAATTAATTAGATTTTTCAAATATGTCAGCATCTGTGTACTTCTTCTACACCAGAAAAGTGCAAATTAATAAATATTGAAACATTGATTAACTGTCGCTTTTCTCCTCAAACCCTGAACAACTTTTTTTTCAGCAGGGAAACAAGAACAGAGCGTGTGTATGTGTGTGTGTGTGTCTGTGTGTAGCAGTAACAGTAGTAGTATTTCTTTCTCGTCACTGCATCATTAAAATGTCTTTGTTTTATCCTTATCCTTATTTACCTTGCCCCACTACAGGGATTCTGTCTGTGTATGTGTTTTATTGTAAACGTTTGCATATGTGTAGCCTATTTTTGTCTGCTTATCTTTACATAACTAGATGAGGTGGGCAGAGCGGCCCCCATTATCCCGCCATTTCACAGTCCACAAAGTGCAATAATCTAGACACACACACACACACACACACACACACACACACACACACACACACACACACACACACACACACACACACACACACACACACACACACACCTGAATATTATCTTTCCCTCTGGATGTTGTCATAATAACTCATTACATCTGATTAAAGTTATTAAAGATCAGATGTCCGATGTCAGATAGCCTCCAGGACATAGTGGGCAATATCTAAATGTGTGTTTATACGCATTTGACTTTTCGGCCAGGCGTACATGAGCGCACTTTGTGTAAGCGCACATGTGCATATGTGGCTAGGAGGCTCATTACATCTCTCACATGTATGTAGGAGGTGAGCACACCATGAGCAGCCATCATAGGTCATAAACATAGTTTAATTTACTCCAAGCTGAATTTCTCTTCTTTCTCTCTTTATTTAGTGTTTTTCCTAAATATATTCTTAAAAATTCCCACTTACCTGCCAGTGACATATTATATTTCCCCCAAGGGACAAGTATTGTGTTGAACCATGACATTCCTGCTTGTGTAAGGGTAGACCAACCCAGTCTCACATCTAAACGTGTAATAACTACGTTGGTCCACAACTTGGGACGTAGTATTTCTACAAAAACACCTCTGAAATTGTAGGATCTCTACGTTTTTTTCCACCATTCATTTCCAATGGCTAGCGTCTATGTCACGTGATCTTCAACTTTCTCTCAGCAGGAAAAAAAACATGGCCGACCTTCGTTTTATTCTCGGTGGAAAATGCCTATTTTAAGGTTAGTTTGGCCATTAAAATGCGTTTTTATGTCATTTGATGCGAGAAATATGAGTTGTTATTTCAGATTATTTGTGCAGTGGATGTACATGGTCTTTAGTTTGCTAGTTATTACGAAGATTACTAATGGAAATTGTACACATTCAACGTTTTCATGGTTGCTAAGGTGGTTGCCATGGATGCTGCTATCAAGTGCTGTTGCAACCCTGGCCGTTTCTCAATCTCGAGGATACTGGCTTCCAAGCCAATATTTCAAGGATGCTACGTAATTGAGTGCCGCCGAAGGACTGTTCCAATCTCCAGCATACTTGGAATTCCACAGAGGCCGCGTCCTTGGTTTGGGGGAAATTTCGAGGCTGCACATGGGTAGACTTCGCGTCCTTAAAATCCCCACAATGCTTTGCGCATGGACCAATTTCAAAAACCCTTGCGGAGAATGGCTGAACCGACGCAGCACACATTTAAATGTAAGTATGTAGTGGCGTAGAACATGTGTTGGTAAATATGTTATTTTGTTACATTTGTTTGTTATCACCAAAAATGTGTTCCGTGAAAGTAAAGCAACTTCATAATTAGATAGACATCGTGGAGTATTTATTTTCGGTACAGTTTATGTTGAAACCGTTAGAGAGAGTGGCACACTTGTTAGCCTGTTCCATTCTTCTTCGTTTTCCGAAGCCGTGGCTTGGAAGCATACTTGCTTCGTTTCTGAAGGAAGTGACTTGGAAGTACGTGACTACCAAGCCAGCACTCTCGAGATTGAGAAACGGCCACAGTCTCCTAAACATTCCCACAGAACTAAACTGCTTTCTCAATTACGTTTAGCAAGAAACGTATTTTCTCCCACGTTACGTTTGTTATGAACGTATCTTAAATAGGCTACGTTTATTTTCTACATATCTTTGCTATTTATTATCTTGCTTATAATAATGATAATAGTCATTTATAAATATCATTTTAGAGCACACATTTGAAATCGAGAATCAGGCTCGATATATGGTTAAATTCAGTGGTGAGCCGTGACTTTTATACCTAGGCCCTCTGACCCCCCCCCCCCATTACATTTTGTGAGGAAACTTTTTCACCAATAATTCCAATAAGTATTCCAAAATGTATTCACTTCAGGTTTACGAAAGTAACTGTAATCAGATTACTCGTTTTTCAAATGTAACGCCAGCTGAATACAGTTAGCCTACTTGATTTTTGTATTCTGATTACGTAACGCTGTTACATATATTCCGTTACAACCCAACCCTGCTTCTAGGCTACTGTCCCGCAGCTCCTGCCTCTCTGTTGGACTCTGTCGCAGCGGGGCTGCTGCTGTGGTGCGGAGCGCACAAAGCAGACTCTTCACAACGAAGGATCACTTCTTCTTCTTCAAGGAAGGGAAGGTTTCGCAGTACGCAAAAATTAAAAGAATCCATCTTAGTGATTGCTTTCGTGAGATGTTTGTTCTCTTTGAGACAAGTTGGCAGGATCGTTCTTCACAAGGAAACAAGTATTGACTGGACATTCTTAGACATTCAGCCAAAGTCTTGGTTAAGGCAGTGAGGCCAAACAACTCAGATGATATTTTCCCTGCAACTTCGTTCAACACATCCTCTAATTAGATTGTTCAGAAAACGTGTACAGATACTGCCCAGGCAGTTATTTCAGCTTTTCCTTCAGTGACTTCTGCTTCCTCTCTCATTAAAAGAGAGTAAGGCCGGCCACTCAGAGCATTCAAACAGCATTTCTCTGTCCATAGTTCTAACATGCTCGTCATCACAGCTACACACTTTACTCCTGAAGATTAAATGAATCTTATTAACCTATTTGTAGTAAAGGTGAACTCTGCTGTCCTTGGTGATATTATCAATTGGACCGAACTTCACACTTGCAGTCAATGCACAGATATAATGGAATTATGTTTAAATGGATGTCAGCAATAAGTTGTTTGAATATCATTCAAGCACAAACATTGATAACGCCTCTCAGAAATGTTTACACTAGCAGTTAATCACAGCGCTTTATACTGTATGGCACACTTCTAGTTCATTTAATCTTGTCAGGCATCTGAATAAAAAAAGATAGTTATGTTGATAAACCTATACCCTCTTATTCTATAACTAAAGCAATGCCAGAGTTTCTATTGTTACAAAATGTTCTCTCTCTGAAACCCTTGGTTAATGTCCTCAAATCATAGTCATCTCTAAGGTCATGACAGGCCAACATAGCTGCAAATAAATTAGATATTTTTAACAACCGTGCCTAAAATGCACTCCATCCTCATATTTAAATTACATTAAAACAACTCCAGGTCAAACAATGGTAGATATGACTGGTGAGGGTTTAAATAAACATGCAATACATTTCAAGAATAATAGTGGATAGCCACATACCGTATGTCTGTCATAGTCTCAAAGGACACTTTATTGTTTTTTGTTTGACCTAATGATGGTTAAAAGGATGATAATCTTTGTTTTCACTTTGTACTGGATTGTTAATTTCATGAGATGGTGAGCTGTTTTGTTTTATTTTAGTTTGACCCCAGGAAGAATAGCCAATGTTCATGCTAATGATAGTTGGGATCCTAATAAAGAAAGAAAGAAAGACAAGAACTGCTACAGCATTATTAGAGATATTTGCCAATGTGACCCAGATGAATCAGAACAAGATGTTAATATGCAAACATCTAAAACATATCTAACATTTAAAAGTAATGGTCAGCAAACTCTTCTATCTGTCGTCGTCACACATGCTGTACTCTTAACACAGAGCTTGATTCCATAATGGTGAGGTGCAGCTGCTTTCAGTCAAGCTGTTCATGGCAACAGTTATCCCAGAGATGTAGGTATACCAGACCACACGCTCATACACCTACATGCATTCAAGAGCACATCCACATGACTTAATTAAAAGGGGACTTGCTCAGCAGGGATGTATTCACTAGCTGTCACATTATGGAGTGACTCGCACGCACGCACACGCACACACACACACGGTGTAGAGGACATAGTCTTCATAACACTCAGTCTTTGTCATTTATATATTCATGGCAGAGGAACATATTAAAGTAACAGTAAGGCTGCACTCCTGGAATAGTGAGTATGTCAGATGCTCAGAAGAAAACAAGGGTGAAAGATTAATCAAAAGCACATGTCGGTTTTGGTTATTTTGCCAAACTGTGGCCCAAAATCCCAGATTCCCTCCACACAGTAAATGTTTGGACATTTTATTTTGCTTAATAAAAATCTCTTCTCTGCCTAGTTTATAGTTAAGGCAAACAAAGAGTTAGAATGGGCCACCAGATAAAGGTGAAACTCAATGCAAGATGTAGCATGCATATCAGCCATTTTGGACTATAAAATTATACCGTCAGTGAGTGAGCTATTCAGGACATTAACATTTTAACGGAATTTTGATTAACACTATTTCCCCCACAAGCCTAGTGTGAACATTCCCTTGGCAACTAGTTTTAATCTATTTATGAGAAAGGACGTCTTGGGAGTATTTATGCATTTTAATATTAAATGGTGCTCTGTCATTGCTTGGTAGCTATGTTGCAGCAATCAAACTTTAATCTTTATTCTGAATAAAGATAATGTTAAGGCTTAATCTGCCTACTAGTGAGACAATACAGCAAGGATGCAAAGATTTCCTCTTCTTACCAGGACGCTTTATTTTCAAATTAATGACACCGGTGCCAAGTGCCAAGAGTGCTTAGTCAATTCATTAAGCTTTATTCCATTTTTTTGTCTTTGTTGTGGGGTTATTGGAGTATTTCTATGCCATTATTGGTCAGCATTAATTGATAGATGCCATGTGTGAGGCGTGTGGCGCATTGGATCGAGCCTTGGTGTTGATATCAGGTTGTCACAGGTTCAAACCCCACTGCAGACAGCATGTCGTTCACACCAAATTGCTCCTGTGGGGATTGTCCACAGTATTGAGTATGAAAGTCGCTTTGGATAAAAACGTCTAACAAGCAGTGGCAGCGCCAGGGTATGGCTGGGGTAGGCTATAGCCATACCAAGAAATGGCTTAGCCCCAGCTTAGCCTCACCATGAAAAATGATGTTAAAGTAAGCAAAATAAAGTCCACCAACTCGCACAGACGGCAGTTAGTAAGATTGATTTCAGTAGCCACTTGTCTGGAAATGCCGAAGACCAGAAACGGTTTTGAAAACTTTTGTCACGTAGTGATCGTCTTCTCAATAAAACATCTTTGATAATGTCTACTGGCCAATCAGAATCAAGATAACGGCGTGGTGTTGTTGCAGGAAGTCCCAACGGAGAATACTTTTGCGGTAGTAGGCTACATCTCTATATACATCGATACAACATTACGTGTTGATAGAAATCAACACGTAATGAAATAAGACCCGACGGTTTGATGATTGATAGGTGTGTGGACTGTCTTTCATTTTGACACACAGAACAATGGGGGATATCCACCCTTATCCACAATGTAAAGTAATTCACACAGCCTCTTCCCTCTTCTCTCAGTGAGGAGCAGCAGGTTCAGCTTTCAGAACAAAGTAACAAAAAACTAAAATGGCATTCATTTTTTTAAATATGTCGTGTAGTAATAGATTTACTTATTATTTTTCTTCTCAAGAGAGAATGTGTATTTTATGTTAGTATTTAAAAAAATCTCCTGGTGGAGAATCCCCCCAGACCCCCCTGCAGGGGTTGGGTTTTCAGCATGACAACTCTTTCACCTGTGGATATATTGCAGGATTGGCTCCAGGTCGCCCTTTTTATTTACTACAAGACAAATGTGCCTTTTTATTTCATACAGTTCAATTTGGATTGAGACAGGGAAATAATCTAAACCTCACGCGTGGCGTTTCACTGTCAAGGGGGGCATGTATGTAATTACATTGCAAATACTGACTTGAGCCCCACCACTGTATGGGTTAGCCCTACCATAGATTACCCAACAAAAATACTCTGGCGCCGCGACTGCTAACAAGTAACATGTAATGTAATGTAATAGATGATTCTAATCATGGTCTCTATCTTAAGCCACGGGGGCAGTGGCGGCCGGCCCATAGGGGCGCTAGGGGCGCCGCCCACCCTCTTCCCACATGTTTGATTGTCATTAAAAATAAAAAAATATATTTAAAAAAATATATTATTATTTTTAATGAAGAAGGGAAATATTATATAATTGGTATCAGTAAAATGTATAATCTACAATAAAATCTCGTTTAAAATTGTTTTACGATGTCTAAAGTTACTGATAAGTCACATGTTTCCTGCCTGCCGCAGCGTGTATCATTACCCTCTCTCGTCCGGGCGGTAGAAAGGAGCCCTCAGCCAGAGCAGCAGCAGCCAACAAGCTGACTGTTGCTATCGGTAAACTATGCTGCCGAAACATAATTTCAGCCAATCAGCGTCGTCAGATCTGATGCTCAAAGGGTGCCGTGTCAGCCAACACACTCTCACTCCATAATCGTCCAGGAGCGACGTTTGGTCAGTGTCCGTGGCGTGCAGTTGTGACGCTCCTAGGCTCCTTCAGCTTCATAAAGGGACGCAAATAGCTTTCAACTAATTGCAATGTATTCCCATCGGCGGCGGGATTTGACGCTCATGGAAGCACGGCATTCGTTTGTGTCGGCTGCCCTTAAAGGCAATGTGAGCGTCCATTCTCATTGGATAACGGAGAATTGTACACCCGGAAGTAAGTATTCCCCTTACTGTCGATTGATTTTACAGTGATATCTGCACTACTCATCGACTAAAAAACACCAGATTATCCTTGTTAATTACACAACATTGATTGGTTTAAATTGTGTGCAATGCTTTTGTATTTTTCCCCTTCGATTCGGAGAAACAAATATTTTTTCGGAGTAAAGGATGGCAGAAGACACTACACTACCCAGAATCCCCAGCTATCGTTTAGGACTACACCATGTGCTCTGTTTGACAACCCCCTTTTTTTTTTACCATTTATTCCAATGGCTGGCGTCTATGTCACGTGATCTTCAAATTTCTCCCTGCAGGTGGAAAATGCCTATTTTTTACATTACATTACATTGCATTTAGCTGACGCTTTTATCCAAAGCGACTTACGATAAGTACATTCGACCAGGAAGACACAACCTTGAAGAAAACAGAATCATATAAGTACATCAGGTTTCATAGAGCCAAACATTTCAAGTGCTACTCAACTGGCTATAGATAAGCCAGTCCTTTATTAGTATATAAGTGCCTTGTTAGTAATTCTGTCGCTCGAAGTGGAGTCGAAAGAGATGAGTTTTCAGTCTGCGCCGGAAGATGTGCAGGCTTTCTGCTGTCCTGATGTCAATGGGGAGCTCATTCCACCATATTTTAAAGTTAGTTTGGCCATTAAAATGCGTTTTGATGTCATTTGATGCGAGAAATATGTGTTGTTATTTCAGATTATGTGTGCAGTGGATGTACATGATCTTTAGTTTGCTAGTTATTACGAAGATTACTTCAGGAAATTGCGTCCATAGAACGTTTTCATTGTTACCAAGGTGGTTGCTAGGGACGCTGCTATAGATATTATTTCTGTTATGTTGTGTAAATGTTTAATGGTGTTATCTTTATTGCTACCCCCTTCCCCGTCAATGTATAGTATTGGTCCACAGCACAAACGTATTAGTTTAACAAAATCCGCATCTAAAGATACGTTGTTTTCCCCTGTGCAATTCCAGTCTCACATCTCACAGCACATCGTCATTAACAAATACCGGAAACAGACCGAAAACATTTAAAAAAAATTAAATAATACTTTATTCCAAGTGTGCTTGCTTTTCTCTTTGAAAGTCATCACATAACGGCATTGTAATACACGGTTCGGCTGCATTAAATATTACATATCTGCCGTAGTTCTGTATTTATAGAGCCCTGATGAGAAGACTTCTAGACAAACATGAGGAACTGAAAACGTGACGTGGATCATAAATATATCAGCCATTAAACAACATCTTACATTTCTTTTCACACAATACATCTCCTTGCAGTATCAACACTAATTCGGCTGACTTTTATATTTGATCCACAGCTGATATAAAGGGACAGCTAGTGGTTAAAGCATGTTATTGAATTTCATTATTTTTATTATTAGATATTAATAGGATCCCGATAAAGTATATTCATTACTCGTTATTCTCTACTAATAGTTAATTAAAGACTGTATATAATGACTATTTTGCACATCCCTTTCAAGATTTCACGATTTTCTAAGGTTTATTAACATATCATATACACACCTATGGTGTAGTTTGCCTTGCCTTCTTACAGTGCAGACGCTTTTCTGCTTGCTCTTGCCTCTGCTTACTTTTTTATGCTCTTTTTCTATTTTTCTTTTCTGAAAACTTCAAGCAGCGGCTCCTGGACATTAACCTATCACTGGGACAGTTATTCTTCGTAAATAGATGGAGGGTTTCAGCCATATTTCAATATTTTTACGACGAACTCATTCTTACAGTAGCGTGGCCTAGCAACAGCTAAAGCCTGGTACTGCATGCTATTTAGCTTAAGCTAGTTAGCAGCAAAATGCCTCCGTTCTCTACAGATGACTTCCACAAACTTCTACAGAAGATAGCCGTGTTGGAATTGAAAATGCAACGGTTGGAAGTTAACGTGGAAGTGAATGGACTAGGTTGGAATGACACCACTTTACCAGTGTTGCAAAAGAATGGACAAAGGCATGCTAACTCAAAGCTAGTTAGCAGCTACAAGGATTCCAAGGAACAGGAGGGCTGTGTACCGGGTAATAAATCTACAAGTGGTAGTCCTCCCT
The DNA here is from genome assembly GCA_902827135.1 of Harpagifer antarcticus. Classification (NCBI taxonomy): domain Eukaryota; kingdom Metazoa; phylum Chordata; class Actinopteri; order Perciformes; family Harpagiferidae; genus Harpagifer; species Harpagifer antarcticus. Next base: position 738,694 of record CADEHL010000848.1, read on the forward strand.
CGAACTCTCTGGGTGCAAGGCCGAAGAGTAAATCATTTCCATGGGATTTGGGAGGACGAACAACAGGCAGAGCCCAGCGCTCTGAAATCTGTGATGCGACCGGCTGGCCTGCATTGTTATCACCCAGGATAACCTGGATAACCCGTCCTCTTCACATAGCAGGGTAAGGACCAATAGCTACTCCAAAAAGGAGTAAAAGGCTAGAGGGAAAGCTAACGACTGGGCCTGAAACTCTGATTGTGGGTGACTCTGCTGTAAGAGATGTAAAAGGTCTGTGTAGTAAGAACAACACCAAAGTACTCTGTTTTCCCAAGGATATGGTCTCTGACTTGGCTGAGAAGATCCTGCATATTGGGGCTGAACATCCGACTGTGAAGAATGTGGTACTGCACATTGGAACAAATGATGTTGTGAAACAACAGTCAGAAGTGCTGAAAAAAGACTTTAAATGTCTGTTGGAAACTGTCAGCTCTCTAAATGCAGAGGTGTTCATCAGTGGCCCTCTACCGCCAGTCAGAAGAGGAGTGGAGAGATTCAGCAGATTGTTTGCACTGAACACCTGGCTTTCAACTGTCTGTATTGACCATTCTGTCAATTTTATTGACAACTTTAACTTTTTCTGGGACCGCAGACATCTTTTTAAGGCAAATGGAGTTTGTCTGAACAAGTCAGGAGTGAAATTGTTTATCTCCAACGTATTCAACTGCCTACGTCATCAATCTGTTCCCTTTGCCAAGGACAAGCAATAAGAGGAATCAAAACAAGAGAAAGACACAACACATTGCTCAGAAAACCTTGAAAATCTATCACTGCACCCGCCTGAGGAATGTCTTGATTATGGGAGACAAATGGAGGAGTCTCCACCGCCCTTCACCCCCCCTATCACCTCTGAGGATACTCCTCCTTCACCCCACCGTTCTCTCTACTCTCCGTTCACCCTTTCACCCTCGCCCACCCTCGCCCACCCTCCTGGAGATCGCTGAACACACAAAGGAGATACAGAGGGTTGGCACCGATTCCTTCCTGGAGTTCAAAGACCAAACTAAGGCGATACGCAGGGTTGGCAGCATGTCCTTTACCCCCGCTCCTCAACGACGCCCACCAAAATCACTGCAGAGACGCGCACCATCTCCCCCGTCTTCATCACCATGCCTACATCAACCACCTCGTCCCCCTGGCAGCATGTCCTCTACCCCCGCACTATCTCCCCCATCTCCATCACCGTGCCTACGTCAACCACCTCCCCTCCCTTCAAGAAAGCATCTGCAGTCTCCGAAGCCTGATAAGGATTTGTGTGTACAAAACGCAACAAACTCTTACTGATATTTGCTGGGTCCAGGCTCAAGGGCATATGGCACTCTCAACTCTTTCCAGGAAATGCCAGGGCCCTGCCTGCCAGTAGCTTTGCCGATATCTGTGTTGATAGGTAATAGATTAAGAGCAGTGAATCATCTTAGATACAGGAAGCGCTCAAACGTTTGTGTGAGTTTATCTAATTTAGCAGTGATTCCATGTCAGCCACAGCTTGTTACAAAAAACCTGACTGATAGTGTGTTTAACGAACTTAAACTAGCTTTATTAAATGTCAGGTCTTTGGCAGGAAAAACATTTTTAATCAATGATTTTATCACTGAGCAAAATCTTGATTTTATGTTTTTAACGGAAACTTGGATTGAACAAAATAACAGTGCAGCTGTTCTTATCGAATCAACCCCTCCCAACTTTAGTTTTATGAGTCAGGAAAGAATGCATAAGAGAGGAGGTGGAGTTGCTATTTTGTTCAATGATTCCATTCAATGCAGGAAGACATCTTATGGGAACTTTGCTTCTTTTGAATATGTGGCCCTTCAGCTGAAATGCTCCTCTCGAGCTCTGTTCCTAAATATCTATAGACCACCCAAATACTGTGCAAGCTTTTTTGATGACTTTACTGAACTGCTGTCTATAGTGTGTATTGACTTTGATCGTCTAGTCATTGTTGGTGATTTTAACATCCATGTTGACAACCCCCAGGACAAAGGGGCAAAATAACTGTTTTGTGTTCTTGATAACTATGGACTGACTCAGCATGTGACGGAGCCCACGCACAATAAGGGACACACTCTGGACTTAATTATCTCAAAGGGTCTGAATATCTCTAAGGTTGTGGTGACTGATGTTGCACTCTCTGATCATTCCTGTGTGTTCTTTGAGAGCTCTATTTCTGTTCACAAAAATGTTCAAAAAGAGGTAACCACAAAGCGATATTTAACTGAAAATACTAGGGAAATGTTTACTCAGAATTTTTCTTCCACACTTGCCCCTGCTAATATCTCAGTAAATGAGCTAGTAGATCATTTTAATTCAAAAATTAAAAATGTTATAGATGCCATTGCTCCAACTAAGGTAAAGGAAGTGACTGGGAAGAAAATATCTCCATGGAGAAAGGCCATGACCGTGAGAGCAGAAAAAAGAGTGTCGAAAAGCTGAACGTAGGTGGCGAAAAACAAATCTCTAGGTTCACTTTGAAATCTATAAAGAGAGACTTGGCCTTTATAATTTGGAATTGAAAAACGCACGACAGTCTTTCTTCTCTGACATCATTACCAACAACAAAAACAATGCACGTGCCTTGTTTGCTACCGTCGGCAGACTAACTAACCCCCCAGTGTTGGTAGCCTCTGAATTTCTATCCACCAGGGCATGCAATGATTTTGCCTCCTTTTTCACTGACAAAATTCAGAAAATCAGACAAGCAGTCAGTGCCTCTGCATCAGGTACAGTAAATGTGTTGTCCCTATGTCCACCTAATATCAATTCAAACACCATGACACAATTCCATCAGATTAATGATAAAAACCTAGAGGACATTATTCAACTTCTGAAATCCTCCTCCTGCTGCCTTGATATTATTCCAACAGGATTTTTCAAAGATGTTTTGCCTTGCATGACCTCAGATCTACTTCATATAGTAAACAAATCTCTTCACTCAGGTATTTTTTCACAGGCCCTAAAAACTGCAGTCATTAAACCGCTCTTAAAAAGGAATAATCTAGATGCTTCAGTAATGAACAATTACAGGCCCATATCAAACCTGCCATTTATAGGTAAAATCATTGAAAAAGTTGTTTTTCAACAGTTGAGTAATTTCTTGCATTTAAATAGTTGTTTCGATGTGTTCCAGTCAGGCTTTCGTCCAAACCACAGCACTGAGACTGCTCTTGTAAAGGTCTTCAATGACATCCACTTAAACACAGACAGTGGCAGAACTTCAGTGTTAGTATTATTAGATCTCAGTGCTGCGTTTGACACTGTTGACCACAACATATTACTCGACCGACTAGAAAACTGGGTGGGACTTTCGAAAACAGTTCTAAATTGGTTTGAATCCTACTTAAAGGACAGAAACCACTTTGTTTCTATAGGTAAATACACATCTGAGTTGACAAATATGACATGTGGGATAACTCAAGGCTCCATCTTGGGGCCTCTTCTCTTTAACATCTACATGCTACCGCTGGCTCACATAAGGAAAAACAACAACATAAGTTACCATAGCTATGCGGATGACACACAAATGTACGTAACAATTTCACCAGGAAACTATGCTCCAATTCAAACACTGAGTAAGTGCATTGAACAAATCAATGACTGGATGTGTCAGAACTTTCTCCAATTAAACAAAGATAAAACTGAGGTAATGGTTTTTGGAGCCAAGGCAGAACGTATAAAAGTTAGCGCTGAGCTTCAGTCTGCAATGTTCAAAACAACAGATAAAGCCAGAAATCTAGGTGTAGTCATGGACTCTGACCTGAGTTTCAACAGTCACATTAAAACAGTTACTAAATCAGCCTACTATCACCTAAAGAATATATCTAGGATTAAAAGACTAATGTCACAGCAGGATTTGGAAAAACTTGTCCATGATTTTATCTTCAGTAGGCTGGACTACTGCAATGGTGTCTTCACAGGTCTCACTAAAAAATCTATTAGAAAGCTGCAGCTAATTCAGAACGCTGCTGCTCGAGTCCTCACTAACACTAAGAAAGTGGATCACATCACTCCTGTTCTGAAGTCTTTACACTGGCTTCCTGTGTGTCAAAGAATATATTTCAAAAATACTGCTGCTGGTTTATAAAGCTTTGAATGGTTTAGGCCCAAAATACATTTCTGACCTCCTGCTAAATTATGAACCATCCAGATCTCTCAGGTCTTCAGGGACTGGTCAGCTTTCTGTCCCCAGAGTCAGAACTAAACATGGTAAAGCAGCGTTCAGTTATTATGCTCCAAATATCTGGAACAAACTCCCAGAAACCTGCAGGTCCGCTGCAACTCTGACTACTTTTAAATTCAGACTAAAGACTTTTCTTTTTGCCGCTGCTTTTAATTGAACTATTCACATCTTAAACTGCACTGTAACTTTTATCCATGTATTTTTTTTTTTCTTTTAATGTTTATTTTATTCTATTTTCTTTTTAATGACTAATTTTAAATGCCATTGTCTTAATGTCTTTCGTTTTTTGTAAAGCACTTTGAATTGCTTTGTGTTGAAAGGTGCTATATAAATAAACTTGCCTTGCCTTGCCTTGTAGTTATGCATTGAATGAAAAACTTGGGTCGCAGGTTCCTCAATAGTGCATTACAAGACATCTATCAATATTTGTGCATACCTCCAGCAATGTTAACTATGTTGAAGCACTTATTTTAACTGATATTATACATAATGTATTATACTCTTATAAGATGTATGTAGATATTTCATCTCCGGCCTTGTCAAGTATTGAACAATCAATAAATAAAGAACACAGAATTGTTAAACATAAAACACAGAATTTGTGTGATTATACTAAATGATTTACAAATAAACACCACTGCATATTTACAACTGTTACACATGCTGATGTAACGCAAATGTTCCAACTTGTATATCGTATATCTTATCTTAAGCTGATCGATGGCTACTGCCATATTTGCAAAATTTGCCTCTGAACCTTGACAAGTGCATGTTTCAGGCTTATCAATTAATGTAATGTAATGTAATGTTATCATTTAACAACAGGGGTCACAAACATAAGACCAGCTGTTAAATAAAGCTCTTCTGACCTTAGCTGGCATGTGGGTATATATAGTAATGCTGCCCATTATGGGCACAAGCAATTTTCACCCATTTATTAATTATATGTTTTACATTTGAGTGTTTCCTATCCCCTAAACCTCCAGGGATGTACACAGTTTAATACTGGCAACTTCTTATTATGGGAAATACGAAAACGTCTTTTAAAACTACAACTCCCAGTAGAAACGTGCAATAGATAGAGAACATGTTGCGAAACACAATAGCCAGCATGTGTAGTTCTGGGGACGGGGTGGGGGAGGGGGGGACGCGGTGGACCCGTTCAAATCCAGTTTTGGACAGTCTGCCGTGGTTCCATCCCATTTCAAGTGCTGTTCGAGGCTCGGCGTAACCCTCAGAGCACACTCTCCAATCATAGAGCTTGAGGACTATCACGGGGTTTGTCAAACAGAGCACATGGTGTAGTCCTAAACGATAGCTGGGGATTCTGGGTAGTGTAGTGTCTTCTGACATCCTTTACTCCGAAAAAATATTTGTTTCTCCGAATCGAAGGGGAAAAATACAAAAGCATTGCACACAATTGAAACCAATCAATGTTGTGTAATTAACGAGGATAATCTGGTGTTTTTTAGTCGATGAGTAGTGCAGATATCACTGTAAAATCAATCGACAGTAAGGGGAATACTTACTTCCGGGTGTACAATTCTCCGTTATCCAATGAGAATGGACGCTCACATTGCCTTTAAGGGCAGCCGACACAAACGAATGCCGTGCTTCCATGAGCGTCTAACACTAGTGATGACTAGCTTCTTTTTCGTGTCCTCAGAAATAAATGTTCAGCTCTTATTAAAAAAGCGAAAGCTGATTACTATCTGAGCTTAACCACTGATTGTTTTAATGACCATTCTAAGTTCTGGAAAACAATTAAATCACTTCAGAACAAGAAGGTTTCTAGTTTCCCAAAAAAACTGAAGGTCAGTGATTCTTTTATTTCAGATTCAGATGGTATGGCTAATGCTTTCAATGCTCACTTCAAAAAGGCTGGTCACATTTTTGATGAGCAAAGTCATGACTCTCTAAATGGTCGTACTCACAGCCCTAGTCAAGAGATGAACTCCCCTGTTTTTGATTTAGCTTATTTCTCGGTCTCTGAAGTCTTACAGGGTTTGCAATCAATTGATCCTAAAAAGTCTGCCGGGCCTGACGGCCTCGACCCGTTCTTTTTAAAAAGTGCAGCTCAGATTATTGCACAACCAGTAACTGATATTTTTAATCTCTCCCTATCCACTCACACACTGCCAGCTGTGTGGAAGCAAGCTCTGGTATCGCCGCTCTTGAAAGCTGGTGATCCCACGGAGTTAAATAACTATCGTCCTATCTCAAATCTTTCTGCGTTATCAAAGATTTTTGAGTCCCTAGTTTCTACTCAGCCAAAACTTTTTTTAAATTCACACAACATCCTTAACCCTATGCAATCTGGATTCAGATCAAAGCACAGTACTGTGACTGCCAGTCTGAAAGTCTTAGACGATATTAAGGCTGCTTTGGATAACAAATCTGTATGTGTTGCATTGTTTATTGACCTAGCCAAAGCATTTGACACTGTAGATCACCACATTATGTCTAATGTTATGTTGATGTCTCCTTTCGGTCATAATGCCATTTGCTGGTTTCAGAGTTATCTAACCGACCGTACTCAATGCGTCAGGTTGGGTAGTACTGTCTCTGACCCTGTCAACTTGAAGAAGGGAGTTCCACAGGGCTCTATTTTGGGGCCTTTGCTCTTTTTATTATATGTAAACAATATTTGTAATCAGATGCAATTTTCTACCTATCATATGTATGCTGATGACACTATCGTATACTCATATGCTCCTTCTCTGGATATGGCCGTTTCCAATTTAAAATCTGATTGTATCACACTGCAGCATGCACTTCTTGATTCCAAACTGCTTTTGAACAGTAAGAAAACCAAAGCAATGCTTTTTGCTCCCAAGTCAGCGTCCTCTTGCCTCTCCATTGACACCCTTGATGGCGTCTCTGTTGAGTTTGTCGATACCTACAAATATCTTGGCTTTTGGTTGGACAGTAATCTCAACTTCAAACACCATATTGAAGTTCTAACTAATAAATTGAAATTCACTCTTGGTTTCTTTTACAGACTTAAAAGTTGTTTTTCAACTTCATCCCGTAAAAGGTTGGTCTCTGGCTTATTCCTATCCCAGCTGGACTACGGTGATACCATTTATAGATGTGCCTGTCCCACTGTGTTGGCCAAACTTGACCCACTCTACCATGCTGCACTGCGTTATATATCAAATGCACCCTATAGGACTCATCATTGCAAACTGTATAGCCTAACTGGATGGTCCTCACTTACTATGCGTAGGATGCAGCATTGATTTTTATTAATGTATAAAGCCATTTTAGGTAAGCTTCCACTGTACATATGTGCCAGATTTGCTCCAGTTTGTGACTCTTACAACCTCAGATTCAGTGCCTGGATACGGTTCCAGGTACCTGCTGTGCGGACCGAGGCTGGGAAAAGGAGTCTTTTTTATTATGGTCCTTGGTCTTGGAATGACCTTCAATCACGCCTCAAACTGACGGCACTTGTCTCAATAGCATGTTTTAAATTGAAGTTGTCTGAAGTCCTTACCACTAGCTGCTCTTGCAGTAATAAGTAGTGCACCTTTCTTACTGTCCAAATGTGCACAATGTAGTGACTTTTTTGTCTTTTGTTTTCTTAGTTATGTTCTCTGTATTTTATATGTTTGTGTTATGTGTAACGTTGCTGCCTTCTTGGCCAGGTCAGCATTGCAAATGAGATTATATCTCAATGCTTTTATCTGGTTAAATAAAGGTTAAATAAAAAAATAAAAAATACGTGGGCTGGACCTGTATTTTACAGGAAAGGAGTGAGCAGAGGGTGGAGTTGTCGATTCTTGTTCAGTTTTCATCTTCCTCACCCTCTCAAACTTTGAGTTGCGCGCGTTGCTAAAGAGACGCGCTACCATGGAAACCAAACAATGGTGTAGCTGTATTAAAGTCTGAGTGGAAACAGTCGTGAGTAAATCTGATTTTGTCAGAAATCGGGAGAAATATGACCCCGGGGAGAGGGCAATGAAATCGGGAGTCTCCCGCGAAAATCGGGAGGGTTGGCAAGTATGACACACACACACACACACACACACACACACACACACACACACACACACACACACACACACACACACACACACACACACACACATAATGTTCGTATTTAGTCTCCTGATTTTAAATGGGAATCAAATAATTTGAGTCTTCCCAAAGCACCAGTGTTCTGCAGTTTGTGTGGGCCTACTGTACTGTTGCAGTTTTGGAAGATTCATAGCTAACCACACTGAAGATTATGGATTATCTCATATTTTTAAACCTCAATTTGTCCTCCCCCCACCCTCTAACATCACCAGATAATTTAAGGGGTCATTTCTCAAAAATGTCTTCCGGGGGAGGATCCCCCCGGACCGCCTTAGTATGGTTTGGCCCCTATTTCCATAGCCCCACCAAAAATATTTTCCACCAGCCGCCACTGCACGGGGGCATCGTTTTATCTCAAAGTATGATAGAGAGTAATAACCTTGCAAGGAGAGATGGATTCTAACTATATCACGTGAGAATCAAAGGATCACACATCAGATGAAAATTTATGTTGTCAGGCTTCTAGTAAAGGTGTTTGTGTGAAGCCAGCTAGTGACCGGACAGATCAGGATCTTGATGTTGAGCTACTGGCATCTACAGAGACAACATCGAGAGGTATTTTCATTCAAAACAACATTGTCAGCTTCTAAAGAGGTTCATATGGATGCTACAATTGTATAGGTATGATAAACAGATATTGACTTCATCCAATCACCAGCCAAGTACTTTTTTAGAGTGCATTCCTTCTCTGAAATGTTTCCGTAGACGGCATCTTAGATGTTTCTGTGTAAACAAATCATCTGGTGCATCAAGAAAGTAAAGCAATTACATGGTCTGTGTAGACAAGCGGACTGATTATAATGATATATATCTCATCAAAAGCTTTGTGAGATAGATGTTTGAAAACAAGTGTATTATACAGTAGATGTCATGTTACTGTATACATTCAATATGAGTGGTTTAAGTCCTGATTGGCTGAACAACTGGCATATGCATTTTTCAGGAAGCTGATTCAAAAAGAAGAATGCACAGCCTACTATAAGGTGTAACTTTTGTGAAATAGCGCATGGAACTACAACGTTAATAATAGGAGTATCATTGATTTTTATAGAAGGGCAGGAGCATGTTGCATGTCTCTGGCTTTGGAGCAACAGCTTATAGAGAATCCAGTATGGAGAGATCATTTTATTTAAAGCTGAAGATAAATGATAAGGAACTACAGATCCTCTACCAGTATGCTGGTTCATGTTGCCTTAATGGACTCAACATTATTCATACGGCCCACAGGCCATAACATAGATACAATAACATGCAGTAGCAGACATTAATGCTCAGACCTGAGCACAGGCTCATCTCCCTCTAATTGTCTTTGAGATCACTCTGCCACTCTGTGCTCAAATCTCAGGGAGGCTGAATGATGATTATGGGTCGGAGCATCACTTTTGAAATGCAACACTCACACAAGCGTATATTTATTCATACACATTCACCTGCAAATGCCCTAGCAAACCCACCCACACACAAACCTATTTCCATAAAGCCTTCAAGCCCGCTCACACAAACACATTTGCAGGCAAAATAACGATTCATGCCACGCAGGAAGGCTGATTCATATTTGCAAAGTGATATTACAAAGCAGCTAACGTTTTGTATTGTGAAAGGAAGGGCTGGGCTAACCAAAGGGAATTAAGCAATTTCCCTGCACACGTTGAATTTGGGGCGTGGCGGCATTTCCCTTTCCCTTAAAAGGGTATATAAAATGTAAATTATCAATAATGTCCATTAACATGTGTATAGTCACAATGAAATGGTAGATTATTTTATAAAATCGGATAATGTTTTTGTGTATTTAGTTATCCATTGCTTACACTGTAATTGTATCCTTTAGAAAAATTTAGAAAAAGTAATCTTGTGAAAAGTGAAGTAACGAAATGATTAGGTGACATGATGACAGAAAACTCAATTTGCTGATAAGGCAAGGCAAGCTAGTGGACCTTGTGTTAAGATTGTTTATTTTTTAGGCTTTACAGCGGCAAATATTTTATCAAGGGCTGCCGTAGCTCAGGAGTGGTTATCCATTGTTGGAAAGGTTAATTCACTTTCCCATGCAAACAACATGTGGAGGTGTCCTTGTGCCAGATAGTGAACCCAAAATTACTGCAAATGGCTGTAGTCAAATGTGAGTGGCACCTGATTAGCAAGTAGCACCTTGTAAGGCTCTGCTACTAGTTTATGAAATTGTGTGAGAATGGGAAAAGCCTGACTGACTGTGTTAAAAGTGCTTTGGGTGATAACAAAGACTAGAAGAAAGGCATATAGTATGCAGGTCTCCCATCAAATCAATTGAACAAATCAATATTATGGTACAAGAAAAATTCATATTTATTACAAAAACATGGCCTGGCATCAGTACATATTGTTCATAAATGATAGAAATATGTCACTTCTCACTTCTGAGGGCTATAAATGGATTGCTGTAAGCGGAGGGGGAGGAGATTTCAGAAAGGTAGAATGAAGGGAAAGGAGGTCAAATTGTATTTCCTGGTACAAATTATCTGTTTTCTTTACCACTGAAATATCACATTCTCCCCAGTGATTCAGAGCGATCATACTGAACATACTTTTGACGTATGAAAAAGGTATTTTGATTAAATGTTGCAGTAGCAGTAGTATTTATGACTTCACTTAATTCCGGACGAAATAAATTGTCTCACCAAAAGTGGCTCATTTAGTTCAACATTGCTTGAACACAAATGAGACTTTCAAACAATTTATATTTGAAAAAAGAAAAACTGGTTTGAAAGACACTCAAAACTACAGATTGAGATAAGGGAAGCGAGAGAGGGAATGGGGACAGCAAGACCATGATAAATCATTTTAGAGAGAGTGATTAAATGAAAGGAGTGTGAAATCACAGGTGCAAATGTGATAGGGGAGAGAATGGAGGAGAGATATGAAGAAGCTGGGATAAGGTAGAATGTGTGCAATGGGGACAGCCCTCATCTATTATGAGTTTTGATAATAGTCATGGTTTGTGTGTGTGACACAATATATCATTGTTTTTATTCCGACTGTTCATTTCAGATAAGTATGTGTAACCAGAGTGTGATATTAAAATATGTATTCATATAATGGTGACATACATATTAAACAGAAGTGTTTATGTGTGAGTATGCTGATTAATGCTATTATCTGCTGTATTTGTGTCCTCTAATCATCCTCCTCCCTGCTTGTCAACGTTGACACACACACACACACACACACACACACACACACACACACACACACACACACACACACACACACATACACACGAAATACTGCAGGCCTCATGTTGCTGTTGCCCTTCCTCATTCTTTTTCACTGTTTCTTTTCTCCACCTTCGCTGTCCTCTGTTTAATGCATTTTCGCACCTTGCAAGGTTCAAAAGTGCACGTGATTTATAATGCATTTTTATCACCTTGCTTATAAGAATTGCACTAGTTTACGGATTCAAAAACTAGAAGCAATTGAGTGAAGAGAGAATATTTAAATGAATAATTTCCCCCAAAACCCTGACCAGAAATGGAGCACGGCATTTCAAATTTGGCTTTTCAATAATTGAAGGGATAACTTACATTTCTGAAATTACAATTAAAATATAAGATCCATGACATTTAAGCTTCATTACTTTGAGTCCAGTATTTTGTGGAAATTGCCATATATATTACAAAGCAATCTGCATATAATAGCTCTTGAATACATTTGTCTTCATATCAGTGATTTTGCTTGGAATGTTCTTTAGTCCTTGATCAATTTATTTCAAATGCATTACATTTTCTCAGTCATGTACTGTATTCAGCAGATTGATAGCAATGTGGAAAATATCTCAGGCAGTTAGGGCTCTGAAAATACATGGGCCTTGCATTCATTTTTCCAAATTATTAGATATACACTGGAACAATCGTTAAGCAGTTTTTCGATTGACATAATGATAGTCAACCAATTTTAAGAAAGAGGGTTTTAAGTCAAAGTTATTTCGTATGTGGCATTCCCCCCAATCCCCCTCAAGCCTATAACTTTGGGTCATGTCAATTACTCTATGCAGTTATTCAAATTAGAAACATTGCTTATTAAAGCACTACATCCTTTGTCTCTAGGAATTTGCAAATACAATAATCTTTATCTTCTGGGTAGAAATGGTCGGTCCACTACAATGTTATGGATTTATTTATTTTCATAAGAGGTGGAAAAAGTACTCAGATCTTGTACTCAACCTGTTAAGCCCCGAGCCTGTTTTCCAGGCTTTTTCCTGTTTTCATTGCTTTTCTCAAAGGAATGATAAACCTGTGAGTTGGATGTAGAAAAGTCAAAATCAATATCGTTTTTTTTTTCAGATTGAACATAGTAAAAAAAAAATGCAATTATAGTGTCCGTCCAAAGAAAAAACATTACTTATTATATAGTGAAAACCATCCTTGAAAGATGGGATAGTAGACTAAAAGCTTTAGGAATCCAAAGTATAACATATAATAAGTACCCTGTATCAAGATTGATGCAAAACAAGTTGACCTTTTTAGAGAGATTTAGCAAAAAGAAAACCACTTCTGGGGTCATTTGGGTGGATTTGCCATATCTCTGGCCCCCCTCGGGCGATTTTGATGATTGACATCTCTTTTTAACCGTTAGAGCCAATAGAATTGAGGGGAAGTTCCTAAATCCACCTAAACGTTACCAAATAGAGTGCCACAGTGACGCGTTCTAAAACCGAGACGGATCACGTTTTGTTCTACGACATTAAATACATCAGCACTGATCCAACTGGTGATTTTTGAAGAGTTTACGTGTCTGAAAAACAATGGTTGTTAATAATTGCCTGAATTGGACTTCAGAAGTTGTCAAGGCCGTTTTACGCCATTACACCGAACACGTAAACATTCCCGCTAAGTCTGTTTTTCCCCGTGTTCTGTTTGAAGCAAGTACTTGCCTCCTGCAAACTGTTAAAACAAACGCTTCAACTTGTACAACTTTGAATCTGTAGTTTTGAATATGGATCTGTCATACACTCTGCTTGTTTGTACTTACACAATAGGTGTACTGTTCTCTCTATGTGTTGTACTGTCTCAGTGTGAACATAGATTAAACAGCCAGCTAAACTCTTTTGAGAGCCAGGGAATGAGCAGCCATGCTCCTTTATTGACTTATTTGCAGTCCACTGACATTCAAACGGAGTGAAACTATAAAAAAATAAGTTACACGGCACTTAATAATTTCATACATGCAAGGGTAACATACACAGATTAACACATGGGACCGCTAAGTGTAAACAAGGTAAATATAGCTAATACTAGCTGTACAATAAGCATGTATACAGGCTAGTATGGCAAACGCAAGCATGTATGCTAACGCTGGCGCGAATGCTAGCGAATTTTTTCTGTGTTTAAACATTTCTAAATGTCATCAAATAAACACAATATATAGTTACTAATCCTTACAGTGTACGTGTAAGGCTTACACTTACGGCCCGTCCACACAGCGGCGTGCGTTGACGCTTGGAGGTGGGCGTATCTGAAGCTTGGGGATGTTTTGCGAGCAACGCCACCAACAACCAATCACATGAATCTCCCGCCCCCGACATACAAAGCAATAGCAATGTTAAAACGAAGTAAACTGGATATAAAATCCCCAAACAGGCGAAAACCTACCAGTTGCCACTGTCTCTGCCACCTCCCTCCATGCCTCGCTCTTCCGGTTTGTATCCCGGTAGATGAACAGAGACTGATCATACAGCACCGGGTGATTCAGTACCGCTATAATGAATTTTCCCTCCATTTTTTGGAATATGAGGAAATTACCTGCGTAGTCTCTCCCAGCATACACGCGGTTTGATTGGCTAGCGCTTGTACTGGCAAATTTGCATAAACGGGATTTCATTGGCTGACGCTTCTGCCAGGCGCCAAAAGTTGAACATTGCTCAACTCTTGAAGCGAGCAACGCCAGCAACACTCCACGTCGCTTCCCAAAATGCAGTTCGGCTAAAAGTGACATCACCCCATTCAAAGTGAATGGGCAGAAGCGTTGGAAGCTTCAACGCACGCCGCTGTGTGGACGGGCCGTTACAGTCATTGCTTTCTGACGGACTTGACCCTTTTACTCTTCATGTTGCATAGGGAAAATTAGTAGCAGTCTATTGCCATGCTATTCAGTTCACTTTCTCCTACGTCCTGTACCCAGTTTTCTGTCTAACCTTCAGTATACATTTCACAAACATTTAAATGTGAAAATATGAAACATACAGGTCAATATCACCTTGCTATTGGTAGCTGAACTGTCAATACCCTAAAACACATTCTTAAATATAAATAGCTAATTTTGAGTTATTTAGACACAATTAACACTTATAGTTTCATGTGTTATTACATAAGAATAGATCATATTTGTTAAGTGTTACTATGGCAGAATTACTATTCTTGTGGTACTACTGCCTTACTAGGCGCATATTGAGCAGAGCACATTAAGACCCAAACTCATGTACAACAACTTCCTTACACGCAATAAATAAGAACTAATTAGAGGGTTATTGAGGAAAAACTCTCAACTAATGGCTTATTACTTGTAGAATATGGTCATGTAGAATAAGGCATTAATACGTGTTTTATAATGACTAATAAAGAGCCAATATACTGCTAATATGCATGTTAATGAACAACTAGTTGATTGTTAATTTCTGTACCTTAATATAAAGTTTTACCCCGCCGGCGGGGGCTATGGGGCTTAATAGGTTAAGTAAAAGTAGAAGTACCAGAGTGTAGAAATACTCTGTTACAAGTAAAAGTCCTGTAAAAGTACAAAAGTATCAGCATCAAAATATAAGAATAAATGTACTTTCCCATCTCTGACCCTCATATAGGATACCACCTACTTTCTATTATTATTAGAAATGGTATTATTATGGTATTGCGCCTAAAAGCTGTTTGCCAGCCGCCCTTAAACAACAAATGAAGAACAAGAAGAAACACAAGAACAAAACGAACAGAAAAGTTAGTATGGCGATTTCAGATAAGCAGATAACCAGTTCCTGGTCTCCCGGTTTTTCACTGTCAAGTCTCCTCTGATTTTGCTTGCAGAGTTCCCCACTTGAAAGGGACTTGAGGCATCTACCGGACTTTAAAACAGGATTCCACTCCAATGACACAGCTTTTTCTTTTTCGCCGAGTTCCAAAGGGACAAATGGCGCACGCGCAAACAATTTACCAGAACATAAACCGTGACTCTGCGGAGCTCTCACACAACATTATGGATCTTACCGGCTGCCTGACTTGGTAGAAATGTCTCCCTTCTACACAGGGCCGTATCCAGGATTTCCTAAATACCGAGATCCAAACATGCTAGGGGGGTTCGGGGGATACCCCCCGAGATTTTTGGGATTTTCATGATCTAGTTAGGTGCTTTTTCAGTCCTGTGGGGGGTCACAAATTGGAACCCCGCCGGCGGGGGCTATGGGGCTTAATAGGTTAAGTAAAAGTAGAAGTACCAGAGTGTAGAAATACTCTGTTACAAGTAAAAGTCCTGTAAAAGTACAAAAGTATCAGCATCAAAATATAAGAATAAATGTACTTTCCCATCTCTGACCCTCATATAGGATACCACCTACTTTCTATTATTATTAGAAATGGTATTATTATGGTATTGCGCCTAAAAGCTGTTTGCCAGCCGCCCTTAAACAACAAATGAAGAACAAGAAGAAACACAACAACAAAACGAACAGAAAAGTTAGTATGGCGATTTCAGATAAGACACAGGTGCTAGAATCCACCTGCTTCTTTTAAATCAGGTGTGTGGGAACATTTCGGGTTCACTGTGGACTACAATAACGATTAAGTGTGCGAGTGGTGGATCGGACGAGGACGGTGTGTCGGCGTTGTTCTACAGTGGTGCGGTATGCTAATGGTAACACACGCCAAACATGCTAAATCATATCAGAAGGCATCACCCAGATTTGCCAATCACCGGAGCCCGGCAAAAGACAACAGCAGTTCAGCAGCTGATCCCTGCTGTTTTCAAGAAGCCAATAGACATGAAAGCCGAGAGACCAAAATAAATAACGGAAGCTTTTGGCATATGTTTTTCAACGACTTTGCGCTCTTGAAACACTTTCTTATTATTTATGATGTCATATTTTCAAGACATTCTTTTTAGTTTTACAGCTTGATGAAACCTTTTTGTTTGACATCAGCCATTATAGATAATATGACCATCTGAGTGTACTGTGTTTGGTTTGTTTTTAACTGTTTAATACAGTTAATTATTCAAAATGTCAGAGTTCTTTATTTTTAAACTGAAACTTGCACTACTGTTCAAGCATAAATAACAACAAACCTGGAATTATGCATTTGGGACTTTTTTTTGCTTTTTCATGTTGTACTGAACCGTACCGAACCGTGACCTCCAAACCGAGGTACGAACCGAACCGTGACTTCTGTGAACCGTTACACCGCTATTATATAGTGTTAATAATTGACCAGCACAAGTAGAAATGAAAACAATTGTAACAAATAAAAGTTTGACAAATAAAATACATTTATCTATAAAATGTCAATATAAAGAAAACATAGCAGCCTTTTAAGAAACAATACTAGCCTTTTAAGAACCAATAGCAGCCTTTTCGTTTAGTGCATTTTTTTTTTAAGAGTAACAAAATTAGAACCAGAATAATATATATAACCAGAATAATATATATATGTATATATATATATATATATATATATATATATACACCAGGCTGTACATCAGCGTTACTGACACTTCAAGTTCTCCAAAGTTGGTTCACAGAGCTTCATGAATAAGTCTCTTTAACTCCTCAAGCTTCCGCGTACTCTCCTCTGCAGTTTCTTGTAGGTTGTCTTTTTGCCGACTCGATAACTCAGCTTCTTCAGCTGTGTCCAGCTCTGCGATTAACCTAGCCTCCAAGTCATCATTTGCTTTCATTACTTTTTCAACTTCTTCAGTGAATTTCTTGAAACTGTCTCTGAGCTCTTCTTCAGACATGTCCTTATAAGTCCTGGTGATGGTGTTGGCCAGACGAGAGGCTAATCGCTTTGCTGTCGTCCTCTCCACCTTTAGTGGACAGACTTTCCTCTCGCTTGATCCGCCATGATTTCCCATTTTTTGGGCATTCTGCCCTTTGCCTGGGGAGTGGTGTGTTCCAAGAACGAGGAACCTTGGATGATCAGGTCTCAGGTGTTTTGCTTGAGTTCAGCGTTTCAGGAATTCTTCCAGTTCCTGGTCTCCCGGTTTTTCACTGTCAAGTCTCCTCTGATTTTGCTTGCAGAGTTCCCCACTTGAAAGGGACTTGAGGCATCTACCGGACTTTAAAACAGGATTCCACTCCAATGACACAGCTTTTTCTTTTTCGCCGAGTTCCAAAGGGACAAATGGCGCACGCGCAAACAATTTACCAGAACATAAACCGTGACTCTGCGGAGCTCTCACACAACATTATGGATCTTACCGGCTGCCTGACTTGGTAGAAATGTCTCCCTTCTACACAGGGCCGTATCCAGGATTTCCTAAATACCGAGGTCCAAACATGCTAGGGGGGTTCGGGGGATACCCCCCGAGATTTTTGGGATTTTCATGATCTAGTTAGGTGCTTTTTCAGTCCTGTGGGGGGTCACAAATTGGATAATATATTGATTTCAAACCATGTCAGTGGGCTGACAATGTTAGCATCAATTATTTTTAAAGTGTAATACATAAGAATCAGTTGATTGTTACTATTAATGATCTGGACATGATCTGGACATGATCTGGCAAAATATTTATTAGTAGGCTGCTGCTTCCAAAGCCAAAAGAGTTTTGGTTTTACACAAGACAGAGACTGCTGCCCTTTGATGTGATGTTTGTTCGACCCATGTTTGAAATGACATTCTACACCAATATATCAACTAGAGAGCAGACTTGGTTCTGGAGTGATGGGTGATGAGGAAATTATAGTAATGGATGACCAGAGATAAGTGAAACCAATTCTACCAAAAGCCAACGAAAGGAGGTACTTTACTGTCCTAAACAGGATATTCAACCATTATTTAAATTGACAACATGCATTAAAAAAAATCACACAGGTCTAAATATAGAAAATAAGGCAATAATACATTAAGAAACCTGTATTGTGTAACATAAAACATTCATAACAGATCAGCTCATAATGTGCAGTTTATGGCACCTAAATATGTCCGGTGAGCCTGAGTACATTGATTGTGAGGCTCCTGAAAAAGCTATTGGAAAGAGTTTCCAAGGAGCCTTTCTCCTAACTGCACAAGAGTAGATGTTACCAAAGTGATAGTGCATTTCATGTTATGGATGAATAACTTTATGAAGCTTGTGCTTTGTGTACACATGTATTCAACAGTTTAAGTGTACAGTGAGTAGGGAAGTTAAAGGTGGGGTAGGTAATTTTGGAGAAACCAGCTCGAGTGCGCTAGAATTTGAAAATACACAGCCGGAAGAAATCTGCTACTTCCTTACAGAGCCCCTCCTCCAACTCACACAAACGTGCACATGACCAATGAGAGCACAAGATAAGTTTGTGCATAGATGGAAGGCTGACAAGCAGGTAGGCCATCCAGTTACTTTAGCCGGGCCGGCTAAAATGATTGGTCGTGCTGTTTACAGTACTACGGCTTCCACAGATGAAATTTTTTAATGGATTTTTTGTCAAAGCACTTCAGATATTCATTGCTATCGGGATGTTAAGAGCATTCCATGGAATATAACAAAAAGTGTATCTCGAGCCGGTTTCTCAAACTTACCTACCCCACCTTTAAGTGTGCTCAGGCTTAATGGAAATACAATGTATATTACAAACACAGGCTATAAATTGGAGGCTCATGCATACACGGAAGTTCTCTACAGTGTCGCTGGATCTTTAAATCTACTCTGCATCATAATCATAAAGAATGCATGCACACCTGCTCTGGTGTCTCCCTTGTTTTTATGCATCTGTTAGGTGACAAACAAATAATTTTCAAGGGAGTCACATTTCATTACAGCTCAGGGTTATGTTTTTCTTCTCTCTTTCTCATCTTCTATGCCAGCCTGACTCTAAGAAGGGTGATAAGCTATTTCCTCGGGAGAGTCTCTGCTCATCCAAGGCACTTTTGTCTCCCCATCTCATCTCGATGAAGGGCCTTTTCGAGGTCCTCAACTCAGTAACGAGCTGACAGATCCCGTCCACCTTGCTGCTTTTTTGGGTTGTTTGTTATTCATGTTAAACTATTAGCTGTAAGAATGACGATAATTCCAATCAATGTCGTGGCTGATAAACAACTAAATAATTGTTATATCACAGTAGGTCATTACAATCCAGTAAGGGCTGATTATAATAACTCTATGAAGGTTTTATTTGCAGCATAGAGGATGCACAGTAACATAGATACAACACATTATAATTTAAAACCTGATAAAAGATGATTGTTATTCTGTAGGAGGCAATTACAATCTGAGTCAACCATATCAAATTACCTGTATCATTGAAAATATGCTATCTGCGTACTGGTGTTTGTGATCATAATCAGACCATGAATATTCACCAGTGGGACGGCTTTCTTAAAGGTAATCTTGGAAAGATCCCGTATGTAAAATGTTAGCTCACTGGTTCTGTTAGTAAAATGAAAAATTCTCTCGAGGTGATCCCCTGAGGCTTTGGTTTTCCAGTCTGTAGCACACTGACAGAAGCTAATTTGACACTTCCACTGATACACACACACACACACACACACACACACACACCACACACACACACACACACACACACACACACACACACACACACACACACACACACACACACACACACACACACACACACACACACACACACACACACACACACACACACACACACACACACACACACCACACACACACACCATACATCACTTCAAGGGACATTACATTGACTTACATGCATTTCCTGGAGACTTATCCTAACCTTAACCATAACCAACACATGCCTAACCCTTACCCTTAACCCTAATCCTAAACCTAACCAAGTCTTCACCCTAAAATGAATGATTCCCCTCATGGGGACCTCCAATTTGTCCCCATAAGGGAGGCGAGTCCCCACACGTGACTTTGTAAACAGATTTAGGTCCCCACAAGTATAGTAATGCTACACACACACACACACACACACACACACACACCCACACACACACACACACACACACACACACACACACACACACACACACACACACACACTCTTCTGTAATTCTCATTGTAGCAAGTCGAATGCATGGCATCAATTTTACAATCACACTAAACTCCAATACCAAATAATAACCTGAATGACAGTGGCTCAATTACCAACATTTCTCACCAATATATTTTCCACACTCTCCACCTCCCACTCTTAGTCTACAGATAGTGTAGGTATACATGAAAGTTTATTTGAAGAGATTGAACATTTCTAAGAATACTTCATTCTTCATGGAGGAATACATGTGGTACATTTCAACGCAAGTGCTAATGTTTCAAGCAGTCAAGCAGTCACATTTACTGGACAATTTATTTTATTTGCAACAAAGGGTGTAGGGAAGTGTGAAAAAGCATTTATTTTGATTAAAAAATTCAAGGTTATTGCCTGAAATTAGCTTAACACCTCTTCAGCATATTTTAACAGTGATTTTTGTCACAAACGAGCTGAGGACCAAAATGCAGAACACGGGAAACCAGAGATAGTCGGTAACCAGCTTTATTAGAGGCAATAGGCTGGTAGGAGACAACACGGCAGATAGTAGGCAAAGGGCTGGTCGGGGACAGGCGAGGTTTCCGGGAGAAGGCAGGACGGGAGTCGTAGGCACAGAACGGGTCAGGGAGCAGGCGAGGCAGGCTGGTCAGGGACAGGCGAGGGTTCCGGGAGAAGGCAGGACGGGAGTCGCAGGTACAGAACGGGTCAGGGAGCAGGCGAGGCAGGCTGGTCAGGGACAGGCAGGGTCGAAACCGGGAGAGCAATCTGAGGAGTAGTGCGGGAAAGACTGGCATGCTGCGAAGTACGATCTGGCACTGAGGTGAAAGTGAAGTGGGCCTAAATACTAATGGAGCTGATGGGTGTAACAGAGTGAGAGAGAGAGAGACAGGGTGTGACTACCAGGTGACTAAGGAATGATAATGCAGAAAATAGGTGAGTGAGAAAGCAGACTGTGACAGAACCCCCCCCCTTAATGGACGGCTCCAGACGTCTAAACAATACTAAAAAAGGAGACTCAAGAAAAAAAAAACCCTACAGATACCGGGTGGAAGGTGGAGGTATGGGAAAGGTTAGTACTCGTCTGAGACCGCTCTCTCGGCCTCTCCCTCCTGGAAATCCTCGTCCTCCTCGCCCGATGACGACTCCCCCTCCTCCTCGACGAAGCCTCTGGTCCGTAGCGGACGAGTACTCCCTGGCTTAACGCCTGGTTGAGCGTGGGTCCTAGACGGCTGCTCCGGGTAACGCAGGTGGAAGTCTCGGATGAGTTGAGGGTTGAGGATATGACGAGCCGGAACCCACTGCCTCTCCTCAGGACCATAGCCCTCCCAGTCCACCAAATATTGAACCCCTCTTCCTCTGAGACGGGAACGGAGTAGACGACGAAGGGTGTAGGTAGGGCCCCCATCGATCATCCTAGGGGGTGGTGGTGGAGGGGCGGCGGAAACCATAGGACTCTCCCGGACAGGTTTAATCCTAGAGACGTGGAAGGTGGGATGGATCTTCATGTTCCGGGGCAAACTCAGTCGAACTGCTGCAGGATTAATGACCTTGACAATCTTGAAGGGTCCAATAAACCTGGGCGCTAACTTCTTAGACTCCATCCGAAGGGGAATGTTCTGAGTGGAAAGCCACACCCTCTGGCCTACCTGGTACACAGGTGCCTTGGTTCGTCGGCGGTTCGCTGATGTGGCGTACCGGTTAGCAGACTGAAGCAGAGTTGTACGAGCCTGCCTCCAAGTCCTCCGACAACGTCGGATGAAAGCCTGGACAGACGGACAGGTAACCTCCTTCTCCAATGCAGAGAACAATGGGGGTTGAAAACCGTATGCACACTGAAAAGGGGAAAGACCAGTAGCGGAACTGATGAGGGTGTTGTGGGCATACTCCACCCACAGGATGATCGGAAGCCATGCAGCGGAGAGTGGTCTCCATCTCCTGATTCTTCCGTTCGGTCTGGCCATTGGCCTGTGGGTGGAAACCGGAGGTGAGACTAACCGTCGCCCCGATCAGTTCACAAAACTCCCTCCAAAACACAGAGGTGAATTGGGGCCCCCGGTCGGAAACCACATCAGTCGCCAGTCCGTGAATGCGAAACACGTGGAGAAGAATCAGTTCTGCCGTCTCCTTAGCTGACGGGATCTTAGGCAGGGGTATGAAATGAGCCATCTTACTAAACCGATCTACCACCGTCAAGATGGCAGTATGTCCGTGGGACGGTGGTAGACCGGTCACAAAGTCCAATGAAATATGTGACCAAGGGCGACGTGGGACCGGTACTGGATGAAGGAGGCCAGCTGGCGCTTGGTGAGATGGTTTGTGCCGATTGCACACAGGACAGGCGTTCAAAAACTCCCGGGTGTCAGCCTCCAGCGTGGCCCACCAGAACCGTTGTAGGACCATCCCCTTGGTACGTTGAATTCCAGGGTGGCAGGAAAGTCTGGAGCTATGAGCCCACTGAAGCACCTCAGCCCTCAAAACCTGAGGCACAAACAAGCGGTTAAGAGGACAAGAACTAGGACCGGGTTGGTCCACCAAAGCGGTCTTAACCCTCTCCTCAATCTCCCAAGCGAGGACGCCGATCACTCGAGGAGCAGGAAGAATAGTGTCCGGAATACCCCGGGTGTCTCCCTCCCTCCCGAACTGCCGAGACAAAGCGTCGGCCTTCACGTTGCGGGAGCTCGGGCGGTAGGAGAGAAAAAAATTAAACCGGGTGAAAAATAACGACCACCTGGCTTGCCGAGAATTCAGTCTCTGTGCCGACCTGATGTATTCCAGGTTCTTATGGTCGGTCCATACCTGAAATGGTTGTTCTGTCCCCTCAAGCCAGTGTCGCCACTCCTCCAACGCCAACTTGACTGCTAGAAGCTCTCGATTCCCCACGTCATAGTTTCTCTCCGCCGGACTCAATCTCCTCGAAAAGAAAGCACAGGGGTGGAGCTTCTGGTTCTCACCAGAACGTTGCGACAGGATGGCCCCCACCCCTACGTCAGAAGCATCCACCTCCACCACCAACTGACCAGCGGGGTCTGGTACTTGCAGGATAGGAGCTGACGTAAACCGGCCCTTGAGGTCCTGAAAAGCCTCCTCGGCTGCAGGGGACCATCGGAACGTCACCTTGGATGAGGTCAGGGCGGTGAGCGGGGCGGCCACGGTGCTGTAGCCACGGATGAACCGTCTGTAAAAGTTGGCGAATCCCAGGAAACGCTGCAGCTCCTTCCGGGAATCAGGGACCCGCCACGAGGTAACTGCTGAAACCTTAGAAGGATCCATCTCCACACTTCCTTGACCCACGATGTAGCCAAGAAAGGCGACCGAAGAAGTGTGAAACTCGCACTTCTCCGTCTTGACGAACAGTGAGTTCTCCAGAAGTCTCTGGAGGACTGTCTGGACATGATGGACGTGCTCCTTGAGGTTCTTTGAAAAAATCAAGATGTCGTCCAGATAGACAAAAACATAACGATCCAACATGTCTCGGAGTACGTCGTTCACCAACGCCTGGAAAACTGCAGGGGCGTTGGTAAGTCCAAATGGCATCACCAGGTACTCGTAATGTCCCGAAGAGGTGTTGAAGGCGGTCTTCCATTCGTCCCCCTCCCGGATTCGTACCAGGTGATAAGCGTTTCGTAGATCCAGCTTAGTGAAGATTGTAGCCCCCTGTAGTAACTCAAATGCTGACGAGATGAGTGGCAAGGGATAACGATTCTTCACCGTGACGTCGTTCAGGCCCCGATAGTCAATGCAGGGTCTCAGGGTCTTGTCCTTCTTCGCCACAAAAAAAAACCCTGCTCCTGCGGGTGATGTGGAAGGACGAATAATTCCCGCAGCCAGAGAGTCATTGACGTAGGTCTCCATGGCCTTCCTCTCCGGTGCCGAAAGCGAGTACAACCGGGCCTTGGGTGGGACTGCGCCTGGATGTAGCTCAATGGCGCAGTCATAGGGCCGATGAGGTGGGAGAGATGTCGCCTTAGCCTTGCTAAACACCTCCTTAAAGTCCAAATACTCCGCCGGAACCCCTGTGACATCCGGAACCAGGTTCATATCCACAGATAGTTGAGGTGCGGCGGCCTGCTTGAGACAAACCTGATGACAGGAGGAACTCCAACCTAGGATGGACCCAGTTGCCCAGTCAATGTTCGGGTTGTGGCGGCGGAGCCACGGATAACCCAAAATCAGAGGGATTTGGGGGGACCGTAGCACATGAAACTGGATTGTCTCATGGTGGTTCCCCGACATGAGCATACGGACCGGTGTCGTCTGGTGTGTCACTGTTCCCAGCAGGTGACCATCCAAAGCATTAGCCGGTACCGGCTGGAGCAGCCGAACCTGTTGGATGCCCAGCTGTCGTGCGAGCTCCTCGTCAATGATGCTAACATCTGATCCGGAGTCGATAAAAACAGCCAGAGCCTGAGATTTGCCTGTCAGGAGGAGTCGAGCATGGCACAAGGGTCTTAGATTGGGGATCAGCTCAGAGGTTTGGCCCACCAGTATACTCCCCATTACTGATGAGCTCTGTCTTTTACCGGACAACGGGAAACCCTATGTCCAGCCTGACCACAGTAAAGGCAAAGATTACCTCTTCGACGTAATTCCCTCTCCTCAGAGGTAAGACTGGTACGACCCACTTGCATGGGCTCGACCTCGTACCGTGAGTCAGAGTAGGAGTGGGAACTCTCCGCGGAACCCGGAAGTCGAAATCTCCCGGAAACCGGAAGTTGTTGTCGCGAGCAGCGGCCCGCCGCTCGCGTCTGTTGCTCTCCTCTCCGAGTCTGGATTCGTCCGTCAATCCGAGAGGTGAGCTCAATCAACCCATCCAAGGAAGCAGGGAGATCATAGGAAACCAGCTCATCTCTCATATAATCCGCTAATCCTCTCAGATATGCGTCACACTGCGCCGGCTCATTCCAGCTGCTGCGACGGCTGCTGGTGCGGAAGTCAATAGCGTAATCCACCACCGTGCCGGAACCCTGGCACAAACTCAGCAGGCCTCCAGCAGCGTCGGGACCCAGACGAACGGGACCGAACACCTTCCGCATCTCCGCGGAAAATGCCGCAAAAGAGGCGCAGGCTGGTGTCTGCTGCTCCCACTCAGCAGTTCCCCATAAACGTGCTCTCCCCGTCAGATGATTAACGGTGAAAGCTACACGAGCCGCCGAGGAGGCGAAGGTGTGTGGCTGCAGTGAAAACAATATGGAACAGTTTGTGAGAAAAGGACTGCATCCCTCCGGCTCACCAGCGTAGCGTTCCGGCGTTCCCACACGAGGCTCCGGAGCGTATCCCGTCGACCCAGGGGCTGGAGCGAGCATCGGAGCTGCGGGCGGAGGGACGGTAGCAGCCATGGTAGCGGCTAGCTGTTGTACGGTGGCGGCCATCTGTTGCATCTGGGAGGTAAGGTGAGCCAGCGTTTGTCCCTGGGTTGAGGTTGCCTGGTGGGTCTCGATAGCTAAGGTAGCTATTGTGACCTCCTGTCTTTGGATGGCATCCTCAACCCTCTCAAAGCGGTCTCTAGGAGACCCGGTGTTTGCTTGGTCCATTTCTGGCCAGATCGTTCTGTCACAAACGAGCTGAGGACCAAAATGCAGAACACGGGAAACCAGAGATAGTCGGTAACCAGCTTTATTAGAGGCAATAGGCTGGTAGGAGACAACACGGCAGATAGTAGGCAAAGGGCTGGTCGGGGACAGGCGAGGTTTCCGGGAGAAGGCAGGACGGGGAGTCGTAGGCACAGAACGGGTGAGGGAGCAGGGGAGGCAGGCTGGTCAGGGACAGGCGAGGGTTCCGGGAGAAGGCAGGACGGGAGTCGCAGGTACAGAACGGGTCAGGGAGCAGGCGAGGCAGGCTGGTCAGGGACAGGCAGGGTCGAAACCGGGAGAGCAATCTGAGGAGTAGTGCGGGAAAGACTGGCATGCTGCGAAGTACGATCTGGCACTGAGGTGAAAGTGAAGTGGGCCTAAATACTAATGGAGCTGATGGGTGTAACAGAGTGAGAGAGAGAGAGACAGGGTGTGACTACCAGGTGACTAAGGAATGATAATGCAGAAAATAGGTGAGTGAGAAAGCAGACTGTGACAATTTTGGCCGTTGGAGGTTTTATATTAAAGCTTTGTTATTATTCGAAAGTTGTCGTTGAAGTTTTATCAATAAAATATTGCTTCTTCATATATGAGAAAACAGTCAAAACAATATTGTATTTGTGGTCCATTCTGAGAACGCCGACGGGTACAGCATGTTTGGAACAATATACATTTTGTTAAACAGAATATATGCAGCATTTCTTATGGTGGAACAATGCAAAAACCCAGAACGTTTTTTTCTAAAAAAAAGGGAAAGAAAACACTTGTGGCTGAATAAAATGAGGTTAAATTGAGTTAATCGCATTCAAGGAGACTTGGATGACTTCCCCTTTGGGCTAGAAGAGCACCCAATAAAAGAAAATCAAGACAGATTCAGACTCACAAAGCTTACCATTGATTTCATTTTCTTAAAGAACCCAATAAGATTTCAGCAATACACCCTCATTTAGCATTAAAGTAGATCGGATTGTTTACATCAAGTAATCAATGCACAGTTGGATACGGCAAAATAGCTTCTGCTACTCAAAGGAATCTGAGCATCATGTGATGTTCAGCGGAGGGAGACCCCATGGGATGATAGATGATAGATGGGATGATAGAAAACAGAAAAACAGCCGATTCTAACGACAAAAAGCAAGGAATGCCATTAGGTAATGTTACAAGAAAACCTCAATGAGAGGAATCTGTGGTGGTAGAGAGGAGTGGGGAACAGTGAGCAGGTCAGATGATGAAGAGCACATCTGACCTTTTCTTTCTCTATAGCCGGTGCCAGTAAGAGTCAGATGGTACCGCTTAGCTGTTGGAGTTCAAGTGTTCCGTTGAAAAAAAGGCCCCGCCGTTTGAGATATTTATGATGAATGATGCTGTGTGATGCATGGGCACCACAGGTCACATGAGGTCTGTGTATTTGGTTTTAAATGCAAATCAGTGCACTTATATTCAATGTGAGAGTTCAAATGAATAGAAAGAAAATATGTTTACTTCTGTGTGTGTATGTGTGTGTTTGCCGATCAAGTCACACACACACACACACACACACACACACACACACACACACACACACACACACACACACACACACACACACACACACACACACACACACACACACACACACACACACACACACACACATCCGGGATTTGCTACATGTTTGAATCAGAAAGAGGCCTTACACTCTGCAAAGTAATGGAACAATATGGGAAATAATGTTGCATATTTCTCATGTCAGAACTTAGCCTCCCTCCAAATTCTGCACAGGGGAACTTTTGGAAGCAGCAGCTACTATGCCTAGAAGGCTGCCAATGATTTATCAATGTCCAAAAGAGACACACTGGTTATGCAGAACTAGAGAGGAGAGGCAGCTGTGCAGATCAAACTGGAGAAGGAGCACAATCCAATGTCAGTTTTAGATCTACCTGAATCAATGGCGGAGATTAAATTAAAATGTCATCTTCTTTTCTTTGGCAGAAAGAAAAACAGACAGAGAGAGTGAGTGAATAAACTTGTGTCTGACTCTGTTCTGAGCACCTACTAAGTCCAGGGCAGGACTGGTTGTTCTGTCTACCTATTTGCATCATGCAACTGTGCCCTTCGTGGCAACATCATTTCTTCAGCATGTGTGTGTGTGTTGCAAGTAGAGGGTTAGGGCGGAGGATTTGCCATATGCCAGGCCATATGGGTGTGCAGGGGTCTGAAACACACACACAAACACACAGGGCCAAGATGCCACCGTCAATGACATCATTTGATAAATCCTCTTTACCCACAGAGGCCGGGCGGGAAGGGAGAATGGCCAGAGGCTAACAATGTATTGTCTTGCAATTACAAGTATGCCTTGCCACAGTCCATAAACAATCACCACATTGTATGCAGTTAGGCACAAAAGCACCCGAAAGCACTTTTTATAAATTGCCTTCAGAAGTGGAATAAATTGTACACAAACAGCACCAGCATTTTACAGCAGATAAAAACATCAAACAATTATTTAGGTTCGGAAATGGCAGAAAAGTATAAACAATCACAGTATTATTAAGGGCAGGATAAAAAGTCCTCTCTTTATTGTGATTGTTTCTCAGATTTCCCATACATTTTCTATCAATAAGCTGAGTTGTAAATAAGCCACTGTCACCTTGTCAGTTCTGAACTGTTCCTCATAAAACAATGTATTCAGATGTGTTTTAATGGCTATTAATAATGTATTTTTTTGACCACTTAGGGGAAGCAGACAACTGAAAATGAGATCCATGAAATGTTTCTACTTAAAATAGAAGTTGTGGCAAATGTTTAAGCAGACAGTTGCCTATTTCCTATCCAGCAGGCAAGGAGCGACATTATCATTTTTATTGTTGAAATGTGTTTTGTGCACACAACCAATTTCATTCCAATGTTGACTCCTTTTTTTTTTTTTTGGTCAAGACCAACTCCTGCAGGATATATCTGGCTGTTAAATGCTTCAATATGTTTAGAAGCTAGCCGCTAACTTTGTCTGCATGCCATTTGCTGGCAGCACTTTTAAGCAAAAAGCTCTGATAAATCCACTCTATGCTACCTGGCTGCTCTGCATCACACACTGATAACAGTGAATCAAAAAAGTGAAAGTTGCTGAAACGTGCTTAAAAGTTTGTTGTAGCTCTGAGAGTTATGTGATAACTCTCAGTGTTGAAGTTACCCCATAACCATTAGGCTACATGAACTCATTTGTGACAAAATGATCAATGAATGGACCTTTTGTGTTAGTTCAACATTGCCATTGGGGTCTGTTCAATATGATTATGTGTCACTAGAGCCTAGAGTCTAATACCATGAGTTGAAAAAGACAAAACTTTTGATAAAGTATTTTATTGAAATTCTCCTTCACCTGGTGTTTTAGTAATGTGCCGGTGTATTCCTTTGCTTCTGTTGAGTTAAGTGGAATTTCTGCAAGAATCCTGAATAGCACATTTCATTTCTGCACGGCAGATTTCTTCATGGCTCTTTTATAACCAATGTTGTGCTCGCCTGCCAGCTGACATCTGTTGCATGGCACTATGTGTGCCAGCTTTCTTTTGCCCCTTTCATTAGTCAGCTGTTTCCAGCCCTTGGCTTGTCAATATCTATTTGGAGTTAAATGATTCTAAAAATCATTCAGCTTTTGTGACACCTGCTTTACCAATTTACAATAACTTGATATCACACCTCCCATCTGTCACAATAAGGCCAGTATTTAAAGAGTTTGGATCTTTTCTGATGCGGGTACTTGGGTCGACGGTTGGTAAACACTGGGACACTCTTCCCAGCTTTTAATAAAGCCTAGAATATAATCATCATGATCCTAATGGCTCTATCATCAATGGACAACTTGTTCAAATGTAGCATCTGAAACAGAGTTTTGGTGATTTCTGTCCAATTTTCCTGTAACATTATCTGTAACCTTGGCCAGTGCATCCTCTAATTAAAGTAAACTTTCGCAAATGTCAGCTAATTCATCCCACACTGCAGCCCCCCCCCCCCCCACCCTCTTAATCACTCATTACTCATATGCTTCAATATAGCAATTATTTTTTCTCTAGTCCTGGTGAAATATTGGTTTGGAGAGGGGTGTGACTCAACATCGTGAGGCAACGTTTCTGTGTTTGTTTGTGTTTCTTTGCATAAATGAACATTTAGAAATGTTTGTTCATTCAGGTTTATAAATTATGTTGTTTTTAAGTTGTATTTTCAATTTTACAACAGTCAGTGACTGACTGATTAATTAGTCTGTTGCATTAGAAAGCACTGCTTCAGAGGCTGGATCCCTTTCAACCTGCTGAGGGAACAGTGACTCAAACCTAACCATGAAAACACGACCACTGCTTTCCTGTTGCCTATCAGAACATGTTGCATCAGACTGATTGCTCTTCAGTCTTCCAGTTTGAGAGATGAGGTGAAGGCTGGCTGTGTGTGTGTGTCCCTCTATCAGTATCTGTTTGAGGAATTGAAAAAGCAGTGATGGTGCACTATAATGCAGCTACCATGAATTAAACATTTCCCCTTAAACTCAGAGTAGGTTTGTGGAAACTCACGTGATTTGATTCCAGGCTGTCAAATTAATTAATGATGTCAAACCTTTCCGGAATAAACTAAAACCTTGCACATTGTCTGCTTCAAACCCCATGGTTCAGAGGTTCAATGTGTCCAAGAGAGAAAGGCCATCTGCGGTGAATACAACATAACTTATGCATGCTAGCATGGCCCCTCCTGTCGGCCCACTTTACCCTCAGGGGGGGGACAAGGCATGTCCTCTGCTCCTGGGGGTCCAGTCCGAGCCGTGGCCATGACTTCTGCAGTAATTAGCACTAATCACATTAACAACGGTGTTATTTAAAGACCTAAACTCAATCACTAAGGACAGTCAGGGCACCCTCGATGCATTTATCCCAGACATTTGTAGCACATTAAAAGGAGAAAGGGGCTGTGGTAAATGGAGACAACTTAAAAGTGTTTTATTTTATTTGAGAGGTTCTTCTCTATGCAACAGGGAAATATATGTGGCTGTTGTTCATGCCTGCAAGCAGATACTGTAAGTGTTATGGGAAACGATAATCATGTAATAAATATATATTTTAAAGGTGCAGGCACACATTCAACAACGATAAAATACATCTGTTTCATTTTGACTAAATGGTACAGTCTCAAACCTTTTTTGTATTTATTTACTTCATTGTTTTGTTAATTATATGAAAAGTAAGGTACATTAAAAGTGTGTTGAATACAACTATTATGTCATCAATGTTACGCTTTCCGAGAGCTTACAGGAGTGAACCCACAATACTGAACACTATGGAGAGGAGACAGAGTTTATGAAGCAAAAAGGTTTATTATCAAAAACCGTTTTATAGTGACAAAAGAGGGATTAGATAATCCACAAAGTGCAGGGCCAGGGAGTGTCACCAGAGGAGGAGCGGAGGTCCGAAGCCGGGGATCCTGAGTTGGCGAGAGCGAGCAGGCTGGAGCAGGTGTGCGGAGAAGCACGGCGGAACACAGGCGAGGAGAGCCGGGGATCCAGAGCTGGCGAGAGCAAGCAGGCTGGGGCAGGTGTGCATGGAAGCACGGAGGAACACAGACGAGGGGTCTGACCACAGCATATTACTAGACCGACTGGAAAACTGGGTGGGACTTTCGGAAACCGTCCTAAATTGGTTTGAATCCTACTTAAAGGACAGAAACAACTTTGTTTCTATTGGTAAATACACATCTGAGTTGACAAATATGACATGTGGGGTTCCTCAAGGCTCCATCCTGGGGCCTCTTCTCTTTAACATCTACATGCTACCACTGGCTCAGATAATGAAAAACAACAAAATAAGTTACCATAGCTATGCAGATGACACACAAATGTACGTAACAGTTTCACCAGGAGACTATGCTCCAATTCAAACACTGAGTAAGTGCATTGAACAAATCAATGACTGGATGTGTCAGAACTTTCTCCAATTAAACAAAGATAAAACTGAGGTAATGGTTTTTGGAGCCAAGGCAGAACGTATAAAAGTTAGCGCTGAGCTTCAGTCTGCAATGTTCAAAACAACAGATAAAGCCAGAAATCTAGGTGTAGTCATGGACTCTGACCTGAGTTTCAACAGCCACATTAAAACAGTTACTAAATCAGCCTACTATCACCTAAAGAACATATCTAGGATTAAAAGACTAATGTCGCAGCAGGATTTGGAAAAACTTGTCCATGCTTTTATCTTCAGTAGACTCGACTACTGCAATGGTGTCTTCACAGGTCTCACTAAAAAGTCTATTCGGAAGCTGCAGCTGATTCAGAACGCCGCTGCTCGAGTCCTCACTAACACTAAGAAAGTGGATCACATCACTCCTGTTCTGAAGTCTTTACACTGGCTTCCTGTGTGTCAAAGAATAGATTTCAAAATACTGCTGCTGGTTTATAAAGCTTTGAATGGTTTAGGCCCAAAATACATTTCTGATCTACTGCTAAATTATGAACCATCCAGATCTCTCAGGTCTTCAGGGACTGGTCAGCTTTCTGTCCCCAGAGTCAGAACTAAACATGGAGAAGCAGCGTTCAGTTATTATGCTCCAAATATCTGGAACAAACTCCCAGAAACCTGCAGGTCCGCTGCAACTCTGACTACTTTTAAATCCAGACTAAAGACTTTTCTTTTTGTCGCTGCTTTTAATTGAACTATTCATATCTTAGACTGCACTGTAACTTGTATCCATGTATTTTTTCTTTTAGTGTTTATCCATGTATTTCTTCTTTTAATGTTTATTTTATTAGCTTTTCTTTTAATGACTGATTTTAAATGCCATTTTCTTAATGTCTTTCATTTGTTGTAAAGCACTTTGAATTGCCTTGTGTTGAAAAGTGCTCTATAAATAAACTTGCCTTGCCTTGCCTTGCCTTATATCGCTCAGTTTCATATTACAGATATCCAATAATACATCTGTATAATGTTAAGTGTCTCATAATGGTATAAATGCTGTTTCAGAGGATGTTCAATGAGGAAAAGAAGGCCATTGCAGAGGGATAATATGTTAGGAAAATATGAGGGAAATAGGTTCTCAGTTAAAAATCGAAACTATAAATGGAATTTGCCAGTTACATCTACAGCCTATCCACTTATTCAATCTTCAACACTGGCACATGTATCTCTAAAAACCTCCTGTGTCCAGTGTCATATCTCAACTCTTTACCCATTTGTCAGGGCTGTGGAATGGAGGACACATTCATTTTAGGAAATAGCCAGAATGCCCTAGGACACTTCATGGGTTTTTAAACAATAACTAGCATACTACTTTTAAACTGCTTCCATCTATTACTCTACAACAAAAGCTAAATTATTTCCTTCTTTGCCTGACCCCTCGCATGAAGTAGACCCAAGCCATACAGCGACTGATGGACTGGAACACTTCGACGGAGGCTAGGATGGAGACAGAGCCAGGGAGCCGCTACAGCTCATGAAAGGCTGCACTCCTGGAGCTTCTTATGTAACTCCCTGTCCGTGTTTCTGCTGCTCTCTTTCTATGTATTTTGTTTGGGAGACATAAACAGAGAGAAAGAAAAGGTAAACATATCTGTGTTTTAAAGTACTAAGAACAACAATGAATCACCCAGCCAATTAAGCTTGCAACATTTCCCACAGCTTCATTTGATGCAAAAAAAATTCTCATCACCATTATTTCCTTTGATTTACCTGTTTACCCTTCGAAACTCTATTAAAGGGAAAGTGGACAAAAAGTAAGTTGTTCAGAGCTCATTGCTGCGACTGCACCGCACGCAGCACGTGGCTTAAAATCAATGCAATCCTGTTAAGTTTCTCACCATAAAGAAGGGGACCCTCACTATGCCAAAATCAAATGCTGTTAAGATTGCTTGCATGCTCAGCTGGGGTTCTTTCACTGCTGGAAAGTTTATGTTTTACTAGATTAAGGTTGTCAACTCACAGGAGTGTCCCCTTATTCTTTTTACCTTTTTTTACACTTTTTCATCTGCTTCTACAACCTCATTATTCTGAGAAACGTATTGCTGATAAACTAAAGGGAGAAAAACAAACAGAGGGAATGAATTAAATACATTCTTCCCCACCGAAGATGTGAATAGCATTTAGCCAGCAGATTTAAAAGAACAACCACCTCATTTAACATGCCTTGAGAATACATCCATTAGGATCGGCTGAATAAACTCCACTGATAAATGAGTTTTATAAACATTCAGTTATGCTTGGCTTAGGTCATTAAGCTTAAAAGGCCATTAGTCGAGCACCCATGAGCGCACTGGCCGGGCCTGAATGAGCTACACATCAGTTAGCATAAAGTTTGGATAGACTGCCTCTTGTTAAATGCCAATATGGATTTTTACAAAGTTCACAAAAACAGTTGGCATCATTTTAAGGTCACAATAATAATTACACAGTGCTGCATTTTAATCTATAAAAGGGGATTCAATAATCATGTTTTCATCATATCAGTGCTGTTTTTAAGGCCAATTACTTAGATTGGCAAGTGTTAAAGGGGTTGATAAAAGTTGTTGAGAGTCTCGGGTATTAAAAATACAGTTGGTGTCCTTTTTTATTTATTTATGACTGTTACATGTATACTAAGTTTGCACAAATGCGGAAGACATCTTTAAAAAACGCAATTCATTTCCAACATGAAACATGCAGCTTATAAATATTTCTAACTCCCCAAAATCGAGTTTATTACCTGACGCATCATCATCCAATAAATCACGCAAGTGTTTGCAGTGTTAACCTGTTAAGCCCCAAGGTCCTCCTCGGCGGGTACATCACTTTTTTTTTTTCACGACACTGTGTCTCAGGGGATCTTAATATTTAAGAACCTATTAATGTGTTATACCAGATTAATGGGAATAATCTCAGCTAACTGACGATACCATTTTTACCAAAACACAAGTCTCATAAGAAGCATCTAAATGACCCATGAGTGAAAAATGCTAACGCACTTTGGCACAGAACTCAAGATAAAAGATACCCTTATTACTTATCGTAGCTGCATATACAAGATATCCGATTAAAGCTGAGGTTCCACAGATTATTTAGGTATAGTATCATCACTGAGTGATCCGGACTCGCGACAGGGGAAGCAAACACAGACATCACAACACATACCTTTACGTAGCTTTTACTCTCACTTTTAGTCTCACCTTAGCTGTCAATCTGATCAAAAGAGTTGTTCAATGGCATTAAAACGAGAAAAAACGCGGCTGAATCGGTTAATCCATAGGTTGATAATGTTTCTGTGGAATAATTTTTTTTATTTATAATCCGTAATTCAATTTTTATGTAAAGATCGGAGAGTAAAAGTTAGCTGCTAATGGTAGCCACCAGAGTTATCGCAGCTTCCGGTTTTGGCTATGCGTCAGTCTCACACACACACATTACCAAATAAGGAGTATGTGGGAGTTCCCCTCGATTCAATTGGCTCTGACGGTTAGAAAGAGATGTCAATCAGCAAAATCGAGCAAGGGGGGCCAGAGATAGGTCAAATCCACCCAAATGACCCCAGAAGTGTTTTTTTTGTGCTAAATCTCTCTAAAAAGGTCAAATTTCACTTGTTTTGCATCAATCTTGATACAGGGTACTTATTATATGTTGTAGTTTGGATTCCTTAAGCTTTTAGTCTACCATCCCATCATTCAAGGGTGGTTTTCACTATAAGTAATTTTTTCTTTTTTGGACGGACACAATAATTTACATTTTTTTACTGTGTTCAATCTGAATTTACTTTAAAATAAAAACATCTATATTGATTCTGACACTTCTACATCTAACTCACAGGTGTAGCCTTGCTTTGAGAAAACAGATTATTAATTTAACCCTTTTAGAAGGGAAGATATGGTCATTTGTTCTGGGAATGTCAGTTTTCGAACCTGAGACCTGAAAAACAGGCTCGGGTTTTAAAGCGGAACTTAAACGTGGAGACATAAAGTACATTTTAGATAAATATTTGATTTAATTTGAATAATGACTTCATTAGCTGTCTTCTGCACAGTTCATAATAGCAGAGCATTTACTAAAGACAATCACTTCCTCAAAGAATTGGAAAATCTATTTTGTTTATGAGGAGAGTGAGTTTGTGTGGTGGCAGTTGTGCTACTGCAAATGGTGTGTGCTGAAAACTAATGTTATATTGCACAGTTGCAGAATTAATGTCAGGTCAAGGTGCTGAAGCATACCATACAGCAGGGGTCGGCAACCTTTTTGATATGAAGTGCCATTTAAAAAAAAAAATTGTTATCAGCGTGCCAACGATCGAAAATTATCAAGTGGGGGGGGGGGGGGGGGGGGTGAGGAGCTTGACGCTCGTCAACTATCAGCAGGAGGGCGGGGGAGCCTCTGCGGGGAAGCAGTGTGTGGACCTGTCAGCGCAACTTACATGATGTCGAATTTAACAAACACATTTAAATAATTGGTTTAAACGGCATAATGATAAGGACGATCGTCTGTTCTGTGATTCTCCAGAACACACATGTTATGATATTAGGGTCATGCAGAGAGAGATGAGATCGCTGTCCCTTTAAGAGAGAGAGAGAGAGGTGTGTGGCTTGTGCATACGTGTTTGTGGATGGTAGAGCGACAGTGAGGGAACGTGTGTATGTTTCTGGAAGTGAAACGAGGAAGCAGAAAAACAGAGGTCTGTGATGTATTTTGTGAAACAGAAGAACAGCTAAATAAATGCAACGGCCTCCCAAGAAGAGCTCGCCTCTCTCCAGTCATTTAAGCTAAAGTGGGTTATTGAACCTGAAGCTTGTTGCTTCTGCCCTCCTCGACTACGGTCTGGGAGCCGACAGGAAAGTTCAACACACAGATGGCCAGTCCGCCCCTTTGTAGCATATTATTTCGATGAGAGATGAGCAGATCGCCACTGGGTTTTCCACTAAATACACAGCCACGCAAAAACTGCGGCATTTGTACAGCTCCTTATTATGGGCAGGCTACTGCAATTAGTGAAGTGCATTCCTCTGTGGTGAAACGATCAGCACCACGGAGGAAAGCGGCAGAAAGTCACCTGGAGTTAAAGAGAGCGGGGCTGCGTTGCGTGCATGGCTTCCTTCTGCGGGTAACGGGGAGACGCGCTCTGGCGGCGGCCTCGTTCAGGATCCGAAAATACAATTTAAATATTTTTGCACACTTATTCCACTTATTCCTAGCGTGCCACTGGTTACGGGTCGGCAACCCCTGGCACGCGTGCCAGCTGGCACGCGTGCCAGGGGTTGCCGACCCCTGCCATACAGTAAGTAAGTGAAGAAATATACTTGTTTGGAACTAGAGTATGCACAGTTGCCTGCTTTTACATTGCCTTAGGTCAACCCTGTTTGTGTTAGCACATACATACTGTATATCATTATGTCCTTCAGTGGAAAATCATTTTTAGTGCATACAAACTGGGAGCAAGTCATATCTTCTAACAGAACATTCAAGGCAGTTTTG
This sequence comes from Harpagifer antarcticus, assembly GCA_902827135.1. Lineage (NCBI taxonomy): Eukaryota > Metazoa > Chordata > Actinopteri > Perciformes > Harpagiferidae > Harpagifer > Harpagifer antarcticus. Next base: position 776,170 of record CADEHL010000848.1, read on the forward strand.
CACTGAATGTAATAACCTTAGGGTTTCAGTGTGAGGAAAATGTTGTCATGATTTTAGTTTTGTCTGTCTAGTCATGGTTTTATTTTGAAATGATGTTCTCCCTGTGTCTTGTCTTCCTTCCTGTGTTTGCCCCCCTGTGTCTGATTGTGCCTCATTGTGTTCCAGCCTGTCCTCCTACAAAAAACGACCATATAGGCCAATTGTTCATGCCCTTATTACGACCCAGAGACACGTTTTAAAGTGCATGTTGTTTCTTACACGACCACTAGAGGTGCTCTAGTGGTCGTGTAAGAAACAACATCAATTGAAATTAGTCACCCAGTGTAAATGTCATATATGTCTTCATAACTGTATCCTTACATTTTACATTCACTCAGTTATAATGTGGTAGTTATACATAGTTTGTTTTAAATTATTATTGATCACATTATATAGTACATATTTCTTAATTTAAGCTTCAGTATATATGAATATGTTTGGTGTGTTGTTTAGGTATATTTGTAAACACAGGCCTCTACCGTAATGCATAGGATATTCGCGCACCGCAATACAACGTGCGGGCTGGCTTGACTGTGTTTTCCGAAGTGGGGGCTGGCTTGACCACAGTCTGTGTTTACCCAGTGTTTCCTGACATGAAACGTTTTATTTCACGTTGCTATGTATTATTAACGTATATTAAAAAACGGGGACATTTCCGGGGACAGGGCAATACAAAACGGGGACGTCTGGTCACCCTAGCTCCAACACGATCCATCACAGTGTGTCTCTCTCTCCACACACACACACACACACACACACACACACACACACACACACACACACACACACACACACACACACACACACACACACGGGTGGTTTGTCAGGACTTTTTCCTCGTACCAGTTCAAACACTGACTTATGGGGACCCACCTTTCCCTTTGTCGTAGAGAGACAGCAGAGTGCTTGAACTGATCATAAAAAATTCAGAATTCAGTTTTGGTAAAAGAGTGTAGAGATCTGTAGACCTGAAATTCTACAGGACTGTGAGGACGGGAGTGGGCGTGTCCTGACACAATTATGACTTATGAGAACCCCTCTGGATTAGCTGGACATTACCCATACACACCCATACACAAAGCAAGACCCTGAGTTATGAGGACCACAATGGTATATCTGGACAATATACACACACACAGAATTGTAGAAAACCTGTACTCATGAGGACAATAATGGTTTCACTGGACATTATCCTCAAACATGTGTTGCACAATATTTTGTTACTGAAAAAGTAGCCCAATACTTCCATTTATTTTAAATGTTGAACAGAAAAAAGTATTTGACTTAGGAGAGCAATGGTACAAAGAGCAGACCACTTTCTCATGTTCACAGACCTCAGTGTTCAGAGACCTGAACATCAAGATATGCAGCTTTTTTCTTGTTGCTTTGATGACAAACACCTGAATATTAAGTTGATTTAGTTGCAGAAGCAAAATGCTAACGTTATGCTATAAACGAACTACAGCAGGGTCGCTGCTTCCACGTCTCGCCAACTTAAGATCCATATTCAAAGCTACAGATTCTAAATGGTACAAGTTGAAGTGTTTGTTTGAACAGTTTGCAGGAGGCAGGGACTTGCTTTCAAGCAGAACAGGGCAAACAAACTTAGTGGGAGTGTTTATGTGTTCGGCGTAATGACGTACAACGTCCTCCACGACTTCTGTAGTCCTATTCAGCCACTTGGTGACAACCATCGTTTTTCAGACACGTAAACTCTTCAGAAATCACCAGTACTGATGGATTTAATGTCCTAGAACAAAACGTGATCCGTCTCTTAAATTTGTGTCGACCACAGACCTTATTTCCAGATATTTTCCTAAACCCTATGGAGAAATCCCAGTGGCTCTGAGACGAGGGAACAGGAAGTGGTGAAATGCTGACTCACTTCCTGGTTTTAGGACTCATTCCTGCACCACTATTTGGAGTTCACCTATGCACACACACAAACACAGAGACCATTGTTATGATGAGCTCAAAAGGGATAATGGTTATAATTCTTAAACAAACCTAACAAACCTAAGTTATGAGGAAATCTAGTATAACTGGTCATTTTATACACACACACACACACACACACACACACACACACACACACACACACACACACACTAGCCTAACAATACCTTAGTTATAAGGACATCTGGTATAACTGGACATTTTATATACACACACACTAGCCTAATAATACCTTAGTTATAAGGACATCAGGTATAACTGGACATTTTATACACATACACACTAGCCTAATAATACCTTAGTTATAAGGACATCAGGTATAACTGGGCATTTTATACACACACACTACCCTAACAATACCTTAGTTATAAGGACATCAGGTATAACTGGGCATTTTATACACACACACACACTACCCTAACAATACCTTAGTTATAAGGACATCAGGTATAACTGGGCATTTTATACACACACACACACACACACACACTAGCCTAATAATACCTTAGTTATAAGGACATCTGGTATAACTGGGCATTTTATACACACACTACCCGAACAATACCTTATTTGTGAACCACCCAGATTGAACAGGTCTCTAACCATACACAAAAGCATTCTTGATGTTAGACTGGTTGTAATAAAGGGAGCAGGACACCGTTTTTCAGCTCTCTGTTGGTTAACAGTCTAAATCACTTGCACAGTTTTAGCTGAGGAGAAAGAGCCCCTACATCTCTCACCAATGACAAAGGAATGAGCTCCCTAAGATGCTGCTATTGTGTGGCCTGCAAATGCATATTTTGTTTTACAGGATTTCTGTACCAGTTGAGTGTACAAAATTGACAAGGACTTTTAATTTGCAGATATTTCAAATTATTTTTTTAAAGATGTTTTGTGTGCCATTATTCCAGAGAGAGTGTGAAGTTGGAAGACAGAGGATAAGACATTGCCTGTAAGCTACAGAGGGCTTGGGATTAGAACCCACCTAGTAGGCAGCGGAGACCACTTTCATGGGCCGCACGCACTAACCACTGTGGCCAATATTTCAAATTCTAAAGAATTGAATATACTGACATAATTTAAACGTTTTGCGTCAAAAGTGAATATTAGACACAGATTCAAACTGTAGAGTCAAGAGGCGCATTCACACTGCGGTACTTTTCCCACAAAGGTTCATGCGAACTTAGTTCATGAGAACTCTTTTATCGCGTTCACACCAAAAAGAGCCGGTACTAAAAGTAGTTCATGTGAACCTTTTTACCCCCTCGAAAGTCCCTGCTAGAGAGCAGGGACTTTCGAGCGGCTCTTTTGTGAGAAAAGAGCTATATTTCTGATTGGATGGGCGGATTGCAAACCACGCCCCGTAAAACTTCCAAAAAGTTTTGTGGAGCCGCCATTTTATTATCCTCGCATTAGCATTATTAGCATTAGCATTAGCCCAGCGCAGAAACGCAGAGAGACTAACTTATGGCAACACAAAATAAAACATGGGAGCGGTGGAGATGAGGAGGTGTCGGCGTTCTGGCGATTTACTCGGAAGGCTTCAGTAGAAGCTGCTGGGAGTCCCAGCAACTTCTACTGAAGTCCTCTTACAACTCCGGGGACTTCCGGCCGGGGACTTTGGGCGGCAGTATCTGCCGTGAAGTTGTTTGTAGCCTGCCAGTAAACCCAAAGCAGAAGAAGAAGAAGTGACGTCAGCGGCTTCATTTGCCTAATCCACCCCCAGGGACTTTTTCCGGTGTGAACGCGATCTGTACTTAGTTCATGCGAACTAAAGAGTTCGCATGAACTAAGTTCGCATGAACCTTTGTGGGAAAAGTACTGCGGTGTGAATGCGCCTAATGGGATTTTTTCAAATAAAAAAAGGACAATAGACTCAAGAGCTTGAATTTAAGTATTTAACTCATTTTAATGAACCTTCTTTCAACAAAAATGTTAATTTTACTTAAACATATACCTAGAGAAACTGATGATTTTGCAGTGAAGAAAAGCAAATCAAAAACTTAAATAACCAACTGCATTCACCCACAAAGCTTATTTTCTTCAATATACAATAAGGTAATGGAAAAATACCATTGCTTTTTGTGGAGGAAGCCCTTGTGATGTTAACTGTGCAACTCTATTGGAACTGTTATCTGGAACTGTACAAAAACAAGGACTCTTAAATACTGTGAACAAGTTCTGCAAACTGGTCTCTCACTATGAGACTGATTTCCTTTTAAACATCAGGCCCCTGTTCCTTACACAATCTCTTATGTTCTGAACAGATCTTTCTCTCAAAATAGGGTCTTCAGCAAGCTTGCACTGCTCACACTCCAACTTTGATGCGAGGTGCCCCTTTGTAATGTGTGCTTTGAAGTGTTTCAATACAGCATTAACTTCATTTTTGCTCCATGGTCTTTTCACAGATCTTCCTTGGTGGACCGCTGCAAATCATGAGAAAAAGAATGTCATTTTCATAATTTGTAGAAAAAAACCATTACATTTAGATTAAACGCCTATACATTCAATAGAAACATGTATGGGGTTTGTTAGTTGTATCTTAATTAAAATATATTAAAAACCTAGAGCTTTATGCAGACAAAATCATGTCTCCAACTGAACTCTAAATATAGTGCTCTGTAAATATACTTTCAAAAAAATTCCTAATACTAATCATTTAAAAAGGTGTAAACAGTATACTTTCAAAAACACAATAAAGAAAATCATTTTACAGTGTTTAAAAGAAAGAAACTCAAAAGAAGTTTAAGTTTTTTCAACAAACTTGAGTAGTATTAACCAAGGTTGTGTATTTATATATATATATAAAAAAATTCCATGGGGTGCATTGTTAATTAGGAGGGGGGTTACTACTGTGTTCTCTTGACTAGCTATCCTGGTACAGTGGGTATGAGAAGAGGTTGAAGTGGCAATAAAAGGTGTATTTAGAGTTGTTGTTTAGTGAAAAATGTTTACTCTGCTTTTATATATTCTTTATAAATGCGACATTTATCAATTTACAGCATTACACTGCTTTAATTGCATACAGAGTTAGTTGGCTGAATGATTTCAAGACCGTAACGATTATCACAATTTTTGCGGACATCCAGATTCTCTGCAAATTCTGATTTCTGCTCAAAGTAAAGTATATTTGTACTGCTAGCGTACCCGAAAAATGACAGAGCACAGTAATCATGCTGACTGGATTATTGCACTCAACAGTCCTCTGTAATGGATACAGCAGGCCATCAGAAGTGGCCAGTCAAAATAACAAGAGCAGATCAGATTTTAAATGAAGAAAAACCAACATAACTTACATCATTGGTGAAACCAGAAACATATTACATGTATTAAATTGGATCCTTTTTGGGTTGTAACGGCACCCTTAAAAAGGGTAATAAGCCCCTTGAAAATAAAGTAATGAATATGTGGAGTCCTACCTTTGGAGCTGGTGATCTCACCCTGGGTGTCCAACTGATTTGTTTTTCCTAAAGTAAACCAGAAATGCTTTTATTAGAATAGCTTATACAGACTCAAAGTTATTTGTGGGGAACTTAATTTTGAAAGCCAATTTATATTATTTAAAATATATAAACAGAACAAAAGCTGTAACTGCACTGGACCCTGTAAAAAAAGAATCAATGTTAATGTAAAATAATAGTTTTTAGATAAGCTTATTCTTCTCTATGGTGCTATCAGTTTAGTTTTTTTTTTAACGTGTTTACAAGTATCAATGAGAACAAACTCTTAAAAAGTTGCTAAAAAAACTTGTTGGTTTGCAGTCAGAATGTAACCCACTGGCATCTCAATATACCTTCTGAACTCATGGCCTCTTCCTGGATCGGTTTCATCTTTTTTCTTTCTCCTAGGAAAAAAAGAAAAACTTAAACTTCACCTAGTTTAACTTTACTTTAGTGTCTGACCATTTAAAATCTGACGAGAGACAATAACATTTGTTCCGACTGCAGGCAAATCATCCAAAACCTGGGCCATTCACACTGTTATTTGTATACGAGCAGATTGGATTGTTGTGCTCTGGCCTCTTTCAGCTATTTGTATTTCTTGCCTTGTTTGGTTTATGATGATTCCTGTTTTTTTTATATATATATATATATATATATATATATATATAATGTAGCTGATTTCTTCTCCAGGTACTGGTGGAGGAGCTGCACATCCTTTGTAAAAGGTATTGTACACGGTCTGTTAAACTTAGACTTGCTCAAAGTAGCAAGAGCAGTGTGGGAGATAAGTTCATTCCATTCTTTAGTGCACAGTTGTGTGAAACGCTCTGATGCTTTGATCATCAATTCATCTTCTGCAGCAATGGCTCTACATAGAATAATACTGCCAATCTTCTTGAGTGAATGTCCTAATTTCAGAGCCAGACTTGGTATGTGGTAGCAGTGCTTCTCTTCATCGTAACCAGCGACATCTCTGACTGCCTCAATAACTTTGTCAAAGTTGTTTGGTTTTACAGCATCTTCAAAACTGAATAAGGAACATTTGCTTCTCAATCTCATTAAGAGCCTGCCCATTTCACGGACTTTCTGTCTGATATATTCGAATTTTGTCGAATCACTACCATGTTTATTGTAGAGTGACTGAGCCAGTTGTAGTATGAGGAAATCATTCCGTGAAACTGATGCCACTTCATCTTGCTTCATATTTCCAAGGATCTTCCATAAACCAGGAGAAATTGCTTGGGAGAAAGTTGACTCTGCAATATCAGCCAGAACTAGGACTTTGGCCCTACCAGTTGCTTCAGTGTCTGAGACGGTCTTTGAAGGACATCTACGCATGTGGCGCCAAAGTTCTTTGCGGACAAACATGCCTTTACAATATACACAGTGCACATATTTGTTGGCATCCAGTGAGACATTTGATTTTCGTGGTCTTCGTTTTAGTGGTCCGCTTTGATTCTGCATTGTCTCTTGATTATGATGGTAATTACCTTTGTTTCGCAGCTTTTCAAGTAATCTTTTTCTCTCTTTAGAGTGTTTAGGGAACATAAATGCTTCAGCAATTTCAGGTTGTTCTTTCTCATGCTTCTTAAAGTGACGAGCAATCTTAGATTGAGGTTTATTGCAAACATAACAGTAATTGTTGAGGGTGCAAGAAGAGTCTTTGGGGTTTGCAACACTCTCAATTGTCGCCCTCTCAGAGTAATGAGACTCTGTTACAGCTGTGGTCAGATTCTGAGGATTGCTTGTGGTAGGTTCATTATCAGAACTGGATGCCATATCAGGGATGAAATGTTCATGAAGTTGGAATTTGTCAGAGGTAGTAGCAGCCGTGTCTTGCTGTTCAACACAGTTCTTTGTAGAGACAGTTGGTGCAGTCTTACAATGGGGTGGCTTTGAATCCCTGATGGTGGCAATTAGATGATCCCAATCAGTATTTGCTTCAGAGTCAGGTGGGCAGTCTTCATCGGCGCTGGATCCATCGCTGCTAGACGCTGTTTCAGGAATGTAGTCGTTATCACTGACGGAACCTTCATTACTAGAAAGGCAGATGTCCTTCATCTTCAAAAAAAAATAAAGGAACACCAAGTTTGTATTCTCTTCATTTTTCAAAGAAATCAGATATTTATATAAACACATTACGTCCCGGTGAGTCGTTGTTCTTGATGAAGCAGGTTTTGTGCCATGAGGTTGAACATACTAAAAACACAATTACACAAGAAAAATTTACTGGTAACATTTCTTGAGCATTATTTTTACATTTAATCACTGCGCATTTCACTATATAACAAAGTCATTTAGAATCTAAGTTAAGTATTTGAAATTAAGTTTTTTTTATCTAAATGTTTATCATCTCAGAGTAAAAAAATAAACGGTGTTGTTTGACAGGTACTTACATTTACACGTAAAACCAATCCATTTCAGGCTTGAGACAGGTCCTGTGCAATCATGACAATTGTCCAAAGAGGAAATAACTGCACTGGTGAGTACATGATGACACTGTGGATACAAAATTGAACATAAACTAAATAAATATATATGTTATTTTAAGTGTGTTGGAGTGTAAAAATGTGACTACATTTAGGACATAATCCTTATGACAATGAAGAATAACAAGGTCTGCTTGGACACCTTATTTTATATAAAAAACATATTGTACTCATCATTTTGAAAATCTCTTAGCATCTGTCTTAGAGCAGTTGCAGTAGTATTGAAAGTATGTCCTGCCTAAATTGTGTATCTTAGGTCAAGGCGTCATCAACGTTAACAAGCTGACAGATATCCAACTTGCCATATATGTGACAAGGATTCCTCCCTTTAACAGTGTGTGAAAAAACAATGGTGAGAGTATTGTGAAGTACAACTTGCCATTTTGGTTGGTGGGGAGGACGGAGGATCTCTGTCGGGCTCAGGGTTACAAGCTACTTCACAGGGAGCCTGAAATTGTAGCACAAAAGAAGACACCGTTGTCACCTTGGTAGTGGTTTGATCTGACTTGTGTGCTGCAAAGGTTTAACAGTTATGGAGGTGTGCACATGCTGGATGAAGGCAATGATCTAATGTCTAGTCATGTCAACAGGTTGTAAAACATCTGTCCTTACAAGGACTGCTGTCCCTACAAGACACCCTGTGACCAGACGGCCATTTTCTTTCTGTGTATAACATTTAACCCGTTTCAATTTGACCCAAAGTATGGGGAAACGGAGCCCCTTACCAAGACGATAGTCCTGGTAAAACCGCTTCAATCTATACCGGTCAGCGACAAGCAACGTGCCAATGTGTGGAAAAACAATGCATTGAAACGTACCATCTTGTCCCCTGATGTGTTAGCAGTTGTACGATGTTCGGTCCCAGCCTCTCGTGCCCCACCACATACTTCCTGTAAATAAGTGAAAGATAGGCACGACTTTAAAACATTATCGATTCATTTCCATTCATCTATCAATGGGACACAAATCTGAACATTAACACGACTATATTCAATTCATTAGCCAGCAATGAAAATAAAAACACATGTTTAGCCCCATATTACATGTTAGGGCCTAAAAGCAATTGATCACAGAGCAATAATTGATAACAATCTACTAACACATTGACTGTTGGCATGCTATGTGTGCAGCAGCCATCAGCATATCTCATCCAAGGAAGAACGCTGATGAGCACAGTAGGACTGTAATGTTAACCATATTACAAGTTGGCATCCTCATTTTGTTTCATGAATGCCATTGTAGCGCTGTTCCTCTGTTCCAAATACGACTTCTCCTAACTCTTACTCTGAGCATTTATCTTTTCATGGTGCAGTAAATTACAGTCTACAAACTATGGCTTAAATAATATAGAGACGCATATGTTTCAGTTTCTGGAATGTGACTAATCTTTCACAGCATTAAGAAATGTACAATACTGTCACAGGCCCAGTGTACATGTATTGTTTCTCTCTACAGCCCGACACAGAAAGTGATTGTGATATGAAGTACAACTTGCCATTTTGGTTGGAGGGGAGGACGGAGGATCTCTGTCGGGCTCAGGGTTACAAGCTACTTCACAGGGAGCCTGAAATTGTAGCACAAAAGAAGACACCGTTGTCACCTTGGTAGTGGTTTGATCTGACTTGTGTGCTGCAAAGGTTTATGGAGGTGTGCACATGCTGGATGAAGGCAATGATCTAATGTCTAGTCATGTCAACAGATTGTAAAACATCTGTCCTTACAAGGACTGCTGTCCCTACAAGACATCCTGTGACCAGACGGCCATTTTCTTTCTGTGTAGTATGACATACAAAAACCTTTCAATGTTGTCATTTTTAACTCCTGTTAAAATCATCTGTCCTTACAAGGACTGCTGTCCCTACAAGACACCCTGTGACCAGACTAGGGATGCCAGCGATTATTCGATTATTCGTTACAGTCTCCATAATCGAATATTATTTTTAAAAATCGATTTTATTTATATATATTTTTTTTATTATTTATGTTTAATTTTTTTTTTTTCTGGCTTAGTTTCAACCAACATATAGACTAATGCTAATAATAGTAATATTATTAATAATTGTAAATGGCCATTGGTCACACCACCAGTTTGTTCTACTGTAAACTTGGAGGAAGCCTGCGTGCAGAGCAGACTGCTGCTGCAGCACGCTACACACCGACCCCGCCCCCCCTCCTTTCCCTCACACGTGCGACTAAAGATGAGCAAAGCGGCAGGTAAAAAGAGTTCCTCGTGGAACTACTTTGAACTTACAAGTCCAAAGGAAGTGAAATGCAAGCTCTGCGAAAAGACATTGGTCTATCACAGCTCAACCTCAACAATGCGTTTGCATTTGAGTGCGAAGCCAAAGAGGTTACAGAGAAAGACGCAGCACAGCCGGCCATTACCAACTTTACTTCGAGGCCACGTCGTTGTGATGACATGCGTGCAGGTGAAATAACTGCACTAATCACCAATATGCTAGTGAAGGACATGCATTTCAATGCTGCTATTATTAATACAGGCTACATGATGGTGGTTTATTTTTTGTTATTTTCTAAAGTGCCTGTCATTGCCTTTATTTGGAGATGCGCGATGCGCGCACAATGTATTTATTGCAATGCTGCCATTATTAATACAGGCTACAGCCTGTCAACTTAAAGTCAACTTAAAGGTGAGGTTATGTTCTCTTTAGGACATTGCTTAACTGACAGGGAAAAAGTGTTGCATGTTTCTCCATGGTACTACCACTCAGCTCAGTTAAGCAGATTTGATTTATTTCAGTAAAAAATGTGTGCTGTGTTAACATTATTTTCTGAATTTCACCTGATTAATAACAAAAGATTCGATAATATCTTTCACTTATTTACAGGAAGTATGTGGTGGGGCACGAGAGGCTGGGACCGAACATTGTACAACTGCTAACACATCAGGGGACAAGATGGTACGTTTCAATGCATTGTTTTTCCACACATTGGCACGTTGCGTGTCGCTGACCGGTCAAAGGTCAGTTTCTGGCAACCCTAGACCAGACGGCCATTTTCTTTCTGTGTATAACATTTAACCCGTTTTAACCCCCTTACCAAGATGATAGTCCTGGTAAAACAGTTTCAATCTATACCGGTCAGCGACACGCAACGTGCCAATGTGTGGAAAAACAATGCATTGAAACGTACCATCTTGTCCCCTGATGTGTTAGCAGTTGTACAATGTTCGGTCCCAGCCTCTCGTGCCCCACCACATACTTCCTGTAAATAAGTGAAAGATATTATCGAATCTTTTGTTATTAATCAGGTGAAATTCAGAAAATAATGTTAACACAGTACACATTTTTTACTGAAATAAATCAAATCTGCTTAACTGAGCTGAGTGGTAGTACCATGGAGAAACATGCAACACTTTTTCCCTGTCAGTTAAGCAATGTCCTAAAGAGAACATAACCTCACCTTTAAGCGCCAGGGCCAAGCAGAATCCCCATAGTTGTACGTTATCTCCTCCTCTGGGAATATTTCCTTTACAGAATATAGGCACAAGTGTGGGGTTCCTTTGACAATGATTTTTTTCACTCTGCAGTTTGGATTCCTGTGATTATCATTTGCAAGACGTCCAAGTGTTCCATCCTCTTTTGAAGCATTAATGCTGCAAGACAAATAGTCCAGATACAACATCATGTATCATGACAGATGTCATGTATAATGGTCAAATATCCATTTGAGGTAATCAACAAGCAGCAAACTCACCAAAAGTGCATTCCAGACCAGTTGAAATCGAATAAGAAGATGTTATTTTTGACATCTAGATCTTCACTTACATCCAATATTCCACGGTACTCCACCACAAAAGTTGACGGTGCAATATATTCCCTTGTAAAAAGCAAAAAAAATGCATTAACATTAAACATTTAACTAGACCCAATTATTTGTAAATATTTGCCATGAGTGTGTTAGATGACTAACACTGCTATCCACACAAGCTTCATCCAAGTTAGCCTCTGACATGTAAAGTGCCTTGCAGGTAAATACGGAGTAAAATTGTTTGATCAGCACGCATTCCTTTCTGCAATAAAGCTCCACAGTGATATGCACAAGGTGTTGGTTAACAGTACTTTGAAACGCTTAACATAGCCAACACTGCTAGGGTTGAGGGTAGCTGTGATTTGACTATATCCAGGGGTGAGTTCACGATGAGATCACGATGATTTACTGGTATGAAGTGACACATTATTTTATATTGCATTTCATTTAAATGTAAATAAACAGAGCACTGCTTTAATCAGAATGTTCCGTCTAATGTTCAGATCAGATGTTGCAACATATTAGAAAATACTTGTTAAGCAATAGTACTTTGTTCATATAAAAAATAAAACATAAAATGTCTACACAAATGTTATATTTTAAAGTTAAATGTACCATTATTGTGCACGGTCATAATTAAGAAGCTAAATTGAGAGAGTAGACAATGTTGTGCTATCATAAGTTCTGTTGTACACATTTGATTTCAATAAATGATCATATGCATGGTTAAAAAGGCTTCATGATATAATAATAAGGGCCGGGTAGTTTGCTAACCCTGCCAAACAACCCTGGCACTGAGGAGAGGCTCTGTGAAGCCTCTCCTCAGTGCCCTGGGGTGCATGGAGCAGACACCTTCAACATGGCTCCCCAAAAGTGTAGTCAAAGCATCTCTAAACACAGCGGGTGTCTGGCAGTTTAGGACACAATTGATTTGGTATACAGTGTTGTTTTTCAATGAGAGGGGCACACATTTTACATATTACATATCCTGAAAATGTACATTGTTGAAAATACGTGAGGCTGATTACCTAAGAGCAATGGCTAAAAGGTCAGGGTTCCCTGTGTGCCCAGTTCGACCATATTGATGGAACAATGCTATACCAGTGATTCCCACAGCATGTTAATACTTTGGGGGGCCCCCAAAGTATAATGGCTCCCCCCAAAGTATAATTTGTGTGTTTTTTTTGTTTTTTTACTCAGTGAGCACTCATTTCCATTTGCATTGGTGGCAATGAGTGCTCAGTGAGTAAAAAAAACTTAAAAAACCATAAATTATACTTTGTTCATACACACTTGGTAAGATGTGTGTGTGAAAGAAGACCACAAAAAACAGCAGTGACTGCTCTCAGCTGTTCAACACTTAAAGACCTAGACACCATCACCAGTTGTAGGTTGTCTGAAGTGCAGTGTTACTATGAAAAAACACGTTCCCCCAAAGTATATTTCATTTCTGCGGGAATCACTGTATACGGTCTTTGATACTACAAACTGTATGAGATAGCTTACCTTTAAATGTGTTGATGAACCTGGCCTCTAGGAAGGGTTTGTCTCTGCCCAGAATTATATGGTCTATTGCAGTGACCACCAACTGGCGGCCCGCGGGCCACATCCGGCCCGCCAGACATTCTCATCCGGCCCGCAGACGGGGGTGACTGTGGCGTTGGCGGAGTGGTTACTGCGTTCGCCCCCCCACCCATTTTTTTTACAACGTCTCGTGAGTAAGGTGCAGTACCGGAGTCCAACAGAGAGGCAGCAGCTGCGGGACAGTAGACTGCTACTGCGAAACCTTCCCTTCCTTGAAGAAGAAAAAGTGAGCCTTCGTTGTGAAGAGTCTGCTTTGTGCACTCCGCACCACAGCAGCAGCCCCGCTGCAACAGAGTCCAACAGAGAGGCAGGAGCTGCGGGACAGTAGCCTAGAAGCAGGGTTGGGTTGTAACGGAATATATGTAACGATGTTACGTATCAGAATACAAAAATCAAGTAAGCTAACTGTATTCAGCTGGCGTTACATTTGAAAAACGAGTAATCTGATTACAGTTACTTTCGTAAACCTGAAGTGAATACATTTTGGAATACTTATTGGAATTATTGGTGGAAAAGTTTCCTCACAAAATGTAATATTCATTACCGGCAGAACTGTGTGCACACTGCACAGTGCTGCAGCGTGTCTGTGAGAGAGAGAGAGATGCAGCGTGTCTGTGAGGCCCGCCCCCGCACGCAGATGAGAGAGATCTCTTTTAAAATATATTGAAAGTTAGAAACGGAGATGGTTAGATAAAATGTGTAAGATAACGTTGATGTAGCATTTCTTTATTGTCGAAATTATGACATTTATAACGTGATAAAATCAAAGTGAATGGCCTGCTGCTGCTGAATGCATGGGGCAAGTGACTGGAAAATGTTTTAAAAGTTATTACATCGTTTCAGATAATAATAATAATAAATAATAATAATGATAATTCATTCTATTTAGGGGCGCCTTTCAAAGCACCCAAGGACACCTTACAATTCATAACATATTCTAAGGAAAGGTTTACAGTAGGAGAATGCAGTCCGGGTGATGTTATGTGGGGTGCAGATGAGAGGGAGCTGTCCAGAATGACACCAAGATGTTGTGTTTGAGTTCTTGATAAGCCATTAAAACAGTAAAACAAGTGTCTCCTGTTTACCAAAACATACCCATCTGTTATGGAAAAAGAAAGTATTTCAAAAGTATTCTAAAAGTAACCTGAACACGTTACTGTAACTGTATTCTGATTACTTTCAGAGCATGTATTCATGCCCCCCCCCCCCCCCCCCCGCTGGCCCGCGATAGTATCTATTGGATACATTTTGGCCCTTGGACAAATGTAGTTGGTGATCCCTGGTCTATTGCATCCTGTTCAGGAGTCTTTCTCCTGCTCCTTTGTGTCATCCTTGCTAAAAAAATAAAACAGAGAACATGCTAAGTTTAATGTACCAAAGCATGGTTAACAATAACATCTCTTGGTGTAAAAAAAGACGCATTAGAAAAAAGAGGGGTGCAATATGAGGCATGATACACTCTTCCATTAAGGATGGTTGTTAATAAGAATGAACAACATTTGTAATGTTCATAACATCGAAAAATAAATCTTTCGACGGGACAATTCCCGGAACATCGTTCTGGAGTGGAGTGCACCAGCTGGGTAACAATGTCATCTAGTGCGTTCACACCAAGTACTTTGCGAACCACAGAAAAACGAACCACAGAAAAACAACATCAGCCGTCAGCTGCTAGCACTCAAGCTCACAGCTCCTCATATCTGTTCAGAAACTAGACAAAAAGCTTAAAACGAGCTGTAGTGGAAATGCACCATAAATCGGACGTAGCTAAGCCAGACGTTAGAGTTAAGACCTCCTTTTTTACGCCGAGCTGGTGCACTCCACTCCTGGTGTGCTCCGACGGCAGTGCACCTACAGTCAACAGCTACGTCTGCATGTAGGTGCATGAAACCTACAGGTGCATGAAACGCTGCACGTTTCATTTGCAAAACACGGTAGTCTGCTCCTCCATGCATGCACAGATCATGCACTGAGGAGCCGCTCCATTGAAACCGCATGACGGCTGCACGGGTGTGAGAGCTACACAGTAAGACACAGCACACATCTGTCTTACCAGCATTTTAAAGTCAATTATTTACTCAAAAACAGGCCAGTAGTATAACTAGTAATCAACACATGAGTGGGCATAAATAGTCAGCCTTTTAATACCACATTGCATTTAATTCAGTTGTAAAGCGGAAGTCATTACCATGTGGTTGATGCTAAGCTAAACTGTGCTAACTGACAGCAGAGCTAAAGGTTAATGTAACGTTTCCAGTAAAATGCATTCTCTTGGTAGGATTAACTTACTAAATAACTAACTAACTTCATCCTACTTCCGGTTCCTTCGTCAAAAAGCAATGCATTTTCTCCATAGGGTTTTGGAAAATAGCTCGAAATAAGGTCTGTGGTTGACACAAATTTAAGAGATAAATCACGTTTTGTTCTACGACATTAAATACATCAGCAGTGACCCCACTGGTGATTTTTGAAGAGTTTACGTGTCTGAAAAACGTTGGTTGTTACCGAGTGGCTGAATCGGACAACAGAAATTGTCGAGGCCGTTGTACGTCATTAGGCCTAACACGTAAACACTCCCGCTAAATTTGTTTTCCCCTGTGTTGTGCTTGAAAGCAAGTACCTGCCTATCTTTAGTATCTGTATATCTATATCTGACCATTAGAATCTGTATTTTTGAAATTGTCGTTTTTAACACCGTAGTTTTACAAATTATAGAATAATTAATTACTAGTGTTTTCCAATTTTACTCGGCAGTTCGTTTCGTTAGCTAACGTTAGCTAAAGCTAGCGCTACTAGTTAGCTACGCAATGCTCTGTTGCTTTGCTCCGGGTTGCAGCCACAGGTCTTCGCATGAAACGTGCTCGTTCTATCGTTTCCCGGCCAATGTTTTCCAAAGGAGAGTCTGGATTCGTGTTATGAGGTAAGCTGACGTTACATTTTTGTCCATGTCACGGTGAAATGTAAATGATGGGTACTGACTGTATCGCCGTTTTAGAGATGGCGCTGCTGAAAAGACCGCAACATAAGTAAAGATACTGAATACATCCTATTACAACCTGTGTGGCTTATATGATAAGTCTAATTAGTACAAGCAGCATAACGTTTCACCATGTAACTAAAGATTGTAGTCGGGGAAATCAGTTTGACATATTGAACTAATAACAAATCACCTCTGGCTGGCAGAGAACTCTCTGCTCCATAGCTTCTCTTGGACGTAAAATCACATGTACATTTTACATTTATATTCAATTTAATATTCCATCCCTCACATACTTTTGTATATATAATAACTTATATTTTGTTTTTGTTGTTATGCTGCTGCAACAAACATTTCCCAAATTGGGATAAATACAGTAATATCTTATCTTAATTAATTAAGAAATATAACTATTATAATTAGTGTAGCAGCTGACACCTATTTTCAATATGGATTAATCTACCATTTATTTCTTTAGTTCAATTTTCATCTATAAAAATGTCAAAATAGTGAAAATGTTCACGAGACAAAGTGCAAGGTTATATCTTTAGATGTTTTGTTTTAGCCTATGTACTGTATGTCTTAATGCTCTTATATGTGACGGTGTGACTTCCATGAAACTAATATTTATATCTTCCCAACAGACGAGCTGACAGGAAACCTAACACTCTAACAACCACAACATTGCAAGGGCGAGTAAATGTAAATGCTTGCCACAATTGCCTCAGGTCCCTGATGCCCAACAGATTTGAGAATTTCAGGAACAGTAAGTGTTTCCAAGCTGTAGTGTTCCTCTTCTGGCTCGGGGGAGAGAAGCCAAGAAATTCCTGAGAACCTGCCCCCGAGTCTGTCCCTCAGCCAGTCACGATTTTCGGAGGTGGGCTCTCTTGTCAGCGGGTTGAATGAGTTATTGGTTGGAGGAAATAGCTCCTCCACTGAATGCGTACGTTTAGCTGCCTTTGGCTTCTTCCACTGACAGGGGGTGTCAGTGCAGCTGAAACTGTGGATGGCAAAGATGGCTAATGCAGCCGCATGACTGTATTTCCATTGTCCACATGGGCTTTCATATTTTGTGGAGAGAATTCCCTCTTCTCCTGTAGATACCTGTGTTGGTGGGATTGTTTTATTATTTAAAATATATTTACATTTGTAATGCCTTCCCAATTATCCCTTTAATTGTTTATAGCCTACTGTATGTTTATTTCATGGATATTTCTGTGTTTTCTGGTGTGTAATATTTGTAATCTTGGGGCCTCTTCTCTTTAACGTCTACATGCTACCACTGGCTCAGATAATGAAGAACAACAAAATAAGTTACCATAGCTATGCGGATGACACATACATTTGCGTAACCATTTCACCAGGAGACTATGCTCCAATTCAAACACTGAGTAAGTGCATTGAACAAATCAATGACTGGATGTGTCAGAACTTTCTCCAATTAAACAAACTGAGGTAATGGTTTTTGGAGCCAAGGCAGAACGTATAAAAGTTAGCGCTGAGCTTCAGTCTGCAATGTTCAAAACAACAGATAGAGCCAGAAATCTAGGTGTAGTCATGGACTCTGACCTGAGTTTCAACAGTCACATTAAAACAGTTACTAAATCAGCCTACTATCACCTAAAGAATATATCTAGGATTAAAAGACTAATGTCAAAGCAGGATTTGGAAAAACTTGTCCATGCTTTTATCTTCAGTAGACTCGACTACTGCAATGGTGTCTTCACAGGTCTCACTAAAAAATCTATTAGAAAGCTGCAGCTGATTCAGAACGCTGCTGCTCGAGTCCTCACTAACACTAAGAAAGTGGATAACATCACTCCTGTTCTGAAGTCTTTACACTGGCTTCCTGTGTGTCAAAGAATATATTTCAAAAATACTGCTGCTAGTTTATAAAGCACTGAATGGTTTAGGCCCAAAATACATTTCTGACCTCCTGCTAAATTATGAACCATCCAGATCTTTCAGGTCTTCAGGGACTGGTCAGCTTTCTGTCCCCAGAGTCAGAACTAAACATGGAGAAGCAGCGTTCAGTTATTATGTTCCAAATATCTGGAACAAACTCCCAGAAACCTGCAGGTCCGCTGCAACTCTGACTACTTTTAAATCCAGCAAGAAGACTTTTCTTTTTGCCGCTGCTTTTAATTGATACATTAATATCTTAGACTGCACTGTAACTTTTATCCATGTATTTTTTCTTTTAATGTTTATTTTATTAGCTTTTCTTTTTAATGACTGATTTTAAATGCCATTTTCTTAAATGTCTTTCATTTTTTGTAAAGCACTTTGAATTGCCTTGTGTTGAAAAGTGCTATATAAATAAACTTGCCTTGCCTAATAAAGATTTCATGTGACCCATCAAATGGATTTGTTGATGGGAATTAATGAACTCTAGGTTAACGGTATTCTTGCCATCACTACTCACCGACACTATAAACCTTGTCCCTCATGCTAGCCCTGACAACACCGGTAAGCACACCTTCATCTAGGCTGCATTGTTTTACTAAGTGTCCTGACTTGTAGTGGTTCTCTCCTCTATCTACACTCTTCTTGTCATCTTTGTAAAACGATATCAGACTGGTAATTGACAGAGCCATGACTTCTAGTTAAATTCAGTGTGGCTAAAATGAAAAGCTTTGTTAAAATATGCAAGCACGTGAAAGTCAAAGTCAGCTTTATTGTCAAAAATTATACATGTGTTATCCATCCAGAAATATCGAAATATCGTTTCCCACAGTGTGACATGTATACATAAAACAAAACAAAAAGGGCCTAGATAAACGTGGTATACATTAAACAAAACAAAAAGGGCCTAGATAACCGGGGTATACAGTTTAAAATGTTAATATATTTAAAGTGTTCAAAGTGCAGTTTCAGTGCAAGTCAGTTAAAACGATCTTAAATTGGCGTGACGTTGAAGTCGTGCGACCGTGCTGCTGTACTGGCTTGTAGTTCGTTTATAGCATAACGTTAGCATTTCGCTTTTGGTGACTAGATTTATGATTCAAAAATTATAAAAGTAGGGTAGACATGTGGAGATTATCCGGCTGAACAAAACGTGATCCGTCTCTTAAATGTGTGTCAACCACAGACCTTATTTCCAGCTATTTTCCAAAATCCTATGGAGAAATTGCATTGCGTTTTTGACGAAGGAACCGGAAGAATTTTACTTCCGGGTTTTAGGACGCGTCACTGCGGTTCTCTATTGACCGAATACTGAAAGACCACTCCCTGATGAGAACCTGCCCGCGTGATGACTGCTGGCCAATCCCTGATGAGAACCTGCCTAATTGACTCTTTAGCCGCCCAATCAGTGAGCAGGTGTGTCCAGCCAATGAAAAGCGCGTATTTTGTGTAAAACGAGAGGGAAATGTGTATGAAACTGCAATATCATGAATCAGCTGTACGAGCGTTTTATACACAATGAGCACACACAAATATACACTAGAAATCAGGTATAGGCGGTTTATAAGGACATACCGAGAAAAAGCGGGAGGGTTTTATTTACATGTTGATAAGTGCTTCTACACTGCGCGACTTGTGAGGACACCAGTTTTGTCTTCACAAGTCGCAATGTCCTTATAATGCTGGTGTGTATTCATGTGAATTGTCCTCATAATCCGGCCGCACCAACACACACACACACACACACACACACACACACACACACACACACACACACACATACCATGTATACATCACTTCAGGGGACATTACATTGACTTACATGCACTTCCTGGAGACTGATCCTAACCTTAACCATAACCAACACATGCCTAACCCTAACCCTTACCCTTAAACTTACCCTTACCCTAACCCTAATCCTAAATCCTTTATCCCTTATTCCTAAGTATGTATGCTGCATGTATTTTGTTGTCTTATGTTGTGATGTTTTGTTTTTGATTTGATGGCACCCTTGAAATGGAGAAGCATTTATCTCATGTATAAATGCTATGTATATATACATGTATAATGACATTAAACTATTCTATTCTTCTATTCTAAACCTAACCAAGTCTTCACCCTAAAATGAATGATTCCCACACACACACACACACACACACACACACACACACACACACACACACACACACACACACACACAGACAGTTTGTATTGTATTATTGTATTGTATGAGAGAGGTTCCAGGTTGACTTGAGGCGGATATTTTTAATGCTCAGAGGTTGATATGTTTAATATTCATGAGAATATTTGTCATTGATCAAATGATAATAAACAAACATTTGCATAAAGCATATTTGTCCACTCATATTTTGATAAGAGTATTAAAAATGTGCGATTAATTTGCGATTAATCGCGATTAACTATGGACAATCATTCGATTAATCGCGATTAAATATTTTAATTGACTGACAGCCCTAGTTTTTAACCTTCGATTCAGAGAAACAAATAGTTTTTTCGGAGTTTAGACACTACAGTTTCCCCAGCTATCGTTTGGGACTACAACATCCGCCTTGCTTTACAAACCCCGCGATTAGTCATCAAGCCCTGTGATTGGATGTTGGAGTGGCAGTGCGACAAGGTTACGCTGAGCATCAAACAGCTCTATGACATGGAACCACAGCAGACTTTCCAAAACTGGAATGGGACGTGTCCAGCCACCGGGTCCAGCCAACATTTTAACCTTCGATTCAGAGAAACAAATAGTTTTTTCGGAGTTTAGACACTACAGTTTCCAAAGACACTACACTACCCAATCCCCAGCTATCGTTTGGGACTACAACATCCGCCTTGTTTTACAAACCCCGTGATTAGTCATCAAGCCCTGTGATTGGATGTTGGAGTGGCAGTGCGACAAGGTTACGCTGAGCATCAAACAGCTCTATGACATGGAACCACAGCAGACTTTCCAAAACTGGAATGGGATGTGTCCAGCCACCGGGTCCAGCCAACATTTTAACCTTCGATTCAGAGAAACAAATAGTTGTTTCGGAGTTTAGACACTACAGTTTCCAAAGACACTACACTACCCAGAATCCCCAGCTATTGTTTGGGACTACAACATCCGCCTTGCTTTACAAACCCCGTGATTAGTCATCAAGCCCTGTGATTGGATGTTGGAGTGGCAGTGCGACAAGGTTACGCTGAGCATCAAACAGCTCTATGACATTGAACCACAGCAGACTTTCCAAAACTGGAATGGGACGTGTCCAGCCACCGGGCCCACTACATTTATTTCAGTTACTTTGCAGATTCTGATTAATGATGTGAAATATAAACAACCCTTAAATCAGACTTTAGTTACACCTGAGTCAAATTCAGGGAAGTTGATTGTCAAGTGCCAAAATAAACTATGCAATATATTGGACGTTAAGTACTTTGTCAGACTATTATGTATCTGTGGATGACCCCAACATTTTTTTCTTATTCAAAAGAAGACTTAACTTAAAGTATTCTTTAATGTTTAAATAAAGCCTTATTAGTTTGACTGTTTTGCACATCCTCCTGTTAATATCTTTGGACGTCCTGCGCTAAACTGTTTTATTGAGATCACTACAGTATCTTCTTGATATTTTCAATTCTATATTTCTATCATGCCTTCTACTTTCCCCCAATTGTGTATGTAGGCTACTCTTAATATTTAAATGTTTTCATCAAATAAAACTTATTCAACAACAACATTCAATAACGTGCTTTAACCACTAGGCGTTGCGGGTTAAAAAACCAGTGGTGTAGTTAAAACATAATAATATCAAACATAATATGACTATTAACCTTATTGTGAAATTAAAACAGAACGGTAAAGGAAAATACAGTTTCAGTCTCTCGATTTGAAGTTTATGCATTGTACCATGAACCTGTATAGACCTGTAACAGTCAACTGCATGAGGAGTTGGAAAGGTAGTTCAGAAAATAATATCTTTAAAACTACAGAAAAATCCCTTTCTATCAGCTGTGCACCGTTATGGTGTAAATATAACCTATCTACCAATTGGATGAAATATAAAAGTCAGCCGAATTAGTGTTGATACTGCAAGGAGACGTATTGTGTGAAAATAAATGGAAGATGTTGTTTAATTGCTAAAATATTTATGATCCACCTCACGTATTCAGTTTTGGCGGCATTTCTTACAGTTTGTGAAAAGGTCTTCTGATCAGGGATCTATAAATAAATATCTACGGCAGATATGTAATATTTAATGCAGCCGAACCGTGTATTACAATGCCGTTATGTGATGACTTCCAAAGAGAAAAGCAAGAACACTCGGAATAAAGTATTATTTTATTTTTAAGAAATGTTTTTCCGATTTCATATCGCATAAACACCATATCCCGACATGCATTGCGGCTAAAACAATCGATGTTTTAGCAAAACACCTCTGAAAAAAGAAAGGTGTCTCTCAGAATCGAAAGAGAAAAACCTATAGGAAAAACACAAAAGCATTGTACACAATTTAAACCAATAAATGTCGTATAATTAACAAGGATAAACTGATGTTTTTTAGTAGTGCAGATATCACTGTTAAATCATTTGATCATTGGTTTTTTTATGAAAACGTTGAGACCGGAAATACTGTTTTTAACCCGTAACTTTACCTCAAATCATCTTCGTAATATCTATCAAACTATAGATCCTACATATCGACTGCACGTGGATTCTAAAAGTACAATATACACTTCTCGCTAGAAATCTAATCAAAAAGCGTTTTAATGGCCAAACTATCCTACAATATAGGATTTTACAGAGAGGGTTATTTGTGAATAAACAACCATCTGTAACGTTAGCATTCAACGGGAGCACTAGAGGGCGAAAACTTTAAAACGTAATTATAGGACGTATAAAGCGCTTGAACAAACTACATATTTGGTCGTAATAAGGGCCTGAACAATCGGCCCATTTGGTCGTATGAGTTGGAGGACTTGCTGTTGTGTTCACCTGTTGCCCTTGTGTTTCTGCCTCCCCTGCCCAGATGCGTCTTGTCCTGTGATTACCCTTCTGTGTATTTAGTCTTGTCTTCCCCTGTGCTCCAGGTCGGATCGTTTTGTGGAGAAAACAGTTAATTGTTAATTACTGGGAAAATCTACAGAGCCATGAAGATACTCACCCTACTAAACAAACTGTAAACACAAGTTGGGAAAGTAACACAATTATGAAAAGTTAAGAAAGTTTTTGTGTTTCTGTTTTGTAATTATTTAAGGAATTCAAAGTTAAAGGTGGGGTATATCATTTTCGAGAAACCAGCTCGAGTGCGCTAGAATTTGAAAGTACACAACTGGAAAAAATCAGCCTCTTCCTTCAGACTTCCTTACAGAGCCCCTCCTCCAACACACACGAACGTGCACATGACCAATGAGGGCACAAGATAAGTTTGTGCACAGATGGAAGGCTGACAGGCAGGTAGGCCATCCAGTTATTTTATCCGGGCCGGCTAAAATGATTGGTCGTGCTTTTTACAGCGCTACGGCTCCCACAGATGAAATTTTTTTATGTATTTATTGTCAAAGCATTTAATATATTCATTGCTATTGGGATGTTAAGAGCATTCCATGGAATATAACAAAAAGTGTTTCTGAAATAAATTACATACCCCACCTTTAAGGAATGGAATATTAGTCTGACTGTGTTGATATCAGCTGTTCCACCATGGTTACTACCTCAACCTGTAGTAAATTTATCCTTATTGAAACGGTTACATTCAAAGAAAAATCTAATTAACGTGCAGGCTTATGTGAACACTGTTCTACATGAAAAATATGGGCAGTTTATACAAATATTTACTGATGGATCCAAAAGTCCAGAAAATTATAAAACTAGTTGTGCATTTTATGTTCCCGACTTAAAGGTCAAAGTGAAAAAGCGAGCGAGTGATCACATCGCTGTGTACACAGTGGAGATGATGGCTATCTCACTCGCACTTCAGTGGATAGAGGAAATACAGCCAATGCGAGTGGTCATTTGCTCTGACTCCAGCGCAGCTTTGGAGAGTATAAATAACTTAATCGTCATTCTGTCGTCAGGATATTCTGCATGACATTTTGCACATCATGTATAGGTTAGTACATTTGGGAATTGTTGTTCAGTTTGTGTGGATTCCAGCACATGTGGGTATTAGAGGTAATGAGGTAGTGAAAAAAAATGGATTGAAAGCAAATCAGATAGCTATCAGTAGAGCAGAAGTCAAATCAGTTACGAATGTTATTTTCAAGCAACAATGGCAAAAGTTATGGGACAGTAACATCAAAGGAAGACATTTATACCAGATACAAAGGGAAGTAGGAATGGAAAGCACTTGGGGGAGTAATAGACGAGAACAGAACATTATCAGCAGGATACAATTGGGTCACTCTGGATTAAACTCATCACTGCATCTGATTGGAAAACATCCAACTGGCAACTGTGATGGTTTACCAACAATCAGAGACAATACATCATGTATTCTTTCGCTGCCCGGAATATACTAGACAAAGACTCATTCTGAAAACTGCAATGGAACAACATAATATTAAGGACATGGATTTCAAGTCAATATTCGCAAGTAACTCAAGAAATGAAGTTAACAAACTGATCTTCAAGTTTCTCAAAAACACTGGTCTGAGGACAAAGATTTAACATGAAGATTCAATAAATCAACAGTAGGTGGCGATAATGCTCCAAGTGGTGGCTGTAATATTCTGTTCTATGGACATGTAAGTGTCTACATAAACAGATGAAGCGGACCACTTCTTTCATTCCGAGTGTCCATCTTTTATTTCACTGGCGCGTAACATGCACACATACCTTACGTCATCCACGTGATCTCTGTAATCAAAAATCTTGTATTCACCAAAATGTTATATCCCCCTTCTTTGGAAAAGAACAGTATAGCTGCCATAACAAATTATAACCATATGCATTTAAAGCATTTCAAATAAATGTACATCTTGAGGCACTATATCTACTAATTGTCATTACTCTATCACTGAGGGAATATTATAAGGCTGGTACATCAACATTTAGTAAACACTTCTGCAGTTTAACTTATCTTGTTGAACATTAGAAATAATTCTAATAGAGCATGTAGTACTGCTTCTGAAACAAAACTGTTGAATTCAATTTCTAAACAAATAAAAATCACAGTGCATTGTCAGTGTTGCATTTCTCTTTTTTTTTTTTCTCACAGATTTAACACATCTCTTGGCTTCACTATGCGGCCTGATCTTGTGATCTTATTGTAAACAATGTGTGATTGCTCTCTGGGGCCTGTTTGTTTCTCAGTGTCCTGCTGCAAAGTCTTAGTGTCCTCAGGCTCCAACTCCTCGTCTGATGGAGTCTCCTGATCTGTGTCACTCTCACACGTTTGTAGAAGGTGGCGCCTGTTGCGCCGAAACATGTGACCTCCGTCCGTGCAGATGTTGTAGGATCTCTGGGTACCTGCTGGCTCGACTACTGTTGCAGGTTTCCATGTCCCTGTTGGAAGCTGGAAGCGGATCGTGGCTCCCACTGGTAGTGCAGGCAGTGATCTGGCATTCCTGTCATAATATTGTTTTTGTCGTGTTTAGCACTGTTCTCTCCTGCTGTGAACGGTGCTGCGACAGGCAAGCTCTGGTTGTACATGCTTTTCAGTGGTGGGAAGGATGGAGCGCAGACGCTTGCTCATGAGTAGCTGCGCTGGCGATTTCAAACCATCCACTGGTGTGTTTCTATACTCCAACAAGCTGAGGTACAGGTCAGTTCTCTGAGCGTGTGCTTTGTCCATGAGAGCTTTGGCAGTCTGAACTGTTTTTTCTGCTAGCCCGTTGCTCTGTGGATACAGAGGACTGCTTGTGACATGCTTGAAGTCCCATGCATGAGCAAAAGCTTTAAACTCTTGTGAACTGTAGCAAGGTCCATTATCGCTGACTAGTGTCTGTGGTATTCCAAATCGAGCGAACATGGCCTTCAGCTTTTGGATGACTACTGAGGATGTGAGGCTGGTGATTTTTTCTACCTCAAAGTACCTACCATAATAGTCAACTACAACTACATAGTCAGTACTGTTCCATGTGAACAGATCAGTGGCTATTACCTGCCAAGGTTGTTCTGGGATTGGGTGTGACATCATAGGCTCTTTTGGGAGTGAGCTGCGTTGCTCAAGGCAGGTGCTGCAGGTCCCTACTAGTGTCTCCATCTGCTGACACATCCTTGGCCAGAACAGCACATCTCTTGCACGTTGTTTGCACTTTTCCATCCCTAAGTGTCCTGTGTGAATGCGTGAAAGCATTTCAGCCCTGAGTGAGTGCGGCACAATGATTTTCTCTCCTTTCAGTAGGATGCCATCTGTCTCTGATATCTCATCCCTATGATTCCAATACTCTGAGACTGCAGGTGGACATTTTTTGATTTTCTCGGACCACCCTGCTTGCATCACCTGTCTCAGCACTGAGAGCTGCTCATCTTTGGCTGTAGCGGTTCTGATCTCTGCCATTTTGCGGTCGCTTACCGGAGCGTTGCTGATCACAGTGTGTATTTGGTAGTCCATGCCCTCACTCATGGAGCGGTCGTAACACTCAAGTGGCTTTCTGGATAGAGTGTCTGCGACAGGGATTTGTTTTCTTGGTTTGTGCTCAATAGTGATGTCATATCTCTGTAGCTGCAGTATCATGCCTTGCAGACGTGGTGGTGCAGCTGCTAAGGGCTTACGCATGATCGACTCAAGTGGCTTATGATCTGACTCGACGATCACCTGTCGTCCGTACAGGTATTGGTGAAACCGCCTACATCCAAAGAGCACTGCATATAGCTCCTTTTCGATCTGAGCATAGTTCTCTTCAGTTTCAGTCAGTGTCTTTGATGCGTATGCGACTGGTTTCTCTTCCTGGAGCAGGACAGCTCCTAAGCCGTGTTTGGAAGCATCGACTTGTAACTTCACATCCTTTGTGTGATCGAAGTAGGTGAGTACTGGGCCAGGCTCCTGTGTTAGGATGTGTTTTACTCGTTGGAAGGCTGCATCATGATTTGAGTCCCACACAAACTCACTGTTTTCCTTTAACAGTTGCTGGAGTGGAGCTGTTGCCTCTGACATTCTCGGGGCGAACCTGGAAAGGTAAGTGACCATGCCCAGTATGGTCTCCAACTCTGCCTTGCTTTGTGGGTTAGGCATTTCTTTGATGGCCTTAATCTTGTTCGGGTCAGGGCGGATGCCTTCTCTTGTCAGCTTGTGCCCAAAATAGCTTACCTCAGGCACACAGATTTTGCACTTGTCCTTATTCAGCTTTATGCCTTTTTCTCTGGTTCTCTCCAGCATGGCACGCAGGCTGGTGTCGTGCTCCTCTTTGGTGTGGCCGTAGACTATGATGTCATCTACGATGGCGGCAACGCCTGGAAGCCCCTCATAGGCCTCATCCACTCTCCTCTGGAACTCATCCTGTGCAGATATGATTCCAAAAGGCAGTCTCTTGAGTCGTGTGTGAGCTTTATATTCCAGTATCCAGATCTGGCGTCTAGTACACTGAAATACTGTGCTCCAGCCAGTTTTGGTGTGACGTCATCTAGAGTAGGGAGTGGATAGTGCGGTCTTTGGATAGCTTTGTTCAGCCTATTTGTTTTCGGCTTTTCCAACACTACTAGTGCATAAACCCATTCAGTTGGCTCTGTGACTTTTTGGATAACGTCCAGTTTTTCCATGTCGTCCAACTCATCCTTGAGCCGGTCACGCAGAGCATATGGGATGCGTCGAGGTGGACATACCACTGGTGGTACAGAGGGTTTGAGTTGGAAACTGCATTCTCCAGGAAACAGTCCGATGCCTTTAAACACATCAGCAAACTCTTCCATCATGGTTGTGTGAGTTATCGGCTTTGCATCAACTACATGTATCATTTTGACTAGGTTTAAATCTAGACATGCTCTTAAGCCTAACAGAAGTGGAGCATTTGTATGGACCATGTCAAAACCTACCATGGCTGTTTTCTCACCGTGTTTACATGTCAGTCTACATGTTCCTTCTGCTTTTATCCTGTGCCCACCATAATCTGAGAGTTTGCTTGATGGGAGTCCTAGTATTACACTTCCATATATCTTGCGGAATGTGTCTGCTGGTATAATACTAGTCTGAGCACCAGTGTCCATTTTAAACTTCAGTTTGTTCCTCGCTTTTCCTATTTCTACTTCTGCATATGCCTGTTCTCTATCTGTGTTTTCATGCTCGTTTATGATAGCATCAATATAGAGTTCTTCTAGTGACTGTTCTGCACTGTTTGAGATGGTATGCAATTTTCTCGGATTATATCTCATCTGTGGCTGCTGTGTTTGTGACCTACACACTTTAGCAAAGTGGTTGGGCTTCTTGCATTTGCTGCATTGGCGACCCTTTGCTGGACATTCCTCAGTGCGACTGTGCTCCCTCCCGCATGCTCCACATTCCTTGCTCCTCACGGCGCTGTTACGATCATTCCATGTCCTCTTGTGCCCACGGGATGCTTGGTCTGCTCTAAAAGGTTTTCTGCTAACTGCGTGAGCAGAGCGACTGTCGTGGCTAGCAGCAGGGGTTAGCATTGTCTTTAGCTGCTGCTGTGATAGCTCATGTGAACGTGCAATGTCAATGGATTTCTCTAGCGTCAAGTCTGGACCATGACATAGCAGTTTTTCGCGCACTCTTTGTGAGTTTGGAGCAAAGACAATCCTGTCTCTAATCATTTCCTCACTGTTTGGGTAGTTGCAGTCTTTACTTAGCAATTTTAGCTCCGTTACAAACTGGTCAAAACTCTCACTGTCTCCTTGGATCTTTTCATGAAATGTATAGCGCGCAAATATGGGATTTGCTTTCGGAGTTACATAAGCTTCAAAACCGTCATAGTACGTTTTTAGTACCTTACTTTGGTCTTCTGTGAGAGTCCATGTATAAAAAACATCTCTTTTTCCCCAATCCATAAGAGTAGATAGCTACATTTTTCCTCATCGTCTTTAGCATGTAGCGGGCCTGAAAACATTAGCTGCACATGCTGCCGAAACTTTCTCCATGCGTCCGGCAGATTAGACGAGTCCCAGTCAATTCGTGGTGTTGGAACGCCTGTGTTCTCCATCTTCCGTCGTCAGGTCGATGATAAATGAACTAACTCTGACACCATGTAATATTCTGTTCTATGGACATGTAAGTGTCTACATAAACAGATGAAGCGGACCACTTCTTTCATTCTGAGTGTCCATCTTTTATTTCACTGGCGCGTAACATGCACACATACCTTACGTCATCCACGTGATCTCTGTAATCAAAGATCTTGTATTCACCAAGTTGTTACAGTTGCGACTCGCCATTAAAGCAAAGAAGAAGAAGAAGAAGAAGGTTGGATCATTAGAGGCTTCTCAATTCTTAAATTTCCCCTCCTCGACTCCCCTCCTCGAGACTTAGTCCCGCCCACAGGAGATGCGAGCGGAGGACCCAGGAGGGGAACCAAGGAGAGAGGAGGGGAAGCAGCAGATCGTTTAAAGAAATGAGAACTCCTCTACTCTGAGCGGTCATATTAAAGCGACCATTATTACGTGGCAACAGCTGCATCAGCTGTGGAGTGTTTTGTCATAGCACTGTATTTTATAATCTCTGTTACATCAGCTGAACATTGTTCCCCCACATATTTACTTTGAATTAATTGAGAGTGCGGTATAATGAGACAATAACAGGCTACAGATGCGGACACACACACACAAATATATTTATATAAATATATACAATTTAAAGTATGAGAGCACTCTCATAATAACACAATCAGAGACTGGATATATCCCCCCCCTCTCTCTGGTCGCTGAAATGGGGAATTGAAATTACGGGCCAAAAGTTGTATTTACAAGTATTAAAAGTAAGCAGAGGACACCAAACTAACCGAGACCCGTCTGTCCGCCGTATCCACACACACACACACACACACACACACACACACACACACACACACACACACACACACACACACACACACACACACACACACACACACACACACACACACACACACACACACACACACACACACACACACACACACACACACACTACATTGCATTTAGCTGACGCTTTTGTCCAAAGCGACTTACAATAAGTACATACGACCAGGAAGACACAGCCCTGAAGAAAACAGAATCATATAAGTACATCAGGTATCATAGAGCCAAACATTTCAAGTGCTACTCAGCTGGCTATAGATAAGCCAGTCCTATATTAGTATACAAGTGCTTTGTTAGTAATTCTATCGCTCGAAGTGGAGTCGAAAGAGATGAGTTTTCAGTCTGCGCCGGAAGATGTGCAGGCTTTCTGCCGTCCTGATGTCAATGGGGAGCTCATTCCACCATCTTGGAGCCAGGATAGCAAACCCACGTGTTTTTGCTGATGGGAACTTGGGTCCCCCTCGCAGCGAGGTTGCAGCGAGTCGTTTGGCTGATGCAGAGCGGAGTGCACGCGCTGGGGTGTACATTTTAACCATGTCCTGGATGTAGGAAGGGCCAGATCCATTCACGGCATGGTATGCAAGTACTAGTGTCTTGAAGTGGATTCTAGCAGTTACCGGGAGCCAGTGAAGGGAGCGGAGGAGCGGAGTGGTGTGGGAACATTTTGGAAGGTTGAAGACCAGACGAGCCTCTGCATTCTGGATGAGCTGCAGAGGTCGGATGGCACATGCAGGTAGACCAGCCAGGAGGGAGTTGCAATAGTCTAGGCGTGAGGTGACGAGAGCCTGGACCAGAACCTGGGTGGCTTTCTGGGTCAGCTGGGGACGAATCTTCCTGATGTTGTACAGTGTATATATCTGCAGCAACGGGTTGTAGCAGCGATGTTTGCAGTGAAGGACAGGTTGTTATCTAGGGTCACACCCAGATTCCTTGCAGTCTGAGTCGGGGAAACAACAGAGGTGCCGATGTTGATCGTCAGGTCAAGAGTGGGACAATCTTTTCCCGGAAGGAAAAGCAGTTCAGTCTTGTCAAGGTTGAGCTTGAGGTGATGAGCAGACATCCACTGAGAGATGTCAGCTAGACAAGCAGAGATGCGTGCGACGACCTGGGTCTCTGAGCGGGGAAAGGACAGAATTAATTGGGTGTCGTCAGCATAGCAGTGGTATGAAAAACCATGCGGGCTAATGACCGATCCGAGCGAGTTTGTGTACAGGGAGAAAAGGAGGGGACCAAGAACAGAGCCCTGAGGGACCCCTGTAGTTAATTGACAAGGGTCGGACTCGGACCCTCTCCAAGTTACCCTGTAGGTACGGTCTTTGAGGTATGAGGCGAGGAGGGAAAGTGCAGAGCCTGAAACTCCAAGTTCTTGGAGAGTGCGAAGGAGGATCTGATGGTTCACCGTGTCGAATGCAGCTGACAGGTCCAACATGATGATGACAGAGGAGAGGGATGCTGCTTTGGCAGTGTGCAGTTCCTCAGTGACAGCAAGGAGGGCCGTTTCTGTGGAGTGACCTGCCTTGAAACCAGACTGGTGCGGATCCAGAAGGTTGTTCTGAGAGATGGAAGCAGAGAAAGAGGAGAGGAGAGCCTGATAGGTTAAGAGGTCGTCACGGTGTTTGGATTTCCACCATTTCCGCTCTGCTGCCCGAAGGACGGTTCTATTAGCACGCAGTGCGTCATTTAGCCAGGGAGCAGGGGGGGACTGACGAGCAGTGGTTGCTGCGTCAACAGGTCGTGTCGTGACCCGGTCGATATGAAGACACACACACACACACACACACACACACACACACACACACACTACCACACACACCTACAGCTCCTAAAGCATAATCAGGCTACAGCCGTTGTGTATTTTATTATGTGAAGCACTAAATGGTCTTAGAAAAATATCGACTCTTTGTTTGTAGATATCTACTAAACTACAGCAAATACAGAGAGTCATGTAGGCCTGTTATACTGAGTGATATATATTGTACACTGCTCTGCTTTCTGCACGGACCTCACAGCTGTTCTCACTGTAAACATCGCGACGCAATGAAAGCAGTTTCTAAAATAATATCCAGAGGATGCATGCAGAGGTATCAAATGCATCCGCGGAGGAGTCGTGCAGGAACCATCAGTGTATCCTCGGTTGTAGCTCCTCCAGAGAGCCTCCTCGACGCTCGATGCTCGGTCCTCGGTGTGCATTTAGAGAAATGAGATGTCCTTCAAAATGGCGCGCTGAAATTCATTTCCGGGTCACTACCGGAGGACCGAGGAGTCGAGGAGGGGAAATTTGAGTATTGAGAAGCCTCTATTGTCTTTCCTGTCACCCTCCATGTTTGTCACTGTCGGTTTTTGTCTTGATGCTACCTCGTGCTACTTGTTTATGGATTCATGATTTTGTTTTGTTTTTTCATTGTCATTAGCTTTTTGTAATTAAAGCTCGCCTTTTGTTACACTTTGAAACCCGCTTTTCCTCAATCTTCATTTGGGTCCTCCCTTACCACAAATCCTGACAGAACGATCCGACCAGAATGGACCCAGCAGATGATGCATTTGAAGTTGACACGAGGGACTCACAAGAACTCAGATGCACGATTCCGTTGACTTCAAAAAGTATCTTTTATTAATAAAAGATTATTCAAAAACAAAGATCGCTAGGTTCTACTAGGACCCTTAACCAGATCTCTAGGTTCCACTAGGTTTACTGAACAGACTTCAAGGTTTACAGACATGGCTCGACGTGGAGACAAGACGAACCGACAAAAGACAAAAGGAGAGCAGGGCTATAAATACACACAACGGTTAATGGGGCACAGGTGAAAACAATCAGGGGCGGGGCTGGTGATGATGAGCACATGAGACACACAAGCTGGCAGGTGACACACAACGACATGAAGTGTAGACACCTGAAAAGAGAGGGTAGAGTCAATAACAAAATAAAATGCAAGGCCACAATAATACACACAAAAACAATAAGCTCACAGACTCTAACGCTGAAACCTTACAGTACCCCCCCTCTTACGGACGGCTCCAGACGTCCCTGAAAGCTGAGACTGACCTCTATCGAAGTCCGATATAAGGGTCTTGTCCACAATAAAGCTGCCTGGGATCCAACACCTCTCCTCTAATCCATACCCCACCCTGTCGACCAGGAACTGTCTACCTCTGCCCCTCTTCCTTTCCGACAGTATTTTGTCCACCGTGTACACTTGACCCCCGTCGACAACCCGGGGAGGTGGAGGGGACGTGGAGGCGGGGACCAGTCTGCTCTCTTTGGCTGGTTTTAACTTGCTGACATGGAACGTGGGGTGGACCTTGATGGACTTTGGAAGACATAAACGGACAGCAACAGGGTTAATCACTTTGGCTATGAGAAAGGGACCAACGAACCGGGGAGCCAGCTTCCTGGAGGCGACATGGAGAGGAAGATCCTTGGTGGATAGCCACACTCGTTGTCCGGCCTGGTACTTGGGGGCTGGACGTCGTTTCCGGTCGGCCAATGCCTTCATGCGAACGGCACTCCTCTGCAACATATGGCGAACTCCCGCCCAGACCCGACGGCAGCGTCGAACCAGAGCATGGGCTGATGGTACCGTGACCTCCTTCTCGAGCTCCGGAAACAAAGGAGGTTGGTACCCATGGACACATTGAAACGGGGAGATACCAGTGGCTGATGTGGGTAAGGTGTTGTGTGCATACTCCACCCAAATCAGACTCTTACTCCAGGTGGTGGGTTTCTCGGACGCTAGGCATCTCAAACAGGTCTCCAAATCCTGATTCATCCTCTCTGCTTGTCCATTTGACTGTGGGTGGTATCCGGAGGTCAGACTAACAGTGGCTTGGATTAGGCGACAAAACTCCTTCCAAAAGCGTGATACGAACTGTGGGCCTCGGTCTGAAACGACATCACTAGGAAAACCATGGATCCTGAACACATGGGACAACATGGCCTCTGCTGTTTCCTTGGCGTTAGGTAACTTGGGCATGGCGACAAAGTGTGCCATTTTAGAAAAACGATCAACCACAGTGAGTATGGTGGTATTACCTGCCGATGTTGGTAATCCTGTCACGAAATCCAACGCAATGTGAGACCATGGTCTGTTGGGAATGGGCAGAGGTTGGAGAAGACCTGCCGCAGCTTGCCGAGAAGTTTTGTTCCTGGCGCACACAGGACACGCTGCTACATATTCTGCAACATCCTTCCACATCCCCGGCCACCAGAATCTGTGTCTCACCATGAAAAGGGTCCTTTTGTTTCCAGGATGACAGGTAAGTACCGACGTATGGGCCCAATGAACAACTTGCCCTCGAAGTTGCTCTGGCACAAACAAGCGATTCTGAGGACACCCTCTTGGGACAGGATTCCCAACGTTAGCCTGTTTGACCTTGGCTTCAATGGGCCAGGTCACACTCCCTATCACTCGGTCTGGCCGCAGAATGGGATCTGGACTCTTGGGGACTGGCTCAGGATCATACATTCTGGAGAGTGCATCAGGCTTTCCATTCTGCGAACCAGGTCGATATGACAGAGTGAACCTGAATCTATTAAAGAACAATGACCATCTGGCCTGCCTAGAGTTCAGACGTTTAACCTTCCTGATATATTGCAGGTTTTTATGATCCGTCCAGACCAGGAAATCCTGCTCCGCTCCCTCCAGCCAGTGCCGCCACTCCTCCAAAGCAATCTTCACAGCCAACAGTTCCCGATTTCCCACGTCGTAATTCCTCTCGGCAGACGATAGCTTACGGGAG
Source organism: Harpagifer antarcticus (assembly GCA_902827135.1). Lineage (NCBI taxonomy): Eukaryota > Metazoa > Chordata > Actinopteri > Perciformes > Harpagiferidae > Harpagifer > Harpagifer antarcticus. The sequence continues at coordinate 811,024 of CADEHL010000848.1, forward strand.
AGGTACGCACACGGATGAAGCTTGTTGTCCCCTGCTGACCTCTGGGACAGTATAGCTCCAACGCCGTCGTTGGAGGCGTCCACTTCCACCACAAACTGTCGGTGGCGATCAGGTACAGTCAGGATGGGAGCTGTGGTGAACCTCCTCTTCAGTTCCAGGAAAGATTTCTCTGCCTGTGGATTCCACACAAACTGAACCTGGGGAGAGGTAAGGGCATGGAGAGGAGAGGCAATCGTACTGAAATTGCGTATGAACCGTCTGTAAAAGTTAGCAAACCCCAAGAATTGCTGAACTTTCTTTCTTGAGTCTGGCGTGGGCCAGTTCTCCACGTCACTGACCTTAGCTGGGTCCATTTCCACCTTGTTAGGGGAAATCATAAAACCCAAAAATGCCACAGAGTTCACATGAAACTCGCATTTTTCGGCTTTCACAAACAAATGGTTAGCCAGGAGTCTCTGAAGAACAAGGTGAACATGGTTAACATGAATATTCTCATCTGGAGAAAAGATGAGGATATCATCGAGATACACAAAACAGAAAACATTCAGGAAATCTCTTAACACATCATTAATGAGGGCTTGGAAAACAGCAGGTGCATTACAAAGTCCAAAAGGCATCACCAAATATTCGTAATGTCCCGTAGGTGTATTGAAACCCGTTTTCCACTCATCCCCCTCCCGGATGCGCACAAGGTGATATGCATTCCTTAGGTCAAGCTTGGTAAATACCTTGGCTCCCTGTAACAGTTCGAATGCCGTAGAGATGAGTGGAAGGGGATATCTGTTCTTAACTGTGATCTGATTAAGTGGACTGTAATCAATACAGGGCCTTAATGAACCGTCCTTTTTACCTACAAAAAAGAAACCTGCTGCTGCTGGAGATGATGATGGCCGAATCAAGCCAGCTTTGAGTGATGATCCGATATACTCTTCCATGGCCTTCCTTTCAGGACCAGAAAGAGAATACAACCGTCCTTTGGGGATAGTAGAGCCCGAGAGAAGGTCTATAGGGCAATCATACGGTCTATGGGGAGGCAAGGAAGTAGCTCGTGTCTTGTTAAACACCTCCTTAATGTCAAGGTAACACTCTGGCACTTTGGATAAGTCAGGAAAGTCAGATGGTTTAGCAGACGTGACACTGTCCCTATCTGACGCCTGTTTAAAGCTCCCAGATCTGTGCGGTCTACTCGAAACTGTATGAGAGGCTAAACAAGAACGAGAGCACTCACTCCCCCACCCCTTAACCTTTCCTGTAAGCCAGTCCATGTGAGGGTTATGTTTAACAAGCCAAGGGTAACCCAAAATGAGAGGCTGTTGAGCTGAGTTAAATAAATGAAAGCTAATATGCTCACGGTGCTCCTGATCTATGACCATTTCTATGGGTTCCGTGCGATGAGTAACTGTACATAAAAGGCGGCCATCCAACGCACTAGCTTCTAATGGCTGATCTAAGAGGACAATGTTTAAGTTCAACTCTTTAGCCAGCTCCCAGTCTAACAAGCTCTCATCAGCCCCAGAGTCAATTAATGCATCCTGAGTTACAGTTTTATCCTTCAGTTTCATTTGTACCTGAGTCAGTCTTCTCGAGGAAGGGTCGAAAGAAGTCATTCGGCTCACCAGCGTCCCTCTTCCCACTGATGAGCCTGATCTTTTGCTGGACAGGCTGCCAGAACATGACCCTGCTGGCCGCAGTAGAAAACACCGCCGCTCCCGTAGGCGGCGCTGTCGCTCCTCCGGGGTGAGTTTGGCTCTTCCGAGCTGCATCGGTTCCTCCGCGGCGCTAGGGGGCGATGGTCGCTCTGGAGACGAAGTCCGGGTATTCCTCCGCCAACCGTAGTGTTCCTTCTGTAGCCCCCGTCCGAAGAGTGTAGTGGAAGCTGCTTCCTCCCCCCTCTCCCGACGTCTCTCAGCTAGACGTTAGTCCACCCGGATAGCCATGGCAATGAGTGAGTCCAACTCTACAGGCAACTCTAATGGAGCTAACTGATCCTTTATGGGATCCGCTAATCCATGCAGAAACGCATCAAAAAGAGCCGCGGAATTCCATCCGCTCTCCGCTGCCAGGGTCCGGAATTCGATCGCGTAATCCGCCACCCTCCTCTGCCGTTGTCTGATGTTTACCAGGGCTCTCGCTGACTCTCTCCCAGGTGCTGTCTGGTCAAAAATGTTCTTCATTGAGTCCATGAAAAACTTTAACGACTGGCAAACAGGCGAGTCTCGGGCCCATTCTGCTGTTGCCCAGGCCCCTGCTCTTCCCGTCAAGTGAGATATTATGAAAGCTACCTTAGCTTGATCGGTGGGAAATGCTGCGGGCTGATGTTTGAAGTGGAGATCGCACTGTATCAGGAATGGACGACAGTTTCTCGAATCCCCGGAGAACTTCTCCGGTGAAGCGAGGCGGAGTGAAGACGATGGCATGGATATTTGCACGGGGATCAACGGGGGGGCAAACCCGACCTCTGCTGGACCGGAAAACTCTGCCGCAGGAATAGCAGGACGTCCCTCGAGGTGCGTAAGTATGTCACGCATCTTCTCTGCCAGGTGATTTAATTCTGTTGTCACTGTTACTTGGAAGTTGTGCTGACGGGCATTTACGTCTTGAACCCCCTGCTTCATTGTTGTCAGCTGCTCCTCCTGCTGACACAAGCGTGTTCCTTGCACTTGCAAAGCCGTCTTGAACACGGTGGAATCGGCTGAGTCCATCTTGTTTGGTCGGTTCGTTCTGACACGAGGGACTCACAAGAACTCAGATGCACGATTCCGTTGACTTCAAAAAGTATCTTTTATTAATAAAAGATTATTCAAAAACAAAGATCGCTAGGTTCTACTAGGACCCTTAACCAGATCTCTAGGTTCCACTAGGTTTACTGAACAGACTTCAAGGTTTACAGACATGGCTCGACGTGGAGACAAGACGAACCGACAAAAGACAAAAGGAGAGCAGGGCTATAAATACACACAACGGTTAATGGGGCACAGGTGAAAACAATCAGGGGCGGGGCTGGTGATGATGAGCACATGAGACACACAAGCTGGCAGGTGACACACAACGACATGAAGTGTAGACACCTGAGAAGAGAGGGTAGAGTCAATAACAAAATAAAATGCAAGGCCACAATAATACACACAAAAACAATAAGCTCACAGACTCTAACGCTGAAACCTTACAGAAGTGGGGTTGTATTATTTTACCTACTTGCTGGCTTGCTGCTATGGTAAGTGGAGGGGAGCAACCAGTGTGGAGCAGCAAAGGGCTGCCCTGATGGCAACAGAGAAACTATGTTTAGTAGGGATGTAACGATACCAAAAACTCACGGTACGATAATATCGCGATAACAAGTCCACGGTATGGTATTTATCGCGATATTGAATAATAAAGAAAAACAATTATTTTCTTTTTAAATTTAAAAATGTTTTACTTGGAAAAATGTTCTTTATTAAATAATAAATCTGATTTGTACAGCATTATAGTAGGATAGCAGGAATTTAATAATCAGACCCTGCAATAAAATAAATGAAGTTTCACTTTAGTTGTTCAAGTAACTCAACTTGTCACGGTTGAGTGAAGGAAGCAGGACCCAAGCGCAGATAACTTTGATAAACCTTTATTTCAAGGCTAAAATGGAACGAATACAGAAAAACACAGAACACTCACCGGTGAAGTCCGTCACCAACAAAAGAAGCACCGACACTGAACACAGCACGAGACAAGACTAAATACAGGGAGGGATAATTACCAGACACAGGTGAACACAATCGGCAAACGAGACACAGGTGAGGAGGGAGGAGAAAAACACAAGAGCCACAGGTGAACACAATTAGCTAACGAGACACAGGTGAGGAGGGAGGAGAACACACAGGGACACTAACGACAGGAGGAAAACATGACAGAGAACAGTGAAAACACCCAAACCTAGACAGAACTGTGACAGAACCCCCCCCCCTCAAGGGACGGATTCCAGACGTCCCTAAACCCCAACACAAAAATCTAAAAAAAAATCCAGCAGGGTGGGTGGAGGGGGTCCGGAGGAGGGACGTATCCCTAGGCCACCAGGGTGGGTGGAGGGGGTCCGGAGGACGGGACTAAGCTGACCGCCCAGGAGCCCAGTAGGGGACCAGGAAGGGATCTCGGGCGGACGGCCCGGGGGCACGGCAGAAGCCGAGAAGGGGGACTCGGGCGGACGGCCTGGGGGCAAGGCAGAGTCCATGGTGGGGGTCTCGGGCGGACGGCCCTGGGGCAAGGCAGAGTCCATGGTGGGGCGAAGGCCACAGCGGGCGAACTCAGGGGGCCGAGCATGAGGGCGAAGGCAGCGGCAGGAAGAGTCAGGAGGCCGGGCCCGCGGACGAAGACCGTGGCTCACAGAGGGTCGGGATCGAGGGCGAAGACCAGACAGCTCCGGAGGCCGGGCAGGACCCGGTGTCGGCCGGACAGGAACCGGAGCCGGCGGGACAGGCTTCGGCAGGATCCCCCACGGAAGAGGACCAGGAGTTGGCAGGACCCCCAGCAGGAGAGCGGTTGGCGGGACCTCCGACGAGACAGGACAAAAGGTTGGCAGTACCCCCGGCAGGAGAGTAGACGGCGGGACCTCCAACGGCACAGGACACAGGGTTGGCAGTACCCCCGGCAGGTGAGTAGACGGCGGGACCTCCAACGGAACAGGACATAGGGTTGGCAGGAGAGTAGTCGGCGGGACCTCCAACGGGACAGGACATGGGGTTGGCAGGAACCCCGGCAGGAGAGTAGTCGGCGGGGCCTCCAACGGGACAGGACATGGGGTTGGCAGGACCCCCGGCAGGAGAGTAGTCGGCGGGGCCTCCAACGGGACAGGACATAGGGTTGGCAGGACCCCTGGCAGGAGAGTAGTCGGCGGGGCCTCCAACGGGACAGGACACAGGGTTGGCAGGACCCCCCGGCAGGAGAGTAGTCGGCGGGGCCTCCAACGAGACCGGACAGAGGGTTGGCAGGAACCCCGGCAGGAGAGTAGTCGGCGGGGCCTCCAACGGGACAAGACATGGGGTTGGCAGGACCCCCGGCAGAGGGCTAGTCTGCGGGACCTCCAACTGGACAGGACATGGGGTTGGCAGGACCCCCGGCAGAGGGCTAGTCTGCGGGACCTCCAACTGGACAAGACATGGGGTTGGCAGGACCCCCGGCAGAGGGCTAGTCTGCGGGACCTCCAACTGGACGGGACATGGGGTTGGCAGGACCCCCGGCAGAAGACTAGTCTGCGGGACCTCCAACTGGACAGGACATGAGGTTGGCAGGACCCCCCAGCGGAACCTCCAACGGTACAGGACATGGGGTTGGCAGGACCCCCGGCAGAAGACTAGTCTGCGGGACCTCCAACTGGACATGAGTAGGGGCTTGAGTGGGGACTCGAGAGAGGGCTTGAGAGGGAACTTGAGAGGAAACTGGAGAGTGGACTCGAGAAGGAACTCGAGAGGTAACTCGAGAGGGGACCTGAGAGGGGACTTGAGAGGGGACCTGAGAGGGGACTTGAGAGGGAACTCGAGAGGAGACCTGAGGGGAAACTTGAGAGGTGACTCGAGAGGGAACTCGAGAGGGGACTAGAGAGGGGACTTGAGAGGGAACTCGAGAGGAGACCTGAGGGGAAACTTGAGAGGTGACTCGAGAGGACACTGGAGAGTTGACTTGGGAGGTGACTCGAGAGGACACTGGGGAGTTGACTTGAGAGGGGACTCGAGAAAAGACTCGAGAGGGAACTCGAGAGGGGACCTGAGAGGGGACTTGAGAAAAGACTCGAGAGGGAACTTGAGATGGGATGAGGGAAGGGACTAGAGAAGTGACTCGAGGAGGGACTTGAGAAGTGACTAGAGGTGGGACTGGAGAAGGGACTAGAGAAGGGACTAGGACAGCTGGGGCCAGAGCTAAGGCTGGAACCATGGCTGCTGGGGCCAGAACTGGGGCTGGAACCATGGCTGTGTGGGCCGGTTCTGTAGCCGGAACCATGACTCTTGGGGCTCGGATTGCTAGCCTGGACTTGCGACTCCTTCTCCTAGAAGCCGCCTGAAGGCTCCGTGGACCTCCAAAAGCCAGCCGAGTTCCAGAAAACGCCTCTTGGACAGGAGCAGGAACTGGGGCGGAAGCACTGGTTGACTCCAGACGGAACACACCGAGACGTTTATAGTCCGCAGGCTGGAAATCACACGCCCAGATGAAGTTCAACATCCAGTCAGGTAAGAACTTCACCAAGTCCGGTTTCTCCATAGCCAACCGGTGCGCCTCTACCAGAGCGGCCTCCTTCTGCCGAACACTGGACGCTCCCCTCCACCAATCATAGCAGCCAGCCAAAGCAAATGAAAAATGCTGTAATCCCACCTCAAATGGGTCATCTGCTGGGTCCATCTCTGGTCGGTGCTTTCTGTCACGGTTGAGTGAAGGAAGCAGGACCCAAGCGCAGATAACTTTGATAAACCTTTATTTCAAGGCTAAAATGGAACGAATACAGAAAAACACAGAACACTCACCGGTGAAGTCCGTCACCAACAAAAGAAGCACCGACACTGAACACAGCACGAGACAAGACTAAATACAGGGAGGGATAATTACCAGACACAGGTGAACACAATCGGCAAACGAGACACAGGTGAGGAGGGAGGAGAAAAACACAAGAGCCACAGGTGAACACAATTAGCTAACGAGACACAGGTGAGGAGGGAGGAGAACACACAGGGACACTAACGACAGGAGGAAAACATGACAGAGAACAGTGAAAACACCCAAACCTAGACAGAACTGTGACACAACTCAAACTCAGTAAGTCACTCACTCAGCATCATCAGACAGGTTTTTAGGAATATGAGCATGTCCACATTTCCAGGTAGAAGCTGGGATGTTTGGGCGTTTACAATATCCCCTGCTGTGTAAAAAACTCTCTCGCTTGGTACTGATGTTGCTGGGACAGCAGTGGTTGCGTTAACCGAATATTTTTTTTAACAATGACGGAAAAATCTGAAAGCAGTCTGTCATTTTGACAAATTAGAACAAACTTGGAACAGCGCCAACGTTTCCCCGCAGTGAGGCTCTGGTGTTATGCCGTGTTATGAATGCCCTCCAAAAGGAAATGATATAGTTTCCAAACCATACTTTGCCGTACAGATCATTGAAATGTCTGGGAGTTTTTGCTTTACGCTGTCCGCGCTCCCGCGAGGTGCATGCATATCTCGGTGGGCATGCATAACACGGCATAACACCGCCCCCCCCCCCCCCCCCTTGACAGTTCACAAGCGTGCTCTCTCTCTCCCCCCCATGTCAGTGCAACACGTTAGTGGCGAGTTCAGACCCGACGGGTAATAATGGATTATGACGGATATTTTACGATCCTGTCTGTCAAAATGACGGACAGCGAAAAAGTCTAACGCCACCTCAGTGGGACAGAGAGATATGCTTTGGCCATGGGTGACAGCAGTGGGTCAAACTGTGCATTGTCTCTCCACCACTTCAAAAACAACACAGTTTTTGCCAAGAAGGTGAGGCTTATTGACAGGGCGAGATATAAATATACTGTTGGTACTTCAATGTCTCTAGGTGTGTATATGTAGCCCTGTAAATACGATGTCCTTTTGTGTTCTGTTGTTTTATGTTCATGTTGTAACCTACTTGCTGCCCTGTTGGACAGGTCTCTCTTGAAAAAGAGATCTTTGATCTCAATGGGACCACCTGTTTAAATAAAGGTTTAAAAAAAGAAACATTTAATTTCTTTTTTTTTTAAATCGCGGTAGATTTTGTCAGGCTCACGACGGTATTGGGACGTTTATTTATCGCGATACCGCGATATTCGGTATATCGTTACATTCCTAATGTTTAGTGAAGTTCTTACCTGGCTGGATTATGGACTCCCTCCAGACATCCGTTTCCCGGCCTGCTAGCCCCAGGCATGCTAGCCCCCTGCCTGCCACAGTTCCCAACATAGCTCCTTTCAAGAACCCTTTTGATGGGTCTCGTCTGGCTTTTGGAGGTCCACGGAGCCTCCAAAAGGCTCCTAAGAGGAGACCCAAGTCCTGGCTTCCAGCAGCTATGGTTCTGGCTCCAGTTCCGGCCCATGCAGCCATGGTTCTGGCCCCAGTTCCGGCTCCAGTTCCGGCTCCAGTTCCGGCCTATGCAGCCACGGTTGCAGCTCCAGTTCTGGCCCCAGCAGCCATGTTTCCGGCTTCAGTTCAGGCCCCAGTTCCAGTTCCTGTTCCAGTTCTGGCTCCGTTACCGGTTCCCCGGCCGACGCAGCCCCCCGTGTCCTGTCAGCGTTCGGGCCGACTCCAGCTCTCCGTATCCTGTTGGCGGTCCGGCCTTCTCAAGTCCCTTCTCCTTCGGTGGTCCTGCCGACTCAAGTCCCTACTCAAGTCCCTACTCAAGTCCCTACTCAAGTCCCTACTCAAGTTCCTACTCAAGTCCCTACTCAAGTCCCTTCTCAAGTCCCTACTCAAGTCCCTTCCAGGGTCGGCTCTAGAACAAATCGAATGGTGATCCAATACAAATGCAATACCAACAACTCAAGAGCAACAACTACAAACTACGACAACAACCCACACATTGCACATTGTTTAGAACGGTTACAAAGTGTTGAAGCGCTCAAAACGGTTTCAACCTGTAACCTGTCAGAATCGAGATGAAGCAGTGCATTGAATCGTGTGATTGGACCGCAAACCAGTCAAGTGAATCATTCAGGAAATGAAGCAGTTGCTGCTTCGGACGTCATATGTCACGTGATTTGAAGCAAGCTTTGAAGCACTGCTTCTATAGAATAGGAAGTCCAGGGTTTGAAGCATGCATCGAAGCTTGAGTGTCAAACTGCCATCACTACCTTGTGCTGTTTATGGATTCATGGTTTTGTTATGTTTTTACATTGTCATCAGCATTTTCTAATTAAAGCTAGCCTTTTGTTACACTTTGAAACCTGCTTCTCCTCAATCTGCATTTGGGTCCTGCCTTACCACAAATCCTGACAAATGCTGGTCGGTAAATTGTATTGGAGCAACACAATCTATTGCCATTATATTAAATGTCTATATACACTGAACAAAAATATAAATGCAACACTTTTGTGTTTGCTCCCATTTTTCATGAGATCTAAAACATTTTCTATATACACAAAATAACCATTTCTCTCAAATATTGTTCACAAATCTGAAAAAATCTGTGATAGTGAGCACTTCTCCTTTGCCGAGATAATCCATCCCACCTCACAGGTGTGGCATATCAAGATGCTGATTAGACAGCATGATTATTGCACAGGTGCCTTAGGCTGGCCACAATAAAAGGCCAAGTGTTGCATTTATATTTTTGTTCAGTGTATATATGCATGTATACACATACATTTCTCCTCAATCTAATTTAGGAGATGCATCAGTCAGCTCTTTTCAATAAAATCTGATAATCCCACTTTACATCATACCTGTCTAGTGCCTAATGACAGATATGCAATGTCGGCCAGTACCTGGTGGAAAGTAGTGCAGCATTTAGCATCCATTAAATCAAATCAAATCAAGTTTTATTTATATAGCACATTTAAAAACGATGTTTGGTCGAGCCAAAGTGCTGTACATGTAATAAAAACACTTTACTACAGTACAATAACAACAAAAGACAGTCATTGCAACAGCAAATATAAAAACAAAACACACGGAAAAGTCAGGAGTCGTGCTCCGCTCTAACTAGAAGTCCTGAGAGAAGAAGTGAGTCTTAAGTGTGGATTTAAAAACCCCTAGGGTCTGGGCCGACCTGACATGGAGGGGCAGAGTGTTCCAGAGCCTGGGGCCAGCTGCTGCGAAGGCTCGGTGCCCTCGGGTTTTGAGCCTGGTCTTGGGCACTACCAGCAGCAGGTGGTCAGCAGACCTTAAAGCTCTGGCTGGGGTGTAGCGCTGGAGGAGTTCAGCTATATAGGCCGGAGCCAGCCCATTTAGTGCTTTAAAAACAAATAAAAGGATTTTAAAATAAATTCTGAACCGAACTGGAAGCCAGTGCAGTGAGGCCAGAATTGGGGTGATGTGGTCACGCTTTTTGTGGCCAGTCAGCAAACGGTCCTTTGACTTTAATTTCTCCTCCACTTTCAACTTTTGCCCCTGGAATACAATAACAATAAAAAACATATGCTGGTAAGTATGGACACCACACACACACCGACACCAACACAATCTGACTCACAAGGAGCAATTATATATCTTAAAAAGCACCATATGAGTGTGTGATCTTAGACAAAAAAATATTGAGCTAAAATTACTCCAATCAACTGTCCGGAGGCAACTGCACCTCAAAGTGTTCAAAAGTGAATGTGTGCGTCTCTGAATGAGCTTGATTGTAGTTTTGTGTGGGTGTCTGTGATTACCCTCACAATGTCATGTGTAATTATGGTAATTAGCAAATTACAGGGTCAAGATTACCATTCCACACACAGCTGTTGAGGATAAAAGACACTCATATAAGACCATGGACCAAATTGAGGGGTTATTGGATTGAAGTGCAATATATAAATGCAAATGCCAATGTCTATCTTCTAATGTCCCAATGAATATGAGGTAGTGGGTTGGAACCATCCATACACAGTGTATAAATCAGCGCCTAACGAGCCCTTACGAGCCTTAACAATCCTATAAGACCTTGATTAGAGGTTGATTATCAGGACGGTGGGCCAATGCAAATGGCTGTTTTCTACTAGCCTTTGGCTTTTTGTGTGGAACAGAGGTAGGAAAAGTGTGTTCGCTTAAGAAAGGGAAGGGAGTCACGTGAATTTGTATGATTTTTTGCATGAGATCCTGTGTGCATGTGTGTGTGTGTGTTTGTGTGTGTATCTAGGGGGGTTGCACTTGTGTGTGTGCCTTCAGGGACGAGGTGCAGACTCTGGGTGAAAATGTGTTTCCAATCCACCAGGCTTTGAGCAGGAAACAAAAGGGGTATTGCAGTCACCCGTGAAGCAAAAACAGACACTTTCTCTCTCCCTGCTTCTCCACCTTGCTGCTATACTAAGCCTTGTCTGAGATTAGGGTGCACAGGTTCAATAAGTCCAGTCAGTCAGTATGTTAATGGATAGCAGAACCAAAAAAATATAAATTCACTAACAGTCACTAATATAATTGGATCTATTTCAAAGGCGCTGCACGGCCATACAAACTGGTTTGCAAGGGTTTTTGATTTGGAAATAAGGCTCCTAAAGCAGTTAGAGAAGAAGCTGCAATAGCATCAGTTATATAATCCTTTCTGCATTGGTGGAAGTGCAAAGAATGGCGCTTTTGAATGACAGATTGTTCTTCCAATCACATGCCAAGTATTTTTCAAAGGGACCTCCCTTACACAAACAGTTTCTCATATTGTATTGTGTAAACAAACCATTTAGCATCAGTTAGAAATGAAGGCCTGCAACAACACAAATGGATAAAAAACAAAGCTCTCATTTAATACACACCAAATCCTTTGGCAATAATATAACCAAGAAAATGATTTGTTCTGCCATAACGTTTAATAAAGGATTGGAAACTTGGAAAGTGCTTTTTTATCCAAGCAGATAGAGCTTTGCAGGGTGAGGTTGAGTATCAGCTCATCAACCAATTTAAAGGTCAACCCATGTGTTTCGACAGACAGGATCTGAAAAGATAAGATCTGGAGCACGTTAGAATTATAGTTAGTGCTTTTAATAAGGCTCAGCAAACACTATTTGGACATAAAGCACTACCAGTAAGGAGAGGCAGTGTTGGTGAAGTCATAAAAAATGCCTCTGTCAAGCTTATATCTGTTTGCCAAATGCCATATTGCCATGGCAGTTATACATGTATATCATAAAAAGTGTGTATGTCATTAAACAAAAATAAAACACACCATAGATTGTTTTATTAAAAAATGTATATAAAACAATATCAATTAAAGCTGCAAGCAGCGATGATCGGGCCCTCGCACATCCACGCACGTCGGGATACTTCCAGGATCGCTTTAAACGCAGCAGTGAATTGCCATGACCGCTGGAGACAGACTGCAAAGGATAAACAAATACATATTTCCTGGAGTGTGATGCGCGTAAAATAACATGTTGCATATCTAGCAGCGCCTCCAGAGAACCCAATCTTAAAAAACTGTTGTGTTATGCCTACCAGGTGAGGACCACACATTGTGATTGTCATGTAAATTAGATGTCTGTCACATACTTTAAGGCTCACTTCCTGTTAACAGCAGGTGGCGCTATCACTAGGGCTCATACTTGACCTGTAAAAGTTATCAGGCAGGGACTCTAATCGCATGCAAAAAATGCGGGGTTGGTTTGAGATTGTATGGCCAGGTTACAAGAAATTCCAGTGTCATGGCAAGGGTCTTAAAGTGGCCACCAAGATACAGCCAGGGCTTTCCATGTTATAGAAAGCTTTTGCTAACTTTTGATGTTTATGATCTAGGAAGGCACAGATCAAATGTGAAATCGATTGGATTCAATTTGTTGGAGGAGTTTAAGTATGAAGCCTGAAATGTCCAAAAATACAACCAAAAATACTCTGCCTCGCAGATTTGTTTAAAATGTCCCCTCCGGGCTATTCACTTCATTCAATTAAAATGTATTCGATAACACGATATTGTTTAGTTGCAATGCCGAGGGGTAAATCAAAACAAAAACAAAAAGCTGCAAAATTAACTTAACAAATAAACTGAGATATCAATGTACCCATGCATACAACTAAAGCATCTATGCATACAAATAAGAATACTGCTCGAATTTATGAATTGAGAGATAAGTATGTTCTTTATTTTGTATTTAAAGAAACACAGTGTTGAAGCAAGTCTAAGATCAGCAGGCCAATTGTTCACTTCTTAACTGCTTACTGCTTAAATACTCAAAGCCATTTCTCTGGAACTAAAAAGTGCTGTGCATGTGCAAATTGAGGATCACATACCTTCTGCCCCGAAAAGACAGCAGATTGCATTTACATAATGAAATGCCATCTCATACTCAAGCCTTGAGGTTTAGTGCGGCAATCTTGTTATTTTGGCTACTTATAATGCAACTGTTATTATACCAAAATGGCATTTTAACCACAGTTGGATTAAATAAAAAGGCCCACATACTTATTTAAAATGTATAGCTTAACTGAGGTCCATAAACTAGTTTTCATGGGGGTAAATCCTGAAACAACCCAATGTTTCTTCTGTTTGATTTGAATTAGTGCACTAGTTCTTGTTTCCTACAATTAAATATATTTTGTTCGATGATTTTCTCTAATTATCAACAGCTCTTGAACAACCTGTGTGAAATGACTGAGTCAATGTGGTGTTTGTGATTGAAGCAAGAGAAATGTGCATTAGTGAACAGAGAGCGTATACCAAATGAAGTCCATCTGTAGGAGTAATCCTGTTATCAACAATATACCACATTAATAAACAGAGCACAATTCTGCCCTGTTGAATTGAACCCTTTACCTAGAAGTTCCCAATTACCTTTTAATTAAACCTACAGACATTTAGCAGCAGTTGTGTTTTACTTCCTTTGAAATAGGGCTGGAGTATCTCTGTACGGACTTTGTAACCTGATAGTCGCCTACTGGATGGTAGGTTCAAGTCCCTATGTCACCTGTATCCCAATGCATGTGTGCATTTGTACTTTGTGTAGGCTATGTACTGTGTGTAAAAAATTATAAACAGAGTGGAGAACTGAATTTCATCCTGGGGATCAATAAAGGTTAATATCATAATAAGGTCATCTTTTTAAATCATCTTAATCTTAAATATCAGTGGAAAATACACCACTTAATAGGCAAATGTGCACCAATATTGTGCCATCCATTGGCACAATTTATTTTGTGTTGTGTCCAAACTGAACTTTGGACAATATTGTCCTTAAAACAAAAAAAGTGGATTAACCTCTTGATCTACTTGTCAAAGTTATTAGCCATTTATTTGTTATTTTATCTTAATTTGGCTATCCAATTTCAAAGGCATTCAGTTCCACATCTTGCTTATGCTTATCATGTATTCACCTCTCAAAAAAGATTCTGAAGACTGAAAGATAATGGTGTCGATCCTTTCCATGAATCAATTACGTCTCAGACTTACTCTGGATAATCATAGTATTGAAATGTTCTATTCTGTCAGGCACTGTCAGGTCGAGTATTTTTCTTGATGAGCACTTGACAAGGTGCTGTATCTAAAAACCTACCTGAGTTGTTGATCTAAATATAGGATCCCAAACATCCTAGTGGTATCCCTTATCACTGCCACCGAGCCAACATTTCTATTTGTACACAGGAAACAAAACAATATCTTTTAGTATGTTGTTTTTCACCAACCAACCCTTTCAATCCTGTTGCCATTTGTGTCCACTACCCGGGTTAAGTCTGGTTTCTCCTGCCTTGATGTTTCTTTTTTTCCCTGCTCCAATGCACAACCTCACCTATTATCTCTGTGTTGACATTTCAACTCCTACAATTTGTAGCCACATTCAACTTACAGCCTTATCTCACAGGGTGGACAAGCTACATTGATATTGTGGGCTGCTTAGGTGCCCCATTAAATGTTTCTTGATAATGAGATATCACATCCACACAATTTACCGTGCAGTTACATTGTAAAGAGCAGTGCATGGAAAAGGTCATAAGACAACAATGAAAAGGAGTAAAGGTCATAATATCTGTGCATTTTCTTTGTTATCATGCAGTCTGATATAATAGGTAACCTTACATGGCACACTGGACGAAATCTGTGTTCAAGATGCACCAATAGTGTTGAAGATTATTATAATCTGATATTTGGGAAGAGTGTTACATTAGAAATGGCAGAAAGTCTTGTTGCAATTTCCAGATATTGAAAGAGGCCCTGGAGCTTCTCTGGTAATTATCAATAGTAGCAGTTAAGTGAATACTGTTCAAACAATACCTGTGTTTGTGTTTTGTATTGATTTCTCTGTTTTATCCTTTCATAAATGTGAGGACTAAACTTGCTTTAAACATTCCTGGGTGCCTGGGTGCTAAACAGGTTTTATTACTCTGGGGGAGGGGAAGTTAAGCAGGCGGGGTGGAGGAGAGTTCTTCTGCTTAAGATCTCCAGTATGTCATGTTTCAGGGAAGTCTACATATCTTGAATGGTATATGTGTGTTTAATTACTTTATATATGTGTGTTTAATTACTTTGTATTAGTAATAGCAGTGTGTAAACAAAAGCTGGAAATATGAGAGAATTAATAAGTCTCTGGAATGAGCAAGGGGGTGTGAAAATCTATGCAGGAAAAGGAGATAACAGACACCAGATGTTTTTTATTATCAGCTCAGAGACAATAGTTTATCACCCCCGCTGGCACACGCTGATTCGCTAAGAGAAGACATCTTTTTTGAATCTCCCAATGAGAAACTGACCACAGCTCCTCCTGGGTTTATTTTCTGGATATAAGCTATTCTATTTGTTAGTTCTTTCTCTTTTCTCCTGCCGTCCAGATGAAAGGATCTCCCGGCATCAGAACCAGAGCAGGGAGTGGGGGCCCGCCCCACCCCTTTGAAAGTGTATTGTATTATTACCGTTTATCATTAAAACAGATTATTGTTTAACCCTCATCCTGGCTGTTTTGAGTTTTCCCTCTTTTAAAGCACACTCCTATAGGATCGGCGCAGAGCAGAGATATCTGCGCCAACAGTGTGGGAAAAAAAGGTAATCTCGACAGACAGGAAAGATGTCTAAATTCATGTACAAAAAAGTTTAAAAGCAAGAAGCCCTAATTCCTCCGTTATCCAGTAAAGCCTTATCTTATTGTTCTTAACAAAAAAGAACAGTTAGTCCCTTTTTTTTCTCAAGACAGAATATGTTGTGGGCTTTGCGATGCCCTTCAGAGCATCACTGTGCAAAAAAGCTGATATTTGCATATTGGCAGGCTACCTGTTCACTGAACAAGTCTCTTCAATCTTTTCTGACCTCTACCTGCAATGCATTTAGTCATCGGTACCACTTCTGTGCAGATGTGTTTTGTTTATTTTGATCAAGCCCCTCATGACACTGCAGAATAGTTATTTGGAAATGGGTCTGTCTGCTGCCACTGATTCTAAATGAACTAGCCTAATGAGTGTTTACTAAGGAGTCGGACTAGGGATGGCTATCGAGAACCGGTACTAAGTCAGTACCGGTACCTGGTTGAACGGTATTGGTATACCGTTAAGCCGCTGGACAAACGGTGCTGCTATCGGTATATGAATTACCCTCATCCCGTGTGACATATCCGGTTTGAGTACCACTCTAATTGGCCACTGTGAATGCCACTCGTCATCTCTCCTAACAGCGCTCTTATTATTGTGAGCAGGGGCGGACTGGCCATCGGGACGTTACTGAAGTGAGCGATGGGACGATGTGGGCCGGTCGGAGAAGTCACTAGCACCCCCCCCGTTGACAATTCACGCGGTAATTACTTGCGGTACCGAGGTGGGCCGGTCGAGAGTCCCGGGGTGATTTGTAGTCCCAGTCCGCCCCTGATTGTGAGACTCCCGGGGGCAGACCATAGGGGCAGACGCAACATCTTGCTAGAAACAGCGTCTCAAGGCTTCTTAACATTTAACAACCTATTAATGATGCATACCCACTTAACGGGAAAAACTCAGCTAACTGACGACATTAACCATTTTACCTACACGGAACAGAAGTCTAACACCAAGAGTCAACGATCGAGAATTATCGAGCTTGACACTCGTCAACTATCAGCAGGAGGGCGGGGGAGCCTCGCTGCGGGGAAGCAGTGTGTGGACCTGTCAGCGCAACTTACATGATGCAGAATTTAACAAACACATTTAAATAATTGGTTTAAACGGCATAATAATGACGATCGTCCGTTCTGTGATTCTCCAGAGCACACATGTTATGATATTAGGGTCATGCAGAGTGAGATGAGTTCGCTGTCCCTTTAAGAGAGAGAGAGAGAGCGAGAGCGAGAGCGAGAGCGAGAGCGAGAGAGAGAGGGGTGTGGCTTGTGCATGTGTGGATCGACCATGACATCCTGATCTCCCGCTTGGAGAAGTGGGTGGGCATTGAGGGAAAAGCCCTGGAATGGTTTAGGTCATATTTGAAGGACAGAACTTTCTCTGTCAGCCTTGGTGACTCCGAGTCATCCTCTGCTCCACTCCTGTATGGGGTCCCACAGGGCTCAGTATTAGGCCCCCTGCTATTCTCCCTCTATTTGCTCCCTCTTGGGTCCATTTTTAGAAAGCACGGCATCGCATTCCACTGCTATGCTGACGATAGCCAGATTTATGTCCCTCTAACAAAGAAGGGTGGATACTTAATTAGCCCACTGATAAAGTGCCTAGATGACGTAAAGGCCTGGATGGCGTGCAATTTCCTTAAACTCAATGAAGGAAAAACAGAAGTAATGGTTTTTGGTAGCACCGCTGACACCACTTCTGTAGACCTGGGTTCCTTGCATCAGTACACCAAGCCCACCGTTACAAACCTTGGTATTAAAATGGACCGTGAACTCAAACTTGAGAGTCAGATTAAGTCGGTGGTAAAAACGAGCTTTTATCACCTGAGGCAGCTAGCCAAAGTAAAACCTTTTCTCTCCAGACAGCAGTTTGAGACAGTAATCCATGCCTTTGTTACCACCCGGCTGGACTACTGTAACTCTATTTACATGGGGGTCAGTGGGTCCTCCCTCGCACGACTGCAGCGGGTGCAAAATGCCGCAGCAAGGCTCTTAACAGGCACACGGAAGTATGACCACATTTCCCCTGTTTTAGCTTCTCTCCACTGGCTGCCAATTTATTTAGGATCCATTTTAAAATTCTTTTATTTACTTTTAAATCCCTAAATGGCATGACGCCACCATACCTTACTGAGCTGCTACAGCATTACACGCCGAACCGCCCTCTCAGGTCAGCGGACCAACTGCTCCTGAATGTGCCTAAAACCAGGTCAAAGCTCAGAGGGGACCGTTGCTTCTCTGTAGCAGCTCCCAAATTGTGGAACGCTCTGCCCCTGGAGATCAGACAGGCCTCCACACTGCCTGCTTTTAAATCGCTTCTTAAAACCCACCTCTTCTCCTTAGCGTTTTAACATTTGGCGTTTTAACATCTTTCAGTGTTGCTTTTTTGCTTTTAAATTGTTTTTTGTTTTTACTTGTACTTGTTTTATGGTGTGTGAGCTGAGCTGTGTTTCTTCTTTGTATGCTTTGTTTTATCTATTTGCCTGTACAGCACTTTGGTCTGGAGGTTTAAAGTGCTTTATAAATAAAGTTGTATTGTATTGTATTGTATTGGATGGTAGAGCGAAAGTGAGGGAGCGTGTGTATGTTTCTGGAAGTGAAACGAGGAAGCAGAAAAACAGAGGTCTGTGATGTATTTTGTGAAACAGAAGAACAGCTAAATAAATGCAACGGCATCCCAAGAAGAGCTCGCCTCTCTCCAGTCATTGAAGCTAAAGTGGGTTATTGAACCTGAAGCTTGTTGCTTCTGCCCTCCTCGACTACGGTCTGGGAGCCGACAGAAAAGTTCAACACACAGATGGCCAGTCCGCCCCTTTGTAGCATATTATTTCGATGAGAGATGAGCAGATCGCCACTGGGCTTTCAACTAAATACACAGCCACGCAAAAACTGCGGCATTTGTACAGCTCCTTATGGGTAGGCTACTGCAATTAGTGAAGTGCTTTCCTCCGTGGTGAAACGATCACTGCACCACGGAGGAAAGCGGCAGAAAGTCGCCTGGAGTTAAAGAGAGCGGGGCTGCGCTGCGTGCATGGCCTCCTTCTGCGGGTAACGGGGAGACGTGCTCTTGCGGCGGCCTCGTTCAGGATCCGAAAATACAATTTAAATATTTTGCACACTTATTCCTAGTGTGCCACTGGTTACGGTGCCGCGTGCCAATGCTGGCACGCGTGCTAGGGGTTGCCGACCCCTGGTCTAAATCAACACTTAGCAAAATGGGCTAACAGGGCTAATGGCTACTTTAGCACATAACTGGCAATCTTTTCTATGTAATTTTATCATGAAAACGGTTAGTCCAATGTCTTTGTGTAACTTTAAAATGATTACTGATAATCCATCATTACAATTATAAATAATAAACGCAATAACAGGATTATAATGGTTAGCCGACCGGAGCTTCCGGTTTAGGAGGTGCGCACGCAGCGTCTTGTTTTAACTGAACAATGGCGAGCCGTCAGGGCCCTCTAGGCCTAAGATATTCTAAAAAATTATATTTGAAAACATTAAAAAAAAATATTTAAAAAAAAATATTATTTCTTTAGTTATATTTTTCATTAGTTTTACCAAAAATAACTTGATTTAATTGTATTTAAAATAACATTTCCAAAGAAATAAATCCTTCGAATCTGCCTGTTCAGTTTCTGTTGGAATGTGAAGGGTTAAATGCTGTCTCTGTGAGTTCTCATTCATAACACTCCGTTCGATGTCTCACTATGGGATGCGCCTCAACGCGTATGCAAACAGAAGCATCAATCTCATTACGCCAATCCTGATTGGCTGGTGATCTTGACGTCAACGTCAGGGAATCCACCCACCCTTTAAGTAGCTTGCGCAACAACGCAGCGTCATTCAAACACCTCTTCTCGCTTCAGAGCACATCTCGAAAATCAGTAGCCGAGCTAGCTTAACGGTCCACAGACTGAACCCAAGCTAACATTCGGTCGACGGGCGCTTGCCAGTTACTTTTCTTTGCTTTGCAGAAGAATTGAACAAATATTAACACACCAGTTAATATTGTAATCTGCCCCGCTGTTTTTTGTTTCGACATAACGGTAAGGTTTGATTTTTTTCTTCAAACAGTAACATACCTGTTGCTAGTTTATCCCTCCGCGCAGACACCCCGGCGAGAGTGAAAGCCTTCAGGGCTTGCCTCGCTCATTTCCAGCCACTCAAATATGTTCTCTTCAGATCATGTCTGCGGTTGCTGGGGCTCATGGCGTCAGCCATTCTGGTGGTACGACTGGGACGCTTACACATGAGGGAGTTTCAGCGCTGGGTAGCTGCCCTCAGATTGGACCCCGTTTTCTGCCTTTACTCAGAGTCCCCCCATGTACCCCCATTTATCATGTCCTCGTGAGGACAGACAACACGACCACAATATCGTATATAAACCGCCAAGGGGGTTTGTGTTCTCTCCAGTTACACATGCTGGCATGCAAACTGATCTTATGGAGCTGCGGACGTCTCCTCTCTCTGAGAGCGACGCACGTACCAGGAGTGATGAACCTCGGGGCAGATCTGCTGTCCAGAGGTGCACCACTATATGCAGACTGGACTCTACATCCAATAATTGTGAGTCAGCTGTGGGTGCGTTACGACCGAGCCGCGGTAGATCTGTTCGCATCAAAAGAAAATGCTCAATGTCAGCTGTTCTTTTCAATGCGCGATTTAAACGTACCGCTAGGCGTGGACGCGCTCGCGCACGTTTGGCCTCCGGTCCTTCTGTACGCGTTCCCACCCCTGGCTCTGATACCCCCAACTCTGGCCAGAGTGAGAGAACAATGCCACACACTTATCCTGATAGCTCCGCACTGGCCTGCAATGTACTGGCTGGCGGAGATACTGTATATCAGCTGCTGGTTATGTAAGTAACCTATAGTTATGTGGAGACGGGAGAGCTTGTTGGTCCCTCTGTACCAGGGGTGCCCGCACTTTTTCAGCTTGGGACCTACTTTTAAAATGACCAAGTCAAAGTGATCTACCTACAGTAGATCACCGCTGCTGCCCACAGTCATGTGTTGAGACCCTGTGTGTCGCGAGCGGGGGGGGGGGGCGGTGCTCGTGGACTGCGAGCACCGGAACCTTGAAGCGGCGGAGAAACTGTGGCGCCCTTACACTTAATGTGCTGCATTTGCGCTTCAGATGAGGAGGTGAGGCCCCCCTTATACCCTTTCTTCAGTATAATTGTATAAATTGGAAGGCTAGGCAATCAGCTCGCCGGTGATTTGCAGTGGTTGACCACGCATACGTGGTGAACTGCGTGTTACATATGAGATTTCAGACTGGCTTTCAGTGACCCGTCCTAAAACCCGTAAGTAAGCTGCACTCGGGTTCCCTCGACAAAAAAGCAATGGCATTTCTCCATAGGATTTGGGAAAATAGCTTGAAATAAGGTCTGTGGAAAACTAACCTGTTAGATAAATGCACGTTTTGCTCAGCCGGATAATATCCACATGTCTACCCTACTTTTATTATTTTCGAATCCTAAATTTAATCGATAGATTTATGATCGATAGATTTATGATTAGTATAAGTTCGTCCATGATGGCTCACTTCAGTGATAGTGATTACATCATTGTGAAATTATTAACCGAGTCATTTTCAAGATTGAGTTACAATGATAAGCTGGAGTGGCAAAGGATCAGTGGAATGACCCCACCATCAAGTACTTCATCCAAAAGGACAGGAGGATGGACTTTGTGTTCAAGTGATTTGATCATCAAAGGTAGGCCTAAGTCATTTTCAATGCGGGCCGCCGTGCCGACTTCATTCATTTGTAATTGTTACTTGGCTGAGGGGTGCCCTGTCATGATAGGTGTTTATATAAATGGTGTTGGTTTGTGTGGTAGAGGGTCGCTGTTTTTTTAATATTCCGCTGAAGTATACGCTGTGACGTAATAACTCTTCTTTTTTTTTAGGGAAGGGGGGGGGGGGGGGTCTAGGTATAAAAGACATGGTCATTTATGAACTGCCCCTAATTACCGCCACCCTTCCAGAGACACACTGTCAAACACACTCATACCTGCTTGGTATGACATTGAAAAGGTTACATTAAATAATAAATACAAATAAATTACAATAAAATGACTGTTGTTTAATCTTCACATCTTGTAATCATGTCTATAATTTTCAGCACCAAATTATTGAAAAGTATCGATAAGAGTATCGAAAAATACCGGTATTGATAAGCAGTATTGGTATCGATAAAATCCTAACGATACCCATCCCTACTAAGGACACACCATTCTTTATGGATGCAGAAATAGTGCATGCAGATGGAGGATCACAAGTGACAGGTAGAAAGGAAAATATAGGCAGATGTAGACAGATTAATGGCCCACAACACAGGTTCAGGATGAGCAACCAAAACACCTATGACTGACTGTGTCTAACATCATTTGACAGCTCAACAGGGGAAATCATGACACAATGCAAATGAATGATCAGCTTCTCCACAGAGATGGGAGGCTAATTCACATGTGTGCACTCACAAACCTGAGCACTATACAAAGCCCTGACATGGCAGGGAGATAATTGGTAATGATGCTTCAGTAATGTGACTATAATAATACTAAAGCTGCCTCACCTCTCATAAACACACACACACACACACACACACACACACACACACACACACACACACACACACACACACACACACACACACACACACACAATGCAGAAGACATTAAAATGACATGACACTCTCGATAACAGAGCTGGCAGCAATAGCTCTGTAGTTACATTGCCATAGCAGTTATTGCAAGATCCATGCAGTGCTTGTGTATGTGAAGTGTGAACGTGACTTGATGCATGTCTAGTTTGGTGTGTGTGAGGCTGTGTGTATGTGTGTATGTAGAGGACTGGGTCTTCACAATCAATTCATCCTAGTTCCAGAAACCATAACTGGAAAAGTTGCCGACAGAAAGAAAATAAGATGTATACAAGTATTATGCTTCAATTTGCCGTCCCGCCTCCTCCATTCCTCCAACCACCCCGCCTTTTCATCTTGAGCTTTTAGCCGTTAGATTATTCTCTCCATCTCCTCCCCCTCTATCTTCCCACTTCAGAAAATAAATGAGGGAAAACAAGCACGTTCAGTGGTTATTGTCTTTCTCACTCTCCAGTTCTCGCAATCCTATGGCCTAGTGCAGGGGTCTGCAACCTTTTTGACCAAAAGAGCCTTTTTGCCCCCTTTTCCACCAATTTTCTTTGTCTGGAGCCGCAAAACATATTTGATAGCTTGATAGCATAAAGTTGTATAGTTATCATAGACAAAAACTACAGATTTTTTGCATTTATTATTTATTACATTATAGAAAACTGTTTACCTCTAATAATAAACAAATAACTCTTAAAAGGAGAATAAAAAAAAATACACAGGCCTACTTTAAAATAAATCAACACAACACTTGGGGAGTCCTCTGCACATTTGAAGAAAATGAATATAATTAAAATGGGCCCACTTTGAAATAAATAAAACATATAGCTGCACCCTAAAAAGAGTTAACTGATTGAATAATGACTGAAGATCATCAGCTGTCTTCCTCTACTTTTCTTTTCTTTGATTTATCCACAGTCGGCTCATCGAGCCGTGGGTCAGGCTATTGCCTGCAAGACAAGGGAGAGGGGTCTGCCTGCAGACCTCCACTCTCAGGACAGGAAGTGCACGCTAAGAATTCCAGAATAAAATCACCACTATCAGTACAGTGCCACTTTCCAAACAGGAAATGCACGCAAATACAAAATAAAATCGGATCGTGACACTTATTATATACATACATACGGACACCTTGTATTGTTGTTACTATCAGTACAGCCGCAGCGCCACTTTCCGAACAGGAAATGCACGCAAATACAAAATAAAATCGTACTGACACTTATTATCTATATAGATATATATTTATTTATATATATAAATACGACATCTTGTATTTTAGTTATACCCGCTAGACAACAGTGGAAGGTTCGAGAAACAACCGTGTTTCCCCACCTCCGCCGCGGGACCCGTGGGACCCCTGGACGGTGCGTCTTGGTCACGCTTCATATCGGCCGGGCCGGGAAGGAAGAGACACGCAGAGTGGGGAAGTCCCCCACCCCAACGCAGTATACCCTCCCGGCCATCAGAGTGGAACCCGCAGTTCGGAGGAACCGACCGCCAGAGCACCGGCACTAGGCCGGTGCTCTGGCGGTGGACACAGGCCGTGGGGGGACACCCGAGACCGGGCAATGTCCCCGGTAGAAACCGGGTGAAAATAGGCACTCGTGAGGCGGGCAGAGTCCCCTGTCAACTCCCGTTACATTCCTCCATGGTGTCATTTGAGCGAAAAACCTTTACGAGAACCAGGCTGGGGGGGTCAAAAGGGCTTGACCAAGGCCGACCCAAAGTGCACGGTGGGCGGACTCATCACCTCCGTGATGACCTCCATGAGTCTCCATTGTGATTTGAAAACCTCCATCAAACGAGTACTTCAGTGGGCGGGAAAAAAAACGTGTCAGAATCGTCACTTCCTGTACTGACAGTGGAGGTGTCCTGAGAGTGGAGGTCTGCACCAGACCCGGTGGCAGACATACGTCTCTGGGCGGGCATTTGATTTACCAGGGCGGGCCCACCCCGAAACTTAAATTTCCTGGGAAATCTGAATTGTCAAGGGGGGTGAGGGAGGCGCTCGTGAATTGTTGTTACAGAAACAGAGGGGTTTAGGCTGTTGACGGTCTTATATACATCCATTGGTTGGTTTTGTGGCACATTTGTAACGCTGTGCCAATCCTGCAATTTCCCCACAAGTGAAAGAGTTGACATGCTGAAAACCCAACCCCTGCAGCCCCGGAGGATATGGGGGGATTGTCCCCCAGGAGAATTTTTTAAATACTAACATAAAATACACATTCTGGTACTCTCTTGAGAAGAAAAATAAATAAATCTATTAGGCCTACTACACGACATATTTTAAAAAATGAATGCCATTTTAGTTTTCTGTTACTTTGTTCTGAAAGCTGAACCTGCTGCTCCTCACAGAGAAGAGGGAAGAGGCTGTGTGAATTACTTTACATTGTGAATAAGGATGGATAGCCCCCATTGTTCTGTGTGTCAAAATGAAAGACAGCCCACACACCTATCAATCATCAAACCGTGGGGTCTTATTTCATTAAGTGTTGATTTCTATCAACACGTAATGTTGTATCGATGTATAGAGATGTACTACAGCAAAAGTATTCTCCGTCGGGACTTCCTGCAGCAACACCATGCCGTTATCTTGATTCTGATTGGCCAGAAGACATTATCAAAGATGTTCTATTGAGAAGACGATCACTACGTGACAAAAGTTTTCAAAACCGTTTCTAGTCTTCGGTATTTCCAGACAAGTGACTGCTGAAATCAATCTGACTAACTGCTGTCTGTGCAAATTACTCCGTGCGAGTTGGCGGACTTTATTTTGCTTACTTTAACATCATTTTTCATGGTGGGGCTAAGCCATTTCTTGGTATGGCTGTAGCCTACCCCAGTATACCCTGGCGCCGCCACTGAACATAATAATAAAACAATTACAATGTTGTATTCTGCCCTGATTTAAACAGCGGGCCCAAATCCTGGATGGGCGGGCCCGCCCATGACGCCGGGTCTGTCTGCACCGGAACTGTCCGGAGAGTGGAGGTCTGCAGGCAGGCTCCCATGAGAAAAGGCGCTGGTGCGGGACCGTAGCAGGATATGACGCATATTTTAGTTGACCTAATTAAAACCGTTTATTTTTATTTTTTTATGTGTCACAGTATCACCTCAAAATACAAGGTACGAAACATTTTCAACCGTGCAACACAATAAAAATAGTCCTTATATTTCCTTCTTATTTTTGTCTAAGCTCAAGGGAGCCAGAGTAGAGGGCTTAAAGAGCCGACCCCTGGGCTAGTGGCAACACACACACAAGCAGACCTAACCTGTCACACTTCAGCACATACATTTTCATATATACACAGCCTTCGGTAGAATACACATACACACTCACACACAATCTGCAACTTGGATGGCACTATAAACACATTGATAAAACCATTTCTATAATAAGCCGTGTTTGTCAAAATGTCATCCCTCGGCCCCACAGCCATTATCACTGCTTCAACATTTATAGTGGCTCTTTAAATAAACGGCCCATGCCTTCATGGCCTACAGTGATACCCATCTCCACACACACACACACACACACACACACACATTCCCTCTTCCCATTACATAGACGCCGCAGACTTGATGGTAATATCGTCTTTGCTATGAATGAGGATTTTAGGTATGTTTCCTTGTTAAGGTGCTACTTAAGTAAGTAGCCAGAAAAAAAATCATTGCACACATTCTTGTACTTGCAGCATATAGGGCACACACACACACACACACACACACACACACACACACACACACACACACACAGATTATTGCACTTGCTGCATAGTAGGGACACACATATTCTGTCTGTCATAGGATGGCGGGTGTGAGTTATCACTTTCACTTTTAATGGAATTTGTTATATAGCCATTGCTGGTGTTACAAATCTGCCCCTTCTAATAAATATTTATATTAATATCTGAACAAAATGATGATCTCAAGGACTGCGGAAGAACTTCAAGTGCAACAATAGGCGACATTTATCTCATAAAAAAGGTTAAAAGAGAAATCATCTAATATTAACAGAAACAGAAGCCAATAAGGCATCAGTGTCTCCGAGGCCAAACAAGTAAACAAAAACCAATGTTCTACTGAGTTGAACAAAAAGACAATAGTTTTCATCCCAACCACAAATAAAGGAGAACAATTAAGGCAAAAATAAACAGTTGAGAGTTATCGATCCTACAATTACAAATGCTTTAGTCAAACACAGAGTTTCACCAATAGGTGAAGTTAAATATCCCACTCAATATAGATAAAAGAGCAAAATGCTCACACCATGGACCCATATTTACACTGCACCACACACCTCAAATAAAACAGTTAAATCCCTCAAAGCAAGGGACAGTTTCATGAGCTGTTCAGAAACAGCTATTTGTTATAGGAATAGTTGAATTATTGCATTATGACACATTAGTGGTTATCTATTTGGCTTTAGTTTGAATATTAGCACTGGTGAACATTAATGTTAGGCTTAGTAACCTGGCAACAACAAAGCCTGATATTTGAGAGCTATCAAGAAAAACAGCAATTATTCAGGCTGGCAATTTCTTGCAACATTCTTCAACACCACCATCCGCCCACATGCATCCTGTTTCATCAGATACACATATAGACAAGCACACACACATGTCATAATTGATTGCAACATTCTAAAATAAAAGCCATAAGCCCTGCCCCCAACCAGCCCAAACTAGTCTATGAAATTATTAGATATTATAGATATAAAAACACGTGTTCCTGTTATTGTTGTATGCAGGAATGGAAACTTTTTGAGGAGCAACTCAGAGGGAAACGTTCATGTTGTTTGAAGTCATTGTTCGTCATTCCTCATCAAGACCAAACAACAGGCAACAGCATTAAATAAAGCTCATCATCTTAAAATTATCCCCTGCAGTATTCCCAGTTTTCTTATTTATATAATATGTCAAGTAATTTACTGTTGAGAGCCCCGTTATTGCCTTTGAAGTTCAAGAGATTTACCATATATATCTTTCTTCACAGACTCAGGAAGTCCTCCGGTGGTTGAGTGTCTTATGACTGAATGCACACGCAGTATGCTTTTGTAAACATGTTTGCTCCTTATGCAGGCCTATGTAATGTATGTGTGTAGAGTCCGCCTGCACAAGGACTTTATTATCAGCCTTACTTTACAACTTTATTATTGCTACCTTGAGTCAAAATGAGATATTTTCAGAGGCTCACCCGAAGGTCAAACCTGACGGGATCCTCTGAATATTAAGAAGGAAACACCACAATGAGAGGCCAGAGGGCTGGACGAGAGGTGAGGAAGACCAAACGGAAGAAAAAGTGACGTTTAAAAATGATTTAGGAAGGAATGGAAAGAGGAAAAATTCTTGAAAATGAAACCATATTACCATAGCTCAGATGTTGTAGGTTTTCTGTAGCATTAACTTGAGCTAAGTGGCTTGCAATGAAACAAATAATGTATGTTAATCTTAATCCACTTCTGAATGGTTGTTACCAATAACATTGTTGCTTTAACTACATTGTAATGACAAAATATTAAAATCATCAAAATAATAATGTGTTCCATGTCTTCTGAGGTTATCACTGCGTTAATAGCATTGGAACATATTACTTCCTGCCATCTTAACAATATTCTCCCAACTGTAGTTTACGCACACCTGAACATGGATTCAGGTTTTCCTTCATGAGTTATCTGCACAACATTCGGATGAAAAAAATTCCTATAGTCCTTATTCTATTTTATCAATGTCAGACGAGGATATGGTCAAAACATTTTTAATTAAGCAATCATATCTTAAAGATCCTGTGGAGGCCATTCAATTAGCTATTCAGTCCATATAAAAGCAAAGTATGTGTGATGTTATTTAGATGTGTGAATCAATGTTTAAGACCTCTTTAAGCACGATGACTTAGACATACAGTATGTCAGGTAATGCTGTGCTATATATAGTGGGGTTGTGTATTGTACTGTAGCTAGATCAAAAATGTAGATAGTGTAACTTTAAAACAAATCAAGTGACTCGACCTGAACTCATTTTGTTGAAGCACAGAAAAACCGCAAATGTCATTCTTGAAAAGCATGGTAATTATTTCCTACTTCAGGACATTTATGTAAACCCCGTGGTTACCCTTTAAGCCCCTGTCACACTGTCCCGAAGTTGACACCTGATGGACACACGAATATGGAATTGTGAATTTCGCACGAAGATGGCCCCGAACCACACACAAAGGCAACATTTACATTACATTTAAGACATACAACTGCAACGAAAGTAACAAAAACAATTATGTTACAGTACTATGATACTGTACTGATATCTTCAGACTTTGTTCTTTACTTTATCCGTCTTTATATGTAGAAAATATTACGTTTTCTCCGTAATGTTGTTTCCATAGCAACAACAATTTCCTGTCAACTCTCCTTCAAAATAATATATTTTATCCTTTTCAGTTTCACAGAACACAAATTGGGTTATTTACATAATATGTTTACATGATTTTGTTGTGCAATAAAACAACCAGATGGACACACGATAAAGGAAATGTTCAAATTTGGCTCTGATCGTAGCAACATCAGGCCATTCGTGAGGGCATCTTAAGCCATCGTATCACCGTCGGTGTTGTTTCTCAGGCTCCGGCAGCAACTTCGTGAGCGGTGGGATAATCTTTGGCATGCCAAAAAATTGCCGAAGGACCTTGCGAAGGTTCATTTTCGTGTTGAATTCGTGTGTCAATCGTGAGGGCATCTTGTTATCATCGGTGCCATCGGGCATTCGCCCCGATCAGAGTGAGGGCGAATGCCCGATGGCACCGATGATAACACGAAGATGACACGATTCGACAAGATGCCCTCACGAGTGCCTTACGAAGTTGCCGCTCATGAAGTTGCTGACGGAGCCTGAGAAACTCCACCGACGGTCATACGATGGCTTAAGATGCCCTCACGAATGGCGCAATGTTGTTACGATCAGAGCCGAATTTGAACATTTCCTTTATCGTGTGTCCATCGGGTGTCAATTTCGGGACAGTGTGACAGGGGCTTTAACGAAAACGCTGAAGCTTCTGCAAAAAGAGTGAGTAAGGTAACTAATTTGATCAAACTTCAGATGTGCATTACGATTGGCTCCGTGAAGACACAAAGATGGGTATAGTGTTTCTCTCTCGTAATATATTTGAGCCTGTCTGAGGTGAAGTAATCCTTTAATGGCAGAGTATATTCAGATATGTGTCAGGCGTAACTTCAACTGTACTTTGTTAAAGGCAGAGTAAAGCCCCGGCCACACAAGGACGATAACGGTCGTATCTGCTACAGTTCACTATCAGATAGACAGTTCGGCCACACGAGGCCGACATGGAAACGCAGAAAACGATAACGATAACGGGTCCCAAGGTGGGTAGATCTGCAAACGAAACGCTCTGGGGGGGCAAACGGCTCCATGTTTACGCCTATATGATAATGTCGTGATAACGTTGAAGCAATAGCCCCGCCTCTCCCCACCTCTCCTGCTCAGAGATCAGCTGCTGGGCTGTCATAAGAGGGGGAGGAAAAGAGAGGCTCCGTTTTTTATTATTATATAGAGTCGTTATCAATTTGTTTTAAAGCTCAATAAATAACAAAGAAGACCACGTTTCTAATTTTGTCCGCAAGATTTAAACTTTAACGAACATGTTGACCTGCGGAAAAAATCTAACTGAAACTCTGCCGCACATCCCCTCGTCCCTTGGAAGAGGCGGAGAGGTGCGTGCTTTTCACCTGCTGGTGGACTACCGGAGAGAATTATAACAGGAGCAAACGCTTGCCTCGGGGAGGGAGAAAAAGAGCCAGAGCATCCACAGCGGAGAATAGACAGAAGGACAACCATGGCAACCATGTGCGGGAAGTCTTCTTCTATGCTTTTGTGGCAGGAGTACAGCGCCACTTACACGCCCGGCATATGTAATACAGCGTCTCCAGCGCTTTTGAGCGGTGTGATGCCCCTGTGGGTGCATCAGTAGAGAGGAGGTGGCTGTGGTGATTGGTGTTTGCATTGATTGCAGTAACTCAGGGCACCTGGGTCTGGTGTCCTGCAGCTATTTAGAGCCTCTCTGCTCCTCTCTGTGCTCTCTCTGCTTTCCCGTACAGGGCCCCGGTTTTGTTGAGTATATGTTGTGGTTACTCTATTTGCTTTACTTTGTGCACTTCAACACTCTCACACATACATATTCATACAACCCTCACCCTGCATTTATACTACTGATACCACTGACGTCCACACCTCATGCCTTACTTATTGTTGCACTTCAATTAATTTGGCTAATTTCAATTGTTTCCTTTAAATAAACATATTTTGATAACCGTTGACATGGTGTGTCTCCTTTTTGTTGTGGCCTTTTGAGCCAGGTCATAACAAGCGGTCTCGTGTGAACGGACACGAAGATCTTCAAGATGGCGGAGTGAGAAGCAGCAACGTTGCAGGCTCGTAAAAAAAGTTTTAGATTTGAGTCCTTGACTGCAAAACTGACAGGCAATAGCTTATTCATGATACACTTTAAGTTATTATAGAAGCTTAAATAGTCACATTTTACTTTAACTCTTCAGTTACCAACACTTTTGACATAAAGTGCCTGCTAGCATGACCGACCACGATTACAACTTAAAAGTTCTCCGTGAGGCGTGTGACGACTCGGATATTGAGGACATGGAAGCGGACAACTCTAAGGGACACAAAACAAATTGGGACCACACACACCAACTAAAGGACCGAATCCAAAGAAATCAAAGGTTCATGGCGAAACACAAATGGCAGAGGATAGCAGCAGCACCATCATTCTCCAGGCAATACAAGTCTTATCTGGAAAAATGGATGAACAGACAGAGCTGTTAAAAAAGTTTGAAAACGCATTGAAGCAAACACTGAAGCAGCTAAAGAAAATAAGAAAGACATTTCTGCTCTTCAGAAAAAGTTTGATGATCTTCTGAAAGATAACACTTTACTATGTAAGTCTGGCGAGGAGCAAGCCCGCTACAAACGGAGGTGGAATCTGAGGATAAATGGTCTGCCTGAAAAAGAAGGAGAAAACACAAGAGAAGCTGTGATCGGGATACTCACAAGAGTTGTTTTTTCTTTAGGATTGGACTTGTCTCAGGTTATATTCAAAATGTTGTGAGCTATTGCACTAAATATGTTTGTTAAGGGCTATGTTACTCACTCCTGCGCATCGATATAGCATTCCTTTGCGCATTTTCTTAAGGTTTCTATCTTTGCTCTTTCAATGTTATCGTTCATATCCTTAAATGCTAGGGGGCTAAAAAACAATGTGAAACGTAAGGCAATTTTTCTTTTTTGTAAGGAACAAAAGGCAAATTGTGTTTTTCTGCCATAAACTCATTCTGCAGAGGCAGATACTAAGTTCTGGAAAGTACAATGGGGAGACAACATTTTTTTCAGCCATGGAACATCACATTCGGCTGGAGTGATGATTTTATTTAACAGGTTACCTGGAAATATAATTGACCACAGGAGTGATACAAACGGTCATTGGCTAATGGTTGTGACTGATGTTAATGGGACTAATTACATACTGGTGTGTGTTTATGGATTGTGCCAAAAATTAGAGGAATGGAAAGTACTTTATATGACTGATAAGATTATAATCGGAGGGGATTTTAATGTAGTTCCTGATGAGTGGTTAGATCGTCTTCCTTTAAGGGGACATTGTAATAATTTTAATGATTGTATTATTCACTTGGCCTCTAAACTTAATTTAACTGATGTTTGGAGAATAAATAATCCCTCAAAGTCACAATATACCTGGTTTAACTCTTCTAACAATGGTCAGTGTTCTAAACTTGATTATTGGTTAATCTCTATTAGTTTAACTAATAATGTCTCAAAGTGTGACATTTCAGCATCACCTCTGACTGATCACTGTGTCATCTCTTTGTCCTTTTTACTATGCAACTTCAGTCCCAATCTTAAAACTATATGGAAATTCAATAATAGTCTTTTGGAGAATGCAGATTTTTGTAAAAAGATCAAAGAACTGATAAAAGAAACTCTGGCTTTGGATATGTCATCTCTCAGTAAATGGGATTGGTTTAAATTTAGTGTGAGACAGATTGCGATACATTCCAGTAAATACTCCTCTAGATTAAAGAAACAAAAACAACAAGAGATGACAAGTGAAATTAATAATGTATGCCTTAAAGCTGAGTTATCATTGGATGAGCAAATTAAACTGAACAATTTACAAACTCAATTAGACAATATGTATTTGGAAAAAGCTAAGGGAGCTTTTATTCGTTCGAGAGCCCGATGGATTGAGCAAGGAGAGAAAAACATTTCTTATTTCTTCAATCTTGAAAAGCAAAGACAAGTGAAAAAGAAAATCCAAAAACTGAGTGTTAATGACGTCACTATTGAAAATCAAGACCAGATAAACGAAGAAATTAAACTTTTGTATAGCAATTTATATAACTCAAAGTTTTCTAAAGAAAATTGTGATAACTTTTTTAGTAAAATTACAGAATTCAAAAAGACAATAGATGATCCTTTTAAACAGTATATGGGCGATCGACTAAAAATTGAAGAATTAGATAGTGCATTACTGCAAATGTCTGGTGGCAAATCACCAGGGCTGGACGGTATTACCATAGAATGTTACAAATATTTTTGGTCAGATGTGCGAAAAATGCTTTATAAGGCTTTCACAGATTGCATTTCAGCAGGAAACCTTTCGCCAACCATGAAACATGGCCTTATTACCTTAATTCTAAAACCAAATAATAATAATCTTTTGTTGGATAATTGGAGACCTATTACCCTACTATGTAATGATTACAAACTGTTAGCACATGTTTATGCTAACAGGTCTGAATCAAGTAGTATTCATAACCATACCAGACTGATATTGGATATGCTCGATTACCAGGAGTGTATTGATACTGAAGGTCTAGTACTATTTCTGGATTTTTATAAGGCTTTTGATACTGTTGAACATTCCTTTTTAATGGAAACTCTAACATTTCTGGGTTTTGGTGAACATTTCTGCAACATAATTAGGATGCTCTATTCGGACATCTATAGTTCTGTATCTTTGAACCCTGGAATGAGCCCTAGGTTTAAGGTTTACGTGGTATTCGACAGGGTTGCCCTATTTCCCCAAAATTATTTATTCTGACCACCCAAGTTTTAACAACACTTATTATAAAGAATCACAAAATATTAGGCATTACCCTCTTTGACAAATAATTTAAAATTAGTCAATTTGCGGATGACACATCCATTTTCCTAAAGAATAAATCCATGGTAAAGGAAACTCTTAACACAATTTCAATTTTTTCAAAAGCATCAGGGTTATCTCTTAATCTTTCAAAATGTGAATTACTCCCTATCCATTCATGTGATGATTCCATTATTGTCTCTATTAGAGTGGTACCTGAAGTGAAATATTTAGGAATAACATTATCTAAAAATTATATCAGGAAAGAAGATCTTAATATTTGTGACCGTATCACAGATATGAAGAAATCTCTCAGTCGTTGGTTAACTAGAGATCTTACTATTTTTGGCAGAGTTCTTCTTACTAAAGCAGAAGGTATATCTAAACTTATTTATCCATGCCGCTCATGGTTTGTCTCTTCGGCCAATATTAAAAAAAACAACTAAATTATTTTCCAATTCTTGTGGAGAAATAAAACTCACTACATTAAAAAGTCACAGCTTGTTAAAGAATATGATAAAGGCAGAATTAAAGCTTTAGACTTTGAATCGATGATTGGAACAATTAAAATTAAATGGTTGAAAGCTTTTTTGTCCCAGCCAGAATCCATGTGGTTCCATATTCCAAAGGCCATATTTAAACGTCTAGGAGGGTTTGATTTTCTTTTAAAATGTGATTTTGAGGTTAATAAGATTCCGACCAAATTGTTAAATGTTCATAAGCAGATACTTCATTATTGGAAAATGATATTTACCCACAATTTTTCTCCTCATGGATCTACTTTATGGAACAATAGAGTGATTATTATAAACAGAAAATCCTTGTTTAGGAGTGATTGGCATGAGAGGGGTATTTTGTTTGTTAGTGATTTACTAGATTGCAATGGTAAACTGAGATGTTTTGGCTTTTTCAACGAAATACAATATAACGTGTACTCCTAAAGATCATAACAAAATCTGTAAAGCAATTCCTGTACCACTTATTGAAATGATTCATAATACTTTACTGTACTCAAATGTTGTATCAGTTTTACCTAGTTTGGAATTTATTGGTGATACTCTTAAGAATAACAAATCTATTAATGCTTCTTTGAAATCCCACATTTTTCACAATTTGAAAAAGCCTATTTCCACAAGGGACCGATTTAGACACTTTATCTGTAATGGAAAAAGCTCTATCTCATTTTATAAAATGGCCTATTTCTCCTAAAGCAAAATAAACTCATTTTAAAATTGTTCATAAAATCTACCCGGTTTCTACTATTTTAAATTCAAGATTTAAATTTGAAGTGGAACCATGTTCCTTTTGTAATTTATCTGATGAATCGTTGGAACATTTATTTTTCTCATGCCCTTTTTCTAAATTGTTTTGGTCGAATGTGAGAGATTGGTTGTTACTTAAATTAACAAACATTCCGGCCTTCAAAATATATCACATTTTATATTATGTTGATAATTTGGATTCTCCCATATCTGATTTGGTAAATATAATTATTATTTTGTGTAAATACCGTTTACATTGTAGTAAATGGAGAGGAAGCAAGCCCTCCTTTCCCTGTTTCATAAATGAGTTCAAGTCCTTGTTTCTGTCCCTTAGGAAAACACAATCTTGTAACATGTCTATAAAGATTTGCAATGACATTTCCAAATGGTTATTATTTTAAGTAAGCTTAATGCCTCTCAAATGGTTTTGTGCCTTTATGATTTGTTTTCTCTCCCCCTGGTTCTTATTGGATGTATTATTTGTGTCTTATTGTGAATCAATGTCTTGCACTTATGTTGATAAGTTGATGATATCCTCACCGAGCTTTTGTATGTTTTAAAAATGTTCAATAAAAAAAATAAAGAAAAAGAAAAGTGTGAACGGACACGTTTCTGGTGCCTTTTGCTTGTGGACGGAAGACTTTTTTGATATCGATTTCGTCCATTTGCGTTATCGTCCTCGTGTGGCTCCAGCCTAAGTGGAGAGTGTCACAACAAGAGTGAGTGTAAACACTCCTAATCTAAGTGCCAAATTAACAGTGTTATGCAGGCTTCACCAGAGAGAATACCTGCTAAACCTCATTATACCAGAAAATCCTATTACTCATTCAACTGTCAGGCAGTGTAGCATGCTTAGGCTTCCAAAGAGCTTCTCAAAGAGATTCACCACAGCGTCAATGATTGAAGCAACATCTGCACTCAAAATAAATCCACCAATTTAACAAAACTTAAAGTGCAACTGTGCAATAGTTAGTCATTTTCTGTAAATAGGGTTTGCCATGGAGTAAAATATGTGTGCAAAAAGGAACACTTCTTCAAGTTGTTATACTCTGTATAGTCACAATGAAAACATGATTATGTGATCAGTAGTTGTAAGTGCTGTAGTCTGTGGGCCGGTTTCGGGTCGGGTCAGACTATACCTTCTAAAAAATCCCTTTGGGTTGAATCCGGTCATGTTTGTGCCAATTACAACAATGATCATTAGTTGAATTAAATGCAAACCTTAGTCTGTGATACAGAACACCTCACAAATGTAAATTACCATCATTTTTATTGTCTGTAGCTTCTAATGCATTTATTAAATATAATTATGTTTTATATATTTTTGTATCGAAAGTGGAAATTCTGGTTGTCGGGTTGGGGCCGAAAACAGCTGCAATGGTTGGGGCTCGTGACAGGTTTGGACCTGATAGTGTTAGCCTGTTTATAGACAATAGAGAGTGCTGTGTTAAAATGGAAACGTTTCAACAAGTCCGCACTTGAGACAAGTTAGAAATGTGTCCATTAAGTTTTTTACAAATAACTACATTTTTTGCCTTCATCAGATACATCCATGTTGCTAAAAAAGCTACTTGTTCTTTCAATAACTGACTGGTTAAAGTTAAAACATTTAATCAGGGCCAGTGGCGGCCGGCCCATAGGGGCGATAGGGGTGCCGCCCCACCTCTTCCCACATTCTAGATTGTCATTAAGAAATATATTTATTTTTATTAATTTTATGCATAATTTTTTTAATGAACAACGTACATATTATAGTTGGTGTCAGTTAAATGTATAATCTACAATAGAATATCGATAACAATTGTTTTACGATGTCTAAAGTTACTGATAAGTAGTGGCGAACCGTGTCTATCACAACTGGACCTCTGTAGACACACACACACCCTCCGCCGCCAAACTGTCAATCCAAAGGTATGCTCTCATTCAGTGCAACGGCCAGGGTATTCTATCAAGGATATAGAATACCTTGGTTGAAGGATATTCTACCCAGAGACCCAGAAAAATGTCTGATTGTTTTTGTTTTTCAAAAACACTGAAATGCGTAGTGCATGGACCGAGAAGGACAAACAAATCAACGTAACACTGTAATATTACAGATCAACAACACAGATACGATTCTCATTTATTAATTTTACATACATTTTATTTTTATAATTAAATCGATTTTGTTTGTTTTATCTGAGTGTTCTAGGGTATTCTCTGAATACCTTGAAGGCCCTGACGGTTCGCCACTGCTGATAAGTAACGTGTTTCCTGCTTGGGGTGCAGAGATATTTGCCCATAGAGTGGTGCAGTGACGAGTCCTAAAACCCGGAAGTGAGTTAGCATTTTACCACTTCCGGTTCCCTCGTCTCAGAGTCAATTGGACTTCTCCATAGGATTTTGGAAAATAGCTCGAAATAAGGACTGTGGTTGACACAAATTTATGAGACAGAACACGTTTTGTTCTACGACATTAAATACATCAGCAGTGACCCCACTGGTGATTTTTGAAGAGTTTACGTGTCAGAAAAATGATGGTTGTTAACAAGTGGCTGAATAGGACTACAGAGTTTTCGAGGCCGTTGTACGTCATTACGCCGAACACGTAAACACTCCCGCTAAGTTTGTTTGCCCCATGTTCTGCATGAAAGCAAGTACCTGCGCTCTTGCAAACTGTTAAAACAAACGCTTAAACCTTTTGAATATGGATCTTAAGTTGGCGTGACGTTGAAGTCATGCGACCCTACTGTACTTGGCTGTAGTTCGTTTATAGTATAACGTTAGCATTTTGCTTCTGGCGATTAGATTTAAGATTAGAAAATTATAAAAGTAGGGTAGACATGTGGAGATTATCCGGCTGAACAAAACGTGCATTCATCAAACAGGTTCGTTTTCCACAGACCTTATTTCGAGCTATTTTCCAAAATCCTATGGAGAAAACTCCTTGCATTTTTTATGAGGGAGCCCATGCGCAGTAAATACGTCATCCCTGCACTACTCTACTCTATTGACTCTCGTTATAAATGGTGCACCACTCTTCAATGCAAGTGATAGGAGCAGCTCGGGTGCACCAAACTGCGCCCAAAGCAGCTGTTGACACCGCCAACAACTAGGGGGCAGCAGGAGCGCCAGAATGAGTGATTGACGTTTGAATGAGAGAGAGATAGATGGAGACAGAGTGTAAACACAACTAGATAGTGAATATGGAGAAGGAACATTATGTTTAATCATATAAAGACACACCCTTTGAGAGGAGGATACTGGAGGGAAAGCTGAGAGTAAAAGAGCTCAGACCTGATCAGCCTGACATAGGCAGGAGTTAAGGACAGAGGAAGGCAGTATACATGCTCTTTTTCAAGGACCTGAGGCCTGTACTACGAATCTGGTTCAACCTAACCTGGATATGTTTGAGTTAGCCGGTTGGCCTAATCCAAAACATTCGCGCTCTCGCTAAACGGTCCTACGACGCTGGTTATCAAGTGGATCGCTCAAGCCAGCCGTGTCCTATCTAGTTAGGTGTGCGTTCACATGAGAGGGGTGGTATTTGGAGCATTCTACCAATCACAAACATGGAGAAGCGTACTGACAGCGCAGCGTCATACTTACTGAATGAAAAGTCAACTATAATATTTGACATATGAAGAAGTTAAACTTTAAACATCCATGACTTAAACACTTTATCCAGGATAAAAGCCACATAGCTGCACCTGCAAGGTGAATACAGCTGGTAACAGAACAAGTGTTTGAATGCGTACATTAACAGGTTTATGATATCACTGCCCCGTCTAAGACACGATCTGACTTTAATTACATTTGACTCGAGTGTTTCGTCAACTTAATGTGTTGCTTAAAATAATACTTCTGCATACAGTATGTGACACTGTGAGTGTTTCACGGCCAGATACGGCTCAGCTGACTCAGATAAGGATACATATGATACATTATGATGTGATATGCCGCGGACTGTAGGCCTACTTAATGTTACTCTGATCCGGTTACTTATGTTGTGGCAGATATTTAAGTAAGCTTTCTTAACGCTAATGTTATAGGCCTAATAGTCAGATTGCTCTGAAGATGGGAGGTGATATTCTATTCATTTTCACTTTCACACAGTCGGTGATTTTTGCCGGCCGTCTTTCCTGCAACGGCAGTTTTGCTATATTTCCTTTCTCCTGTAATATGACTTGATCGCTTTAAACTCCAGACACTGAGCTCTGATTGGTCAGCAGGCGGTGCTTTCACTGATCTCTTAGCCTGCAACCTAACCTGCTCTGGAGCAGGTTAGCCGCACAGCATATGTTACCATGGAGATCTAGCCCGCTAAAAAGAGAACCAGCGTCGTAGGACCGGAAAGCCGGAGTTTTCCGTGAAGTTAGCCAGCTAAGCGAAAATCCTGCTTCGTAGTATACCCCCCTGGTTCAGCAAGAAGGCTAACTACTACCTGTAGCAACACCAGTGCTATATTTTGCATCACCTGCCTCCCTTTCCAAACGTCAGGATCAGACCAGTCTATGGACCAGACCCAGCATGGATCCAGACAGATGTGAGTGACTTAAAGCACATATCAGAAAAAACTAAAAAGCATGAAGAAACTAGTCCACATGGATAATCCTATGCGACTAGCCATGTTTAGGAAAGTAAACACAGCTGTCCAATGAAGGCCACAGGATAGGGATCAGTAAGCATAACTAGAAAATGCATTTCCTGCTGAAAATGCGTGTGAATGCTGTAAATGTGTACATTTGTTGCTGAATTTAGCTGAAAATGCAGAAAAAGCTGAATATATTATTAGTGGAATGGTCTCTGTAAATTTCATTACATGATTAGATGTTACTTGTTAGACGCTTTTATCCAAAGCAACTTACATACTCAATCAGGACTGCCCCTGGCCAACATGGGGCCCCAAGCGACATTGTGAGATGAGGCCCCCCCCCCAACCGACAGGAGTGAAACATTTTTTTTTGGAAACAAAGTAGGCTACTTTGCAAATATAATTCCTGTTTATTATTATTATTATCAACACAGTTACTTGTTTATACAATGAGGTAAATGGTAAATGTATGTCGTTCAGTATGCGTTTACAGGTGAATACGTCTGCATTTCCTGCCAAATACTAGCCTCAAAAAGATTAAAATATAATTAATGCTAATAAACTACTTCTACTAATAATAATCATAATCAATTCAATAATATAAATACTATATTATTTTATTATAAGATAGTTGTAATATAGTCAAGACAAAACATGCTTATTACAGGCTCAAAAACTGATATTTCTTAAATCTGTATTCTAGTTCCCTCTGTCAGCAATGTATCAACAACTACACACACATTGCTATCAGTATTTCTCTGTGTTGTGGTTGACATGATGATGACTGTTAGGAGTTAAGGGGAGAGGCTGAGCATCACCATGAAATGTGCAAATTGACATAAAAATTAATAAAAGGGGAATAAATGCCTATTAAGTAAGTACACTTCAACTGTTATGTAAGCCAACTAGACAGAGAGTGTATCACTCTTCCTCCTGTACATTAGCAGATAAAAGGCATAACATACTTGAATGAATGGTAAATAAAGAATGCTGGAAATAACTGCATCTCCATTAGCCTATATGCTATGCAGAGACTGCCTTCTTCATGTCGTGAATTGCAGCTGATGTTTTAATATGGCAATTGGCAATTTGACTTATATACAACATTCGCAAGTTGTACATTTGACTCATACAATAACCCACCTTCGAGTGACGCTCTAGTTTCTTCATGTTTTGTCCCTCTTGCTTGCGCCGGACTGAAACTGTCTTTTCACCAACATCTCTTCACCTGCACTAGTGGCCGTATCAAAGCCGTGATTGGTCAGATGTCGATTCATTGCAACGGTGTCGGGTTGTTACAGACGTGCTCCCCTTGTCACCTCTCACGTGTCAGCAAGGGGGTGTGCGGAGAACTGCGCACAGCAGCTGAGGCCCTCTGGGCGGGCCCCCCTGCAGCCCGCGTGATTGGCCTGTAGGGAGGGGCGGCCCTGTTGCACAGCATTCACACTAATTAGGAGGACAAAAACAGGCACTAAAATAATAGACTATATCAAGTGCTGTGTGCCTTTGAGCTAATATGACATGTGTTTTGACTTTTTGAAAAGTATAGGTTTTCTTACATTTTGGTAGAGTCCCCCCTGGACCAGCCGCCACTGATCAGGGCCATTTGCTTCCAGGGGTTAGTGAGACTTCACACCAATACTTGAAGTTAGGAATTAGATGTTACGAATACACTAAAAGGAAGGAAAATTAAAATAAAGTATCCAAACACTACCTTGCCATATTGACATTTTAACCAGCTCAGAATCACTATGAAAGATATGTGCGATATAAAAATAAACACCACATTTCTACATTGACTATGGGTCTTGTGAGGACAGGAAATTAATAGGCTATATTTTTCAATTGAACAGGCCCTTTTCATCCATCCTTATCCAGAAATATAGCTTTCAACAGGTGTTAGATCACTAGCAGGGTCTATTTTCTCACTCTCCTCTTCCCTCACGAGGTCCATTCACCCTTTACTTTCTTGCTTTGCTCTCATCTGACATTCAACTCCTTGCTCCATCTACCATTACCATTCTGTTCACTGAACAGATATTTGAACTAATGAGAAAGATATAAAGTCAGAAGATGAGGCAGTATTCACTCTGTAATGAGTCTGCATGTGTATGCTTGTGTGGGTTTGTACATGTTTCTGAGTATATGCATTATCTTTGTGTATTTGTGGGCCTGTGTCAAGATTATCATATCTACAATGTGTGGGTTTTTTAGTATTTTATTGATATCTATAGCTCAGTTTCAGCAGGATGTTCTTGGCCTGTGTATATATTTGTGTGTATGTTTGTGTGGGTGGATGATCATTAATGCAGAATAGGATTGAGATGGCATCCTGGTGGGTTCTTTTTGTTTCTCTTGTTTATATGTTTCATTTGATTGTGTTTCTTGTCAGTTTATAGCATTCATAGCTTCTGTCGTTCAAGCAAACTCAGTGAGATGGCAGCATGGCCAGCCCTATGTTCAGAATGCGGCTAAAAATATATGACTGGGTTCAAATTCTTTTTCATAAGAGTATAATGAAATGTCAGATTTTCTCCACACCTGTCTGATTTTCTTTTGCACATCTTTTCTGGAACGATAGTAATTTATGTGAGTGACAGCTAACATGGTGAGGATGTAAGTTTGAGAGCACTTAACAAAGTAGCACACCCAGGACTTCCTGTGGCTGCGGTTACTAAAGACACAACACTTTATTTTGCTCCTAACAGGCCATAACGTGTTTGTGCGTGTGTTTGTTAAGGCTTAAACCAGATTTGGCTTAGTTGGAATAACTATTTTTGCTCAGCATCTCGCTGTAGGTGCGAGGCAACTGTCCCCGCACTGTCTGCAGCTGTCTTAGTTATTAGGACCCGGGGGGG
This sequence comes from Harpagifer antarcticus, assembly GCA_902827135.1. Lineage (NCBI taxonomy): Eukaryota > Metazoa > Chordata > Actinopteri > Perciformes > Harpagiferidae > Harpagifer > Harpagifer antarcticus. The sequence continues at coordinate 853,220 of CADEHL010000848.1, forward strand.
TTGTTAAGGAAGCGTCTCCAGGGAAACCAGAGGAGGAAGCTGGGAAAGAGTGAGAGCAGGGTCGCTGAGAGTTGGGAAATGTTTTGTAAGAGTTGAGTAGATGAGGAAAAGAGCAGGGAGACTAGCAAGCCAGGAAGGAACAATGTTCTCTATAAAGGTTGCAAAAGAGAAAAGGAGAATAATAGAAGTACTGAAAATGTGTTTAAAATGTTATATCTGTCATGTTAAAAATGTGAAATCTGCATTGCAAGCCGGGGTCCTTGTTCCTGCTTTATGACATAAAGAAATAACGATACATATGATAATGAATCAAATTATCATCTTATACTATATCACACCATTATTCCACTGGTATGGCTGCTATTCTTGGCAATGGTCTTGCTTGTTTGTGGTATCTGCAATTAATTAAAAATACCAAACCGGTCATGAGTGACATTACATTACATTATACCACATGTCATGTGGCTGACATTTTTTTATCCAAAGCCACTTAAATTCACTTCAAAAGCGTAGATACCTGCAGAAGCAATTTGGGGGTTAAGTATGCCCAAGGACACTTCGACATGTTGACTGCAAATGTCTTATTGTTACTCATGAGTTGACTAATTAATAAACCTGTCTTGCAAAGACTTTGAACTTTCTAGAAATAGGTAAACTCAATTCATCCTGACACTTTTATTTGTATTCATTAATGAATATGTGTGTGTGTGTGTGTGTGTGTGTGTGTGATATTTTAAAGTGTCACTATACTTCTTCTTCCTTGTTAGTGAATCTGGCAAGTGTGGTGGATGAGCCGGTGGCTGGTGACAAGCGATACAGTGTGATGATATCATTAAAAACTCATTTTGAGGGTTATTGCTTTTTCACCAGATTTGATCTATTTGGCAGGTTGTTGCTGAGTAAGAGACAGTGAACATATATATTGAGAGAAAGAGCGAGGGAGGGATAGATGACAACAGAGACTTGGAATCTCCATGTAATAATTAAACCCCCTTTGAAGGATACCCTTTGAAGGGCTCTTTTCTCAACACCCAGACACTGCGCGAGCTAAAAAAGCACTTCTCTGATGATGATGATCTCAGAACCCTCCGGTCGTATGAAACTTGTGTTTTGACAGTTTGTTTGTGAGAGAGAATTAGCTTGTTGCTGCCTCGTAGGACGGCCACTGACTTATCTAATTTCTTCCTCTGAAGTCGTGGGGAGAGGCGTTTGTTTGTGTTCGAGGAAGAGGAGGAGGTGGCGGCTTCTCTGCTGTTAGCCCTCTGGGAAACGAAGGGTGGGGTATGTTTGGTTTCTTCCCAGGCACTTTAATCAATTTATTAATTAGCCACAAGTATACAGCTAATTAGGGGCTGAGGGTGATTTGATGAGTTCTGATTGTTGTCTTCTTCCGCGTGCTTAGGGGCAGGGGAAGATTGAGCGACGATGATAATATAGTTGGAACAGGAAAGTGTTAGGAAGAGGAGTACAGAGTGACAATTACTGTGTCTTACATGTTACTGCGCGACAAGTACACTTCACAGGAAATGAATCGGGGCTTTCAAGAGCCAACCGTTTAAATCCTAACTGTCCTGCCCCAGCTGTGTCTCACTGACTGTGTGCGTGTGAGACTTCTCTGACTATCTCTGTGCAATGCTTGAGGTATTGCAACAAACGGCAGCCTGACAGGTCGTAAGTCCGTCACGCTAACAGCTCGTAATAACAAGCATCGTACAGTGTGTGAATATATGTGTGGGTGTCTGCATGTGTGTCTATGTTTATGCATGTGTTTTAGTCAATTGTGCTGTTACACCAGATAAAAAACCTTCTCCGAGTCTCAGACTGGAAAGAAGAGTTTGTTGAAAAAGGAAAAGAAAGAAATGTGGAGAAATCTTGTTTTAACGCAATGTAATTAAAAGCTGTAAAAGTTATATTTAGAAAACATGAGAAGAAAATGCAAATGGTGTTTTGGTCGGGTTGCTTGTGTAACTACATTGTTTATCCTCTAACCTTTCCCCTGCATATCTCATACAAATCACTGAAATAAGACGCATAAGCTGTTACTCTGAAATAAGTGCACTTGGTCTGTAGGCACTTGCTGCCATGTATACAGTGTTATGGTGTGGTATGGTGTTATTGATGCCCTCGATTGACAACAGCTCTTCTCATTTCTCTGTAGGAAAACTTAAAGACTCTCCGGGGAAGTCAAGTGCCGTCTCTTGACAGTTTCCGTGATGTTATTCTGCAGCCAATACATTGTGGAACTTACATTCTCTTCATCATGATACATTTGAGTAAACAGTTATCGATTGCAACTTTCATGAAATGATACTGTGAAACATAAACCACCCGAAACTACCCTGGCTATATTGGAAGAGATAACATCCTGACTATGACAACAGAGGAGAGAGCAACCCTTTGAATAGGTTAAAACAATATGAAAACATATATTCAAAAGGCATCAGCTGACTGTGTTGAGGCAACACAAACAGAATATTTTCTAACAGCCTATATGGCACTGGTTCATTTTTTCTCAACTGAGGGGCATCTTGGAGGACATTTCATCATTATTCTCCACTGGAGACTTTACAGACACAACCTTGCATCATGTTTTCATAGCTAGAATGACCTCAAGAGGGTCCTGCATCCTATGTTTCTTCATCTTCGGGGCACCCAAGGCTTTTCCACATGTGCACTCAGTCCTAAAAGCACTGCTCACTGACCTCAGAGTTTTGACGATAGCATTAAGCGATAATACTTGAGCAACAAGAAAAGCTTTCTGTTAATCATGAAATGTTATGAAAATAAATGAGTACATTTCGGAAGAACTTTTGCAAACTATAATAGTACGATAAGTTTCAATGCAGCGTTTTGAAAAAAAAGATAATGGAAGTTTCACAAAATAGATAATATTGCATATGCTCTCCACCTGATTTGACAGCCACACACACAATTGCAGATTCTTCCTTTACTGTTTGTGATTATGTCTTTTTCATCAGAAGAATAGACCTCAACTGAAATATCTAGAATGAAATTCCTTGCACTGTAGAACTAGGGAATGTCATATCTGGTAGATGCTACTTCTGAATCTTGCACTTCTCAAGCTGTCACGTAAACTTATCATTTTATTTATGCCTTTTCCCTCTTCCCTTAACAGACTCTCTATGCTTTTTCTTCTCCTTTCCTACCTTCTTCTCACTTTCTGTCTCGGGTAATAATGCTTTGATTGCTGTACATCTTAGTGATTATATTTCAGGGCACAACCTGGCTTATCCACAGACAGAATCTTGTTGAAATGGTTATAGTGGCATCAGTGGTGGGCGTCAGGTTGGGGATGGAATCAAATAAATGGCAATGAGTTTCCTGAAGTACCTTTTTCTCATCAGTGGTGTGACTATTGAACGAAGATGGAGAAGGTGTTTGTCGGCCCTTTAAGATGTTTCAGAGATTGATTCTCACAAAAATAAATGAGGTTTCTAAGGCATCTGGGAATGTTGTCGTACATGATACATGACAATGCTTCCATGAGTTAATGCAAAACCTCACACGTTTGAATCGTCTCTTTTGTTGAAGGCACATAATGACTCTCCCACAACTAAATTAATAATTGAATTAACTGACATACATAAATGGTATATCATTCACAATTACCAATATTACCAAAACAAACATTTCTAAAATGCTAATATAATTTTCTACCCTGAAGTGACACAGAATGAAAGAAAGAACCCCAAAATAACATATATTTCGTCTGTGAAGGTTGATAAGATGACAACAAATATAAAAATGGCAGTATTTGAATGTTGTGGGCCAACTGCATTTTCTCAGTGTGCTGAACCTTTTCTAGCAGGTGGGGCAGCCTATGTCACACTGAATTCTGTTTTCTAACCGGGAAGGCCATCACATGTTCTCCACTGGAAACTTTGCAGAGACTTTTTCTTCCTTCAGGGGAACCTAATAGTGCACTGCATCATGTGTTCTCCACTAGAAGGTATCAGAGAGGGTCCTGCACCCCACTTTCTCAATTTAAAGGGCACCCACTAGTGCTCTGCATCATGTTTTCTCTACTAGAATGCCCCCTTAAGACCCTGCATCTTACTTTATCCATTTTAAAGGTCCCACTGCTATCAATAGGCGCATTCACACCGCAGTACTTTTCCCACAAAGGTTCATGCGAACTTAGTTCATGCGAACTCTTTAGTTCGCATGAACTAAGTACAGATCGCGTTCACACCGGAAAAAGTCCCTGGGGGTGGATTAGGCAAATGAAGCCGCTGACGTCACTTCTTCTTCTTCTGCTTTGGGTTTACTGGAAGGCTACAAACAACTTCACGGCGGATACTGCCGCCCGGAGTCCCCGGCCGGAAGTCCCCGGAGTTGGGGACTGGCCTTCCGAGTAAATCGCCAGAACGCCGACACCTCCTCATCTCCACCGCTCCCATGTTTTATTTTGTGTTGCCATAAGTTAGTCTCTCTGCGTTTCTGCGCTGGGTTAATGCTAATGCTAATAATGCTAATGCGAGGATAATAAAATGGCGGCTTCACAAAACTTTTTGGGGAGTTTTACGGGGCGTGGTTTGCAATCCGCCCAGCCAATCAGAAATATAGCTCTTTTCTCACAAAAGAGCCGCTCGAAAGTCCCTGCTCTCTAGCAGGGACTTTCGAGGGGGTAAAAAGGTTCACATGAACTACTTTTAGTACCGGCTCTTTTTGGTGTGAACGCGATAAAAGAGTTCACATGAACTAAGTTCGCATGAACCTTTGTGGGAAAAGTACCGCAGTGTGAATGCGCCTATTTGTATCCAATGGAAGGCACCCTATGGCCACTTACACGTCACATTTCCTCATCTGGAAGGGTGTACCAAGAGGCCTCTGCATTATGTTTTTGTTCCTTTTACGGAAACCCATTAGGGAACAGCTTTACATGTTCTGCACTGGGAGGGAATCCACGAGGGCACTACACAGCGCTTTCTCTAAATTATCATGTATTCCCCCTTTATTGGGTCACTGTAAACAGCATCCACATATGCTGTACTACAGCAAGTGCTCAAAAGAGGCAGCAAGGCATCACCAGAGATGATAAAGTTGTCAAAGTTAAAGGAGTTTAAACATGTTAGAGATGTCCCCATGTTATCAAAATCCCTTTTTATCAAACATGAATGTTTTTCTTCAAAAAATCACACAAACACTTACAAAACAAATAACAAGAAAACACACATGCACATGTGCTCACAGACACATGCACACGCTTTGACGTCAGGTAAGACAGGAACATCAGACACTGGAGGTTCATCTCAATATCCCTCCTCGACTCCTCTCTCCCCCTCCTCCGGGACTTGACCTGGAAATCGATCAAGACACGCCATGTTGAAGGACCCACAATCGCTGAAATGCACACGGAGGAGTCGAGGAAGGGTGAGGGAGGAGGCTTCCATTAGAGACGAAAGGGAGGATACACGAGAGCAGACTACGCGGAAGTGTTTTCACTACTCGCGTATAAAAGCCCCCGCCCCCACATTGACAGGTGGTTGGTATTTAACAGCAGCAAGTTACACAATTGACAAAATACATACCTTGTAACAGTTCTAAGGATTTAGCAGCCAGGTATATATCTTATATGATATAGCCTGTGTGGTGTGTGTGTGTGTGTGTGTGTGTGTGTGTGTGTGTGTGTGTGTGTGTGTGTGTGTGTGTGTGTGTGTGTGTGTGTGTGTGTGTGTGTGTGTGTGTGTGTGTATGTGTGTATGTGTGTGTGTGTGTGTGTGTGTGTGTGTGTGTGTGGTCAACTAGGGGCTGTGCTGGTTGTATAGTCTAACCGCTGCAGGAAGGAAAGACCTGCGGTATCTCTCCGTGAGACAGCGGAGATGCAGCAGCCTATCGCTGAAGGAGCTGCACAGTGAGGACAGGGTGTCCTGGGGTGGGGTGGGACACATTGTCCAGCAGGGAGGACAGCTTGGCTGCTATTCTCCTGTCTCCCACCACCTCCATAGTGTCCAGAGGACTCCACAGTTAACTGTTATAAGCTGAATGGAATTTTAAAAAGTTCACTACAACTGCAAAATATATTTTAGAAGTTCCTAGAACCCTTTTTTTCTGAAGTTACACAAGGCTTGAGACAATGATAAGAAAAACCTCACTGCACAGCAGTTTGTGAATGGCAAGCTCAGAGCAAGAGAAGGGTTACATCACTTGTAAAGGTCGCAAAATGCCTAATGCAAACACTTTTATATACTGCACATCTTACAATGAGAAAGCACTGAAGAGGTGCTGTGGCAGTGCAAAGCAACATCAGCAGGAGTGCCTGTTTAAAGGTTACATCTAAGATGAAGGCACAAGTGTTGAAAAAGATAGAACGAGAAGAATAATGAACTATTAAAGATGAAGAATTGGGAGCAACCTGCAGTCACCTCATTAATCTGTATCTAGGGGAAAGCAAGATGAGTTTGTTAGCTGTAAACAAGAAGCTCTCTAAAAGGGATTACAGAAAGGAGAAATCAAAAAAGTTGCTATCAGTAATGTCTTCCATGACCCCTGCAAATGTCAATCCTGCTTTCACCATCCAAATGACAATTGGAATTCTTAGAATTTTTTTTTTCAGATCAAAGCATGGAAATAAATATTAGCGGATACAAAAGAACAATAACAATGTGTCACACAGTACACATTTATTCTTGAAAGGCTCCTTTTTTTGTTTTGAATGTGTTCTTTTGTTATTCTAATTGGATTTTGGACCTGGTAGCCTACGTTTTGAAGTAATATGGTCTGTGTTTACATTAGCAAGCATCGCTAACTATCAGAGCTAACGCTGTGGAGAGAATATGTGTAAAAAAGCAGGAAATATTCGGTTGATATTCTGGGCTCCCTTAATAAAAGCATTCTCCCCTCTGTAATGAACCTCGGAGTGACCTTCAATAGCGCTTTTACATTTGATAAGCAGGTCAGCACCGTAGTCAAGACCTGTTTTTTTTAAATAGGACTACTGGCCAAGACCAAGTCGTTTTTATCTTTTAAAGACCTAGAAACGGTCATTAATGCCTTTGTTACCTCGAGACTGGATTACTGCAACGCTCTGCAGGGCCGCCGCTTGCGGACAGGCAAGGCAGGCAACCGCTTGGGGCCCCAGACCAGTAGGGGGCCCCCGAGGGGCGACACATCTTTAAAATGACATCAGTGTCGTGTTTTTTTTATTTATTTATTTTATGCAAAATTCAGAACAACAAATTATACAAAAAATACAATTAAACAGACATCATACATTGCCATAAGCCTTCATCAAATTCAGTTAATCTACAATAGTAGGGGCCCCATTATTGTAAAGCAAGCATCGCTCTGCCAAAGAAAGGTAACGTGGGGAGGCATTATCGGAGTGTTCACAAGGCATATGACAGCGACTTCCCTCCGAGTAGCGAGTTTAGAAAGAGAAAGGTCATGTATTATTGCTACACAAACATTATCTCGCAGTCTTAGTGTCGCCAACTTGTTTCTAACATGCAAAAAGACAAACAAATGCATCTATGGAGGTGTATTTTTTATCTTTCCAATCGAGACGAGATCTCTCTCTCCCCCGTCTGTAGAACTCATTATACCCTACTGTCCTACTAGGGCATTGCGTTCCAAGAATGCAGGGTTGTTGGTTGTTCCTAGAGTCTCTAAAAGTACAATGGGAGCCAGAGCCTTTTCTTATCAAGCTCCACATTTGTGGAATCAGCTTCCAGTTTGTGTTCAGGCGGCAGACACCCTATCCGTTTTTAAGAGTGCGCTTAAGACCTTCCTTTTTGATAAAGCTTATAGTTAGGGCTGATTAGATTCAGCCCCTAGTTTTGCTGATATAGGCTTAATTTGTCGGGGGACATCTTACTTCTTCCTTCTCTCTGTCTATACCTGTGTACTCTCATGTTCCGATTAACCCAGCTTCCCCAAATGTCTTTCTTTTTGGTGTCTATATACGCTGGGATCCGGAGTCATGGATGATCCTGTGTCCTGTGTCCTGCATCGCGAGCCCTGGATCTTGAGTCGTGGCTGTGGTCCTGGATCATAGGTCCTGGATGGATATCCTCGTGGATTCATCTTCCTATTATACACACATGCATTTCTAAACATTTGGACTACCTCTGTTGCAAATGTATTATCTTTTCAATTTACACACGGCATCTATTGCACGACTGTCCGTCCTGGGAGAGGGATCCCTCCTCTGTTGCTCTCCCTGAGGTTTCTCCCATGTTCCCCTTTAAACTGTGGGTTTTCTCCGGAAGTTTTTCCTTGTACGATGTGAGGGTCTAAGGACAGAGGGTGTCGTATTGTCATACTGATATTCTGTACAAACTGTGAAGTCCACTGAGACAAATGTAACATTTGTGATATTGGGCTATATAAACAAACATTGATTGATTGATTGATTTGCGAGGTGGCGGGGCAGTTTATACACATGCAGCTGCTACATGCAGCAACACGCGGCGGGGATTGCGGAGAGAAGCGCTCCAAGGTGTGGTTGAATGTTACCCGTCTTGAGGTAGACAATGCTCGTTGCCAAGAGTTAAGAGCATGTAAGGGCGGAGCAATTTGTTAAACATTTAGCAAAAGTGCACCACATACAAACGGAGGAATGCACCGGGTTCGACTGTCTTTCTAGTAGCTCTGTAGCCCCATCCACGAGTAACTTTTCCACCTCAGGTGTTCTGAATGCTAGCAGCAACACATGGAGTTAACTCAATTATACAAACATGGGTTAATGATTAGAGGTAACTGAGTTATTTATTTTGTTAAAGTTTCAGCTATTCTGTTTACAGTTCTGTCATCAGATTATTTAATAAGATTTGTTAAAACATTGTTGTTTCTTTTGATGTGAAATATTATTTATTTAATTTAAATAAAAAGCAATGTTATTTTTGTGAACAATTTGTTAAGTTAATTTAATAATATATGTATTTTTGAATCAAGTATTCATCTTTATTGTCTTCATTGTTAGTTTCCACATGCCTAAAACAACCTCAAGCTAAATATAAAAGTTGATGGCTAAATAAGAGCGTTTGAGAAATTGTGCAAGGCATAATAGTCTGAATAGTTGATTAATAATTTCATTAATCGATAGATTAATCGATTATCAAATTAGTCGTTTGTTGCAGCCCTATGGTAGTTATCCCATGTATATATAAAACGTGTTATTCAGCAACCCTTGCAATTTGGGATTTTATTTTTGGTTGGTAGACCTCGGTGAGCCGGTCATTTCAAAAGTAGCTCACCAGCCAAAAAAGTGTGGGCACCCCTGTTGTAGATTAACTGAATTTGAGTGAGTGAGTGGGGCAATGCGCAACGTTTGCAATGACAGACAGTAGGAGACCTCCCTAATAGGGCCCCACCTTATCCAGGCTCACTCCGGTCAGTGTCGCAAATCGCGTGCATGATTGTTTACAAAATAATTCCGGAAAGGCACTGAAAAATGAAGAGAAATTATCTTTCTGGAAGCGAGAAAAGGAAGAAGAAAAAAGATGAAGATGAGAGAAAAAAACAAGACAGTGGTAAGTAAGTTGAGTAGATAACGATGAAATACTAAATAACTAAATGTTGCTAGTCTAACCTTAACTGTGGGATAGAGAAACTTGAATTATGTAACTTCCACTAGAATCAAATAATTTATTTTGTTTACTTTGACGTTTAACATGGCATGAGTTAACCTAGCCAACACACTCTCACTCCACAATCGTCCAGGAGCGACGTTTGGTCAGGGTCCCGTGGCGTGCAGTTGTGACGCTCCTAGGCTCCTTCAGCTTCATAAAGGGACAAGTCAAGTCGTTGATATTGGAGATTTCAATAAATTCAATTGGAAAAAAAACAGGGGGAAAAAAAACGAAACAACAAACAAAACGAATATCCGAATAACGAAATTGAAACCCGAATAGTACTCCAACTAACGAATATTCGGGTACAGCCCTAATATTTATATGTGTGATTTATTCATTTTTGTATGTCTTTTATATTTATATTTCTAACTAATAACTAAGTTTGAAAATAACATAAATGTGAAGTTGATACATAAAAAACTGTTTACATTTAGCAATTTTTTTGTTGGTGTCAGATTATTTATAACACAATGGTGATGAAAGCCGGTTCGAGGGGCCCCCAGTGATTTTTTGCCTAGGGCCCCCACAGAACCTAGAATCGGCCCTGTGTATGGACCAGGCATCAATTAGACACCTGCAGCTAGTGCAGAACGCAGCTGCACGTCTTCTCACTGGCCATAAAAAGCGTGACCACATCACCCCAATTCTGGCCTCATTGCACTGGCTTCCAAATCGGTTCAGAATTGATTTTAAACTCCTTTTATTTGTTTTTAAAGCCCTAAATGGGCTGGCTCCTGCCTATATAGCTGAACTCCTCCATCGCTACACCCCATCCAGAACCTTAAGGTCGGCTGACCAGCTGCTGCTGATAGTGCCCAAGACCAGGCTCAAAACCCGAGGGCACCGAGCATTCGCAGCGGCTGGCACTAGGCTCTGGAACACTGCCCCTCCATGTGAGGTCGGCCCAGACCCTAGGGGTTTTTAAATCAACACTTATTCTCTCTGGCCATCAAGCCTTTTCTTATCAAGGCAAGGCAAGGCAAGTTTATTTATATAGCACTTTTCAACACAAGGCAATTCAAAATGCTTTACAAAAAAAGAAAGACATTAAGAAAAATCCATTTAAAATCTGTCATTAAAAAGAAAAGCTAGTAAAATAAACACTAAAAGAAAAAATACATGGATAAAAGTTACAGTGCAGTCTAAGATATCAATAGTTCAATTAAAAGCAGCGACAAAAAGAAAAGTCTTCAGCCTGGATTTAAAAGTAATAAGAGTTGCAGCGGACCTGCAGGTTTCTGGGAGTTTGTTCCAGATATTTGGAGCATAATAACTGAACGCTGCTTTACCATGTTTAGTTCTGACTCTGGGGACAGAAAGCTGACCAGTCCCTGAAGACCTGAGAGATCTGGATGGTTCATAATTTAGCAGGAGGTCAGAAATGTATTTTGGGCCTAAACCATTCAGTGCTTTATAAACCAGCAGCAGTATTTTGAAATATATTCTTTGACACACAGGAAGCCAGTGTAAAGACTTCAGAACAGGAGTGATGTGATCCACTTTCTTAGTGTTAGTGAGGAATCGAGCAGCGGCGTTCTGAATCAGCTTTCTAATAGATTTTTTAGTGATACCTGTGAAGACACCATTGCAGTAGTCGAGTCTACTAAAGATAAAAGCATGGACAAGTTTTTCCAAATCCTGCTGTGACATTAGTCTTTTAATCCTAGATATGTTCTTTAGGTGATAGTTGCCTGATTTAGTAACTGTTTTAATGTGACTGTTGAAACTCAGGTCAGAGTCCATGACTAAACCTAGATTTCTGGCTTTATCTGTTGTTTTGAACATTGCAGACTGAAGCTCAGCGCTAACTTTTAAACGTTCTGCCTTGGCTCCAAAAACCATTACCTCAGTTTTATCTTTGTTTAATTGGAGAAAGTTCTGACACATCCAGTCATTGATTTGTTCAATGCACTTACTCAGTGTTTGAATTGGAGCATAGTCTCCTGGTGAAATTGTTACGCACATTTGTGTGTCATAGCTATGGTAACTTATTTTGTTGTTCTTCATTATCTGAGCCAGTGGTAGCATGTAGACGTTAAAGAGAAGAGCCCCCAAGATGGAGCCTTGAGGTACTCCACATGTCATATTTGTCAACACAGATGTGTATTTACCTATAGAAACAAAGTTGTTTCTGTCCTTTAAGTAGTATTCAAACCAATTTAGAACTGTTTCCCGAAAGTCCCACCCAGTTTTCCAGTCGGTCTAGTAATATGCTGTGGTCAACAGTGTCAAACGCAGCACTGAGATCTAATAATACTAACACTGAAGTTCTGCCACTGTCTGTGTTTAAGTGGATGTCATTGAAGACCTTTACAAGAGCAGTCTCAGTGCTGTGGTTTGGACGAAAGCCTGACTGGAACACATCAAAACAGTTATTTAAATGCAAGACATTTCTCAACTTTTGAAAAACTACTTTTTCAATGATTTTACTTAGAAATGGGAGGTTTGATATGGGCCTGTAATTGTTCATTACTGAAGCATCTAGATTATTCTTTTTTAAGAGCAGTTTAATGACTGCAGTTCAAGTATCAAGCCCCACTTTTGTGGAATCAGCTTCTAGTTTGTGTTCGGGCGGCAGACAGCTTATCCGTTTTTAAGATTACGCTTAAAACCTTCTTTTGATAGAGTTTACAATTGATAGAATAATCTACTAAGAGTGCATTGACGACGTAGACACGCTGTGCCTCTTCACCTACATTTTGGTTTTTTGCTCTTTCACTTAAATCCTAAAAGCCTGGATCTTATATTTAAAACTAAGGTTATTACTACTTCTCATTCTTCTAAATATATTCTGTCTCTACTTCTCATACTCTCTACTCCTGTAGTATATTTCATTCTATTTTCTCTTTATCCAAAACCTTTCCCCTCTCTGACCTCTCGAGGTTCTATTAGAGGGTAACAGGTTGCAGAGAGGCCTATTCCAGCCACGGAGTGTGGAACGTAGTCACAGACCTACTCCTTACCTCTCACCAATTCAAATTAAGGTTCCAGTGGGAACCTTTCTCCCTGCGTGTGCCTCTCCACCTGTGTTTCTTACTTCTTACTTGCTACCCTTTTCCCTCAACCTATCCTAAGGGAGTGCATGTACGTAGATATGTTGTGCCTCTCCACCACTGTTCCTTACTTCTTACATACTAGTCTTTTCCCTCAACCTATCCTAAGGGAGTGCATACACGTTAGTTTAGCTGATATAGGCTCGGACTGTCGGGGGACGCCTTGCTTCTTCACGTTACACGTTGTGCCTCTCCACCTCTGTTTCTTACTTCTTACTTGCTACCCTTTTCCCTCAACCTATCCTAAGGGAGTGCATACACGTTAGTTTAGCTGCTATAGGCTCGGACTGTCGGGGGACGCCTTGCTTCTTCCTTCTGTCTGTCTGTACCTGTGTACTCTCATGTTCCGATTAACCCAGCCTCCACCAAATTTCTTTTTGGTGTCTATCTCTACGCAGGGATCCTGAGTCGTGGCTGATCCTGTTCCTGTGGTCGTGTGTCCTGGATCCTCTATCCTGAGTTCTGGATTGAGTGCTGGACTTCGAGTCGTGGCTGAAGCTGTCTCTGCGGTCCTGCCTGACTCTCATCATACTACTGCCCTGATGGCTCCCACATGACTGTTGACATCCTCGTGAATTCATCTTCTTACTATAGACACATGAATTTCCAAACATTTGGTCTACCTACGCTGTAAAATGTATTATCTCTTCGATTTACACACGGCATCTATTGCACGTCTGTCCGTCCTGGGAGAGGGATCCCTCCTCTGTTGCTCTCCCTGAGGTTTCTCCCATTTTTCCCTTTAAACTGTAGGTTTTTCTCTGGAAGTTTTTCCTTGTACGATATGAGGGTCTAAGGACAGAGGGTGTCATTTTCTCATACTGATATTCTGCACAAACTGTGCTGTTGTATTTGTTGTAAAGTGTCCTTACTGCAAAGTATTTTACTGTATGTACAGCACTTTGGCTCGACCAAAAATCGTTTTAAAAATGTGTAAACTTGATTTTATTTGAAATAAAAGGTACTCACCTTGTGATAAACCTGTGAGAGAGAAAGCGTTTGAACTCCACACTGTTTCAGAAATAATGCTTGATGTTGTTTGGAACATAATATGGACTTTAATCACGGCAGCGTTTAGCTGAGTTTCTGCTGGTAGAGTAGACCATAGACATATAAAGAGTAGACGCCGCATTGGCTGCTGGGGCGCAAGAAATACGGCCGCCATCTTGGACCGATCATCCTACCCATATGGTACAGACATTCTACCCATAGACAGCAGAGGTTTCAAGATGCCAGAGCACTGTGCCGCGTATTGCTGTGCAAATCGGCGCACAATTGCGAACAGGAGTCGGGGGATTACTTTTCACAAGTAAGATTCAACATTATTATTGGTTGTATTTTGTAAATAGAATATTATTGTACTGTATTGATGTCCGCCAGCAAAATCGTAGCCAGCAAACATTATGTTTATGGCCAACTGAGACTTTATAAATCATATTCTGCTGTAACAAGTGAATTTCCCCGTTGTGGGATGAATAAAGTAAAATCTAATCTATCTAGGAAGAAGAAGGAAGAAAATAAGCTTGACCTCCTTCTTAAAAAATGTTTGTGTTGACTCTCTCAAATCTCCCATTTTTATTTTGAAGGTTTCCCAAAGACAAAGATATGAGGAAGAAGTGGGAAGTTGCTTTGAGGAGGGAAGGGTTCACTGCAAGCGAGTCATCCGTGATTTGCAGTGAGCATTTTAAGCAGGACGAGTTTGACAGGACAGGACAGATTGTCCGACTCAGAGATGGTGTTATTCCCTCCATCTTCAGCTTCCCGGTTCACCTCCAAAGAGTAGGTGTATCATCATAAAGCTATTAGCATTCATAAATGCAAATATTCTATTATCAATAACAGGGCAGGGTGAAATACCTATCCCTGTGTGTGTGTGTGTGTGTGTGTGTGTGTATGTATATATGTATATATATATATATATATATATATATATATATATATATATATATATATATATATATATATATATTCTTTTCAAGTATTATGCTTCTTCATTTTAGCCACAAAGGGGCAGGACTACGTCTACTTCCTACTTCTGTGGCCCCTCAGGACGACCCAGAAGCTTCAACCTCACACTCACAACCTCAGCCTAATGATGTGAGTATTTCTATTTTCAACATCATATCATATTGGTCCTAGACAAAGTAAAATCTCTCTTGTTTGCATGTGCAATATAATCCACATAACCAGTCAATGTCTGGTTTTGTAAACATGGGTGATGGAAACAATGAGACCGATGTTGCTACTGAGGCTCTTGTGTTCATGGTGGTTCGCCTACAAAGACATTGGAAGACTCCCATTGCATATTACCTGACGAAGTCTCTGTCACCTGAAACACAAAGGGTCCTTCTCAGTCATGCTTTGGAGGAGCTGCGTGCACGGGGTATTCGGGTGGTATCTGTCACGATGGATGGGCATGCCTCCAACGTCAGCATGTGCAACCAACTTGGGTGTGAGCTGAAGGGAAACCCACAGGAGCCACTTAAAACCAGTTTCCCGCATCCCTCGACTGGTGACAAAGTATTTGTAATGATGGATGCCACATGCTGAAGTTGGCACGTAATATGTTGCAGGTAAATGATGATTGTTGTAGACCTATTTGTACAAGTTATGTCTCTGCTGCTAAAAGTTGTATCTAAATATTGTTGTCTGTTCATTTGCACAGTTATGGCTGGACGTGATGATCAACATTTTGCTGTTTGTACTTGTTTGAGCAGTGACTGAATCTTTCTCTGCAGGCATACAGTCCAATTGCAACGACCACCGGACAGATCAAGTGGAGGTTCATCAATACTCTCAATAAAATCACAGACAAACATGTCTACTTTGAGAACCACAAGATGAGGGTGTCCCTGGCTGCACAAACACTGAGTCGCTCCGTGTCAGTTGCTCTCCACACAATGAGGGATCTTAGGTACTCTCAGTTTAAAGACTGTGAGGCAACGGCAGAATTCATTGAGGTAAACAGTTAGTGATTATAGAACCAAGTACGTGGTTTTTTTTAAAATAATTGATCAAAATGTGATTTGAGCATCAGGAACAATTTGTTGATAATTCTCTAAGTTCAACATGCAAATATTTTCATGAACCGTGATATTGCATATTCATAAATACAAAAGTTTGTATATAACCTTACACATACCTTCACAGATGTTAGAGTGGTAAAGCTCTGTGTGAAATTTGCTATAGCATAAAGCAGGCCTATGGAGAGAAGGAAGTCAAGCAAATACTAAGTTTGCATGTTGCACGTTAAACATACAGTTTAGAAATAAGTACTCTGTTCTCTTTATATCTTGAATAGATGAGTATTGATTACAACTATCTGATACCTAATGAAACACTGTAATGATAGTGATTTAGATGCCGATATTTCTTTATAGATTATTGACAGGCTGTTTGACACAATGAATGGATGCAATCCTCGTGCCAAAGGATTCAAATCTCCCTTGTGTGCTTTGAATTGGATAGAGAGGAAAGCATTTTTGTCAAGAGCCAGGGAGTACTTGCTCACTTTGGTGACAAAAGATGGAACACCACTTCACCGATCTAAGAGGTCTATTAAAATAGTGCTTGTTATTCATGCAAGAAAAGTTCACGACATGAGTTCAACGTGTTCCGTTATGCATCGAGTTCATATGATGCTACTGTTACAATGTTTTTTCCTTTAGTTTTGTCTGCTAACATGATGCAATTGTATTTCAATGTTTTTCTGTGTTCAGTTTTGTTTGTTGGCATTATCTTGTATTCATTGTTTTTGAGGTCCCAGATGCTTCTAAATAGTATGTATTACACAACATCAAGTTTTGCAGGTGTCAGAAGGAGGGTATGTATGTTGAAATGATGTTCTCTTGTTTCAATGTTTTTCAATCTGCAGTTTTGTTTCTATTTGAATGATCTTGTATTCAGTGTTTTTGAGGTCCCATATGCTTCTAATGGTACGTATTACGCTCCAAAGGTGTCGACAGTCACCTACATCGTCCGGGAGGAGATTGGAACGGAGGATGTTTTTCAGCTTGGGGAACACATTGAGGAGATGCAGTTTGGCAACCATTATTCCAACTTGTTGTCATTGGTTGTGTCTGTGTTTCTGAAAATAAGACTACACCACATTGCCAAACTCACCTCTCTTGACCTGCAGAAAGGGAGCACGAGAAAGAAGCTCTGCAAAACAGTCCCCTTTCAGGGCTTTTAGCTCATTTAAACTTTCATGAGCAACTTTGTGTAAATATGGTTTGGGGCGGGGTGGTGTCATGTTCTTGTGTTTAACTTGAACATTTACATTTTTTATATAGATGTAGATTTTTATTTTTTCTGACATATATCAGGGTTGCCAACTTTGGGTACCTGGCTGGAGTGAGATTTTTACATCATAGGTTTAATTACACATTATGCGCACGAAATGACTGCTATCGTGTCAGCAGCGGGACCTTAGCATATATATAGGATATATATACAATATATACAAGTACACAATATTGGACACAGACTATAAAGGGCACACAGTTTCATTCACTAATGAAAGTCAAACACATGTTTGTTTCCACTGTTTTATTGTGTGCCTGTCGCGATAAGCAATTAATTGACTTATCGTACGATAAATAAAAATGAACTCGATAAATTGTCATTTACATGAGGATGTGACTAGCAGTTTGAAAGGATGTACTTGAATTATTATTATATATTATCATGATGTCAGTCTAAAATGGTCATACAACGGTGCCGACAATATTATCGTTTATTGTAATAATTTCCGGGAAAATGTATCCAACAAAATTAATTATCGTGAGAGGCCTATAGGCTACATGAAACACACACACAAACAAATCTACAGACTTACTCCAAACTGCCAAATATATTAATTAACACACTCTCACTCTCATATACTCTTTGACTCTATTTTGGCCTAGGAGAACAATAAGCAGCAGACTTTTACTTTTTTATAATTTCTACTGGATTTTAGATCTGCGCATGCGCAATACGGGTCGGCAGTTGCGGCTCCAGAGTATTTTTGTTGGGTAATCTATGTTAGGGCTAACCCATACAGTGGTGGGGCTCAAATCAGTATTTGCATTGTAATTACATACACGCTCTCCTTGACAGTGAAACGCCACGTGTGAGGTTTAGATGATTTCCCTGTCTCAATCCAAATTGAACTGTATGAAATAAAAAGGCACATTTGTGTTGTAGTAAATAAAAAGGGTGACCTGGAGCCAATCCTGTAACTTCCCCACAGGTGAAAGAGTTGACCTGCTGAAAACCCAACCCCTGCAGGGGGGTCTGGGGGGATTCTACCCCAGGAGATTTTTTGAAATACGAACATAAAATACACATTCTGGTACTCTTTTGAGAAGAAAAATAAATACATCTATTACTCCACGACATATTTAAAAAATGAATGCCATTTTAGTTTTTTGTTACTTTGTTCTGAAAGCTGAACCTGCTGCTCCTCACAGAGAGAAGAGGGAAGAGGCTGTGAATTACTTTACATTGTGGATAAGGGCGGATAGCCCCCATTGTTCTGTGTGTCAAAATGAAAGACAGCCCACACACCTATCAATCATCAAACCGTGGGGTCTTATTTCATTACGTGTTGATTTCTATAATAATAAGTAATGTTGTATCGATATACTACCGCATAAGTATTCTCCGTCGGGACTTCCTGCAACAACACCACGCCGTTATCTTGATTCTGATTGGCCAGAAGACATTATCAAAGATGTTCTATTGAGAAGACGATCACTACGTGACAACAGTTTTCAAAACCGTTTCTAGTCTTCGGTATTCTTGTTTTTGGCGTGAGAATAGTGTGGGCAGCGTGAGAGCGTGAGATTGAGAGTGAAAGCGTGTGTCACACGCCAGATGCGTGAGAGTTGGCAACCCTGATATATAGATATTCATTTTTACTGATATATAACTTCTGTCTATGTATAATGTATTATTGTTTCTTCATTTTTCAACTAGCTGAGTAGTAGGCCTACACAATCTGCTTCTCTATCATATAGACCATTAGTGTTTTTTTATATGTGTGTGTGTGTGTGTATATATTAGCCTGTATTATAGGCTATATCGTGTGTCTTTTGCAAAATACCTATTATACATTAGATATATGCTATCAAATACCAGAATATTCTATTGCTGTTAAGCCTACTATGAATATTAAAATACGCCGAATCATGTGTCCGGTATCAGGCCTACATATATGACGTTTGCAGAAACCCCCCCCCGTGAAAATCAGTTTTGTATTCAGGGAGTTATGATTGATTAAATGCGCTGACACTTCATTGCGCCTGCCAGACAGATTACACTGAGTGGAGCGGGTGACCGGTCCAAGATGGCGTCCCCACGGCTCGTCAGCGCCAATAGGCAGTAGCGGTCGATGCGGCGTCTACTCTTTATATGTTTATGGAGGAGACAGCCTTCTTTTCACAGAGCTCACTGCCTGCATGCGGACACTCCAAAGGGGCGTGGCCAGCAGCAGCTCTAAAGGGGCGTGGCCAGCAGCAGCTCGGTTACACTTAAAGGGCCAGTCCCAGAATCAGCACTTCTGTAGCAGGGCTAAAATACGAGTGGTATTTTGAGCAAAACACTTCAGAAACATGTTTTGTATAGATATGGTCCTATAATATATTGTTCAAATATAACATAATAGGTGAGTTTTAATCACACACGTAAACAAATCCCCCTCATGACGCATACATTTATAACTTATTTCCTAAAACGTTGTAATCCCTAAATGTCACTATGACGTTTTTTTGGGTATGCCTTTTAAATAATAGAAAATGTGATATATTCCTTTATCAAATGTGATGAAACGCTAATTTTTCTATTTGACTTTTCTTCATTTTATGACGATTCTAGTAAATACAAACATGATTTTACATCAGAGACCGACATCTGCTGCAAAATAAGATACATTTATTCCGTTAAGATCTAAGAGACAGTTAGTTTTTATATATTTTAATACATTTACATCTGTAAATGGGTTTTTCTGTTGTATGCATAATACGTCTTATTGGAGTTTTTCATAGAGGGAATCTGACCTCCCTTCTAATTCACACCAAACACAAGTTACAGCACCTCAATCTAAATTGCAAGCTCAGTTTGTAGCAGGGGAGGGGGAGGGAGTTTTTTTTTTACTTCAATACGTCCCTACATACCAGGAAGAGTATTTAGAGGGGTGGATACATCTAACTTATAATAAAGTGTTTCCATGATTTGCTTTCATGTTACCTGCTCAGTCTGTGACTCTACAAGTATATTTTCTTAATTGCAAAACTAGCATTCCCATGCTATATAAATAAAGAAAAGTTAATCAACTTATAGACAGCCTACAAGGATTACACTTTGTACATTAGTAGTGGCAAGCAGTCTAATTCAAATCTTTAATTAGTTTTACAAGATTTGTGCCTTAAATTAGCATGCAAGTGTGACTTTTTGAAGCAGTGGAGATTATTCTATATGTCATTATGTCTTTTGTTCTACAGCTGCCCTATATCTAATATCCACTTTGATTTAGCTCCATTTGTCGATACTTATCCCTCCCTGAAGGTGACATTTGTTCTGCTTATCTCCTCCCAACCGTAAAGGCCAACAGTTGAGGGGAAACAGATAGGAAATTCTGCTCATTCTTATATATTTAACTCCTTTATCTTTGCCTTAAAATATCCTAAAACAAAACATATTATTCTGGGGTGATCAATAGGCTGTATATCTTATTACCTACTCAAAGTAAGGACGTCATTACCAAGCATAAAGAGGGCAGGTGCTACAACCTATACTTATTTCTTATAAGGGGGCTATGTTTATTACTATCTTGTTGAACGTTGTCATCCTAATTATATATCATTTCTCTGCAGAAAAATAGGAGGGAGCTCTTGGCAACCTTTGTCTTCCTTTTAGTTCCTGTATGTAGTGGCACATTCAAACACACTATTTAACAGTTCAATAGCCAACTGAATATTTAGCTTTTTAAAAAAGGTTCATTATTTCCTGATGAATTACTGTATGAAACAGCAAGACAAGGAGCAACATCTGAAAGGGCTTTGCAGTTTTATTACAGTTCACTCATTGGGAGTCTGAAAGGGAATATTTTTATTACATTTTACAAAACTGGTCTATCTGCAGATACATTTCTGCAACAGCCCACGCAAAGAAGGGTTACATAAATGTTTTCAATGCTCCAGCCCACTCAGTGTTTTAGTGGGCAGTCCACAAGTGATAGAATTAGAAATGTATGTATTCTCTAAATGACCTATGCTTCTCACATTCTGCAAAGAAAGGTTACACCACTTGCTTTTGGCCTCCTGTAAACTCAGCTCACGAGCTAGTATTTTGCATTCAGGGATTTAAGATCAGTGTCGGTGAGGGGAAAAAGTAAATGTTAATTTAGTGCAAAGAAAAAGTAAGACCGTGACTTTGTTTAACATTCACAACTTTGAGAAAATGTATTTCCTTTGACATTCAGTCCCAAATGCAAGCAAATGTAGATGCCTAATGAACTCTCATACAAAACAAGTATAGGCTGAAGACGGGAAAATAACTTGGTCCAGGTCCGAAACATGTAAAGTCTAAGACCAAAAGGTGTAAACATGCAGTGTAATAGAGAAGAAGCTTGGACCTGTGTGATAAATGACATTCATATTTTAGCTTTATCAATTTAAAAGTAACCACACCATGAAAAGAGTGTCACTTTGTAGCTGGTAATAAGCCATTCTAATAACTAATCAAAGGAACTTTAATTATCTGTCCCTCGGTTCAACTTTCATCACATCTTTCCAACCTGCTGCTTCTCTTGACCGGCAACACAGCTTTTATAAATAACATCGAATATATGGATACAAAACAGCATTCCACAGACACAGGTATTATCTACTCACACAGGATATTCAACAACTAAAAGATACAAAAGACAAAATACAAAGACATGTCAAACACCTTGATGTTCCAGTGTAAGAATTAATAATTTATTTTATTTTCAACTTGCAGATGTGATGGTAGGAGGAACACACTAAAAAAAGAAACTCCAGATTGAATATTGACGCTGCCTCCTCTTCAAGTATCTTCAACTCCTTGTCTCTTCAACTACCGAATGCTCACCATTCTCTGACCTGCTCTTCAGGGTTCTTCTTCACTTAATAAGGAAGCTAATAGACATAGGATTAAAGGGAGAAGAGAAGAGAGGAGAAAAAAGAATAGAATAGGGAGTTATCTTTTCATGCAGAGGCTACCATAACAAACTAAAAACTGTGGCTAATGTAGAGGACTGTTTCTAGAATCCTGTAATCAGGCAAATTGCTAAAAGAAAATGCTTCCTGAAGACCTGTCTTTACAATTCTGAGATGATGCTGACAGCTTATTTAATGTTTCATATGAAACAATATTTAATAAAATTACTTCTGGGTTTTAAACCGGCTGTATTATCTCAAAAAACAGCCACAGCTTAGCTGTTCAAAACATCTCATTTCACATTCTGTTTGGATACATTCAGTATCAAGCAGCAAAGAAGAAAGAGGCTCTCTCAAATCATTCATACCTCAAATAATTAAGGTTTTATGTTTCAATTTATGAGCCTCTAAATTTTAAATAATTTCCCAAAGGTTTCCTGAAATGAATGCTGTAATTTGGCCATTATAAGAACCATTAAGGTGTTCTTCGATCGGTACAATTCTAATAAATCATTTCCAATGAATTGCTAGTGTAAACTAGAGGATATCTTAGTGTCTTGTGATTATAACTCAATGATTCCTGATGAAGTAACAAATGATTAATAATCTTAGGGTTAAATTGATGTGCTGTAATTGACGACCCCCGTATTGTCAACACATGACAGTCATCTGGGATATTTGGAAGAAAACAAGTTTATGAACCGAAGATAAGGCAATACCAGTTTCATACCAAAACTTAACTCACTATCAAAGTCACTCAACAACAATCATTGAACTTTAAGCCCCTCCACTGAGGTGGCACAGTGTAATTTGGTCCAATTCCAAGCCACAACAGGGTTAAAGCCCCCAGGATAGTAAATTATATGCCTCGGTAAAGTGCCCGCAAAATCACAAATCCCTTCCAGCTCCAGAAGTGAAGCTGGAGCCGTTCTGGTGTTGCTGTAATATCCTACAGCTGCTTCATTGGCGATGAATTGGACCCAGGCTCTGAGGACTTGTAGAGTGTTTTCTGTCACACATTAAATCTTATTTTATGTAGTGGTGACCTTTAGTTCAAAGTGGAACCAAATTGCTGCTGTTCTAGCTCACTAAGCTGAAGCGCTTTAGTATCTGAACACATTTACTGTATGATGACCTAAGAAAAACATCCCTGATTTCTAATATTTAGTGCAACAAAGTCAGACTGCAAATCTCAGTTGAAGTTTTGGCACAGTGCTCTCGAGAAAAAACACAATGGCGCTGTGGCTTGTAATTTTGTAGGCGGTGTTTCCAATCGAACAGCTGTCTACGGATCAATGAAATAATGGGAATGGATGGATCCGCTTTTGGCCTGGATGTTTGCCCTGCGTCTGCAATAACTTCCCAGCGATTTCCTGTCAACTTTAGTGACTTTAAGATTCATTGTGTTTGAGTAAGCTGGGTGAAACTTGTGTGAGCATCTGTACAGTGGTACTGTATGGTTGCTATAGTTACCTGTAGGGGTACCCATGGTACTTGGACCTGAAAATGGAAAGCAGGAAGCTGAAGAAAAACACCACCAGGCCAAGGCCAACCAGGCAGATTACTGGAAAGAGAAACACACACACACACACACACACACACACACACACACACACACACACACACACACACACACACACACACACACACACACACACACACACACACACACACACAGTTAATAGAGTTTCAAGTTTAAAAAACCGACATGAAGAAATGGTGACTTGATCTCTAACAGTTACGGCCCGTCCACACAGCGGCGCTTGCCGGCGGGCGTGTCTGACACTCGACCAACAACCAATCACATGAATCTCCCGCCCCTGACACACAAGCAGCAGTTTGATTGGCTAGAGCTTGTACTGGCATATGATTAGATTAGTTGACGCTTCTGCCGAGGCGTCAAAAGTTGAACATTGCTCAACTTTTGAAGCGAGCAACACCAGCAACGCTCCACATCGCTTCCCAAAATGCAGTTCGGCTAAAAGTGACGTCACCCCATTCAACGTGAATGGGCAGAAGCGTTGGAAGCTTCAACGCACGCCGCTGTGTCGACGGGCCGTTATGTAACAATGTTTTTATAACTACACTTGATGCTTTCTAATTTAAATATATTCCCAACCGTTCTCTGGTTCTGCAGACAACCTGATATATTCATAATATTTATTAGACAATGGCCTGTAAGAAATATTGAATACTGGCTAACGGCAACCATTTAAATCACTTCATGCTCATTATAACCGCTGACGACACTCTCTCCGTTTGATCTCAGTTCAAATTGAATTTGCTTGCAGGGTTTAGACATGGTACACACTGAAAGCATCCTCGTATCTCCATGTTCACACACACACACACAGACACATAATCACCCACAAAGGACCTACATACACACGACCAAAGGATGAAAAAATTCACATTTGACATTTGTTACGTTTGTATGTGTCACCTGTGTTGTATGAATTGCTCAACAAGGAGCACCGATCTGGGGTAGGAAGAGTTTAAAAGCTCCTGTTCCAGGGGAGAACTCACACTGTTTTGTTTTCATGTCTGTATGTAAATAAATGCAATGGCTTTAATTGTTTTTAAAAAGCTGTCCTCTGTGGTAAATGTGGGTCAGTTGCAGAGTTTTGTTAGGCCCTAGGGCAGCCTAAGGGCGGGGGATAAATAGTATGCTGGTGTAAACGATATCCAAAACATAAACTTTTGCTCCTCATCACGCCACAAACTTTTATTATTTACCTTTATTAGGCAATCCCTCAACCTGTGTGACATTGCCCCTTTCTCATTATCAACCCCGCTGTGCTGCAGAAAATAGTTTTTGCAAGTATTATCATCTTATTTCCTCAGTGGCTATTCTAAAGTGAAATAAACATAAGCATGATCTTTAATCTGCAGAGGAATTGTAAGTGGCTGTGTGTGGGCGTGTGCACAAACTCACACACCCTCATGTAGCAGCTAATCCTTGAGAGGCACTGTGTTAAATTAAACTGTCACCACCGACTGATATTGTTAATCAGGGATTAGGAAGAGGACCTCTCCTGGAGCCTAAATAGTGAGATATGGGCTTGTTCTCGTTCTCGCTCTGTGTGTGTGTGTGTGTGCGTGTGTGTGTCATTGTTCAGTGTCAGCTCAAACAAGACTGTTCTCTTTTCTTGTTCTTTAAACTTACATCTAGCATTTACAATGAAACATATCAATCATTGCATACACACATACACACACATGCTCACACAACTCAGGGGCTGTACTGTGTGTATGTATGTGTGTGCCAGGGTTTCCGCTAGGATCTTTTCTTGCCGGTCAAGTGTCCGGAAATAATTTATTTTACCGGACACATTTGAAAGTTACCGGTCATGTTTCAATAATAAGAATTGTGTAGCAGAGTTTCCGTTAGCAGGTAATTACCGGACTATGACCGGATATGATGTTTAAAACTCAGTTCATGGGGCTCATTTTTATATTGCTTCAGTTTATAATCGTAACAGATCGAAAGTTCAGATTCATTTTTCAAACAAACTACTTACATTATTCGAAAGTTTACATTAACTTTGAATAATAACACGGGAGAAACGGATCCTCTCTCTCTCCCTCTCTCTCCTGAAAGCCAATGTGTAACTCACGTAGCTCGCTAAACAGTGGGCGGGGCTTCAGGTGATCATGCAGAGCTGCGTGTCTCCGTCAGACTCAGCAGCTGATCTGATCTCTCTCTCGCGTTTATGTCCATATCGATCAGTTCCAGCTCTCCCGATCGGCCTTTATAGAGAGCACCGATCAAACTATTAAGAGTGAATATCGTCCGATAATGACCGGCGGCCGATCGATCGGAGCATCCCTAATTATTACCGGATAATTGTACCGGCAGGTTTAGAATTTACCAGTTTTTAATACATTTTATCAGCTAAAAAACAGTAATTAACGGCTAACGGAAACCCTGGTTTGTGTGTGTGTAAATGACATTCAACTCCTAATGTATTGATCACAGGCACACACATTTACTTACTGTACACAAACACACAGGAGACCCACTCAGCAATCAGTGTATGTGTTTGCTTTCTTATACGGCTAGTCTTATTAGGACTAATCAACCACAAGGGTAAAGTATTATAAATGTTCATTCTTCACTTTACATTTTGAGAGGTCATATTGGGGGTTGAACAAAGGTTACCCTGAAAACTAATTCAAGACAACGTCCTGACGAGTATTGTAATACAAATCAGTATGTGTGTGAGTGTGTGACATTGTCATAGGGTCTTGATTGAGAGCACTGCATATTTGAGTGTCTCCAGGGAGAGCCCTTGTGGCCCCGTGTTCTCTGAGTTGCCACATCTACATATGTGCCGGGGATTACGTGAGCGACAGAACGTCTGTGTATCTTCATTAGGTATAGTGGGATGTATTTCCCACAGCTCATCAGTTATGACTGAGAGGTATCTCAGTATGCTTCCATGGATAATGACACTCCCGGTACACACACGCGCTAAGCATGCTAATGAACATGATTTATGACCTTGGCGAAATGACAAGTTGTTTAAACTGAATGATTTCCCTCAGTGACAAAGGTGGTAATCTCTCTTTTGACTGAATGACTTGGCTCAATTCAAATCCTGATATATTGGCATGGTAAGAAATAAATGTACATTTCCCGGGAAGCCAATAAACATATTAGGTTAAGCCTACCTCATTAAGAGGACAAATATGAAGAGATATTGGAAGGGTAAATGGTTCTTCACAGTTTATTCTTTTGATTATTAACCGGTTTCAAGACGCATTAAGTGTCTCAGCCTCAGGTTATTTTGGGGTCATCATGGATTTAATTTAGACTTCTCTAAGTTTCTATTATGTTATATTATAAAGGAGATATGGTAATTTTTGAGGTCACAGCCTAGCTTTATAACCATCTAATCTAATTTGTCTTTTCACTTTTCCTGACACTTTATTTTAACTCCCAAAACCCGGCTTCATGTTTCACTTGTATTCACTTTCATGTAGCTTTTGTGTAAATCAAGGGTTAGGGTTAACTAACTCCCCCCAAGAGCCAATACTATTGCAAATGTAGTCGTTTTGTAACTTCATTTACTAAGATAAGATAGAGCTTTATTGTCTCCCTTAGGAGAAATGTGTCTTGGGCATCGAGATAATACACATAAAACATTCAGGTCAATCAGTCATAGATACAGAACAGAGATCACATATCACATGGCAAAGAAACACACAAGACACATACAGGTACAGAACTGTCCCTATTGCACATATCCCTATTGCACATACATAATCAAATTGCACTTTCCCTATTGTATTCATACACAAATCAATATTGCACTTTCCCTATTGCACCTATACATAGTGTCCGTCAAATTGCACATATCCCTATTGTGTCCATACCTATTTACACATAATGCACTTTCCCTATTTAACCTTCTCGATTGCACAAACTACACTGTAAACATTTCACCTCCCAACAACTCCTAACACAGCATAATCACAATTGTTTCTGACTGTTCAGCAGCTTGATTGACAGCGGAACAAAGGAAAACTTATACCTGTTCAATTTACAGTTTGGTAATCTATACCTTCTTCCCGAGGGCAGCAACTCAAACTCTCTATACGGGATGTGTTTGGGGTCGCATGTGATTTTACGGCCTTGCTTTCTCACCATCTCCTCAAATATCTCCTGAAGAGAGGATGGTGGAAGCATGCCAATTATTTTTCCAGCCCTTTTTATAAAGCTCTGGAGTTGTGATTTAGATTTAACTGACAAGTTACCAAACCATGTTGTGATGCCATAACGAATAATAGACTCAATCGCTGCCCTGTAGAACATTAACATGATACATGTATCCACTCCATGAACCCTGAGCCGACGCAGAAAATGCAGGCGCTGGCTTATCTTTGAGCATACCTGATCCACCTGATGGGCCCAGCCTAACTGAGCATCAAAATAAATCCCCAAATATTTAAAACGTGAAACCTGCTCAACTCCCTCCCTGTTGATAAGGACTGGGCTGTGATCACCTACTGACTTGGGGTCAAAGATAATTTCCTTTGTTTTTTTAACATTTAACACCAGGTTATGCGCCTCACACCACTTCACGACCTCTTCAATCTCAAGTTTATAAATAGAAATGTCTGAGTCTCTAGTCAGTAGACTAAGTATGGCTGTGTCATCAGAAAACGTTATAATGTGGTTGTGTGTGTGCTGACTCCTACACTCATTTGTGTAGAGTGTGAAGAGAAGAGGAGAGCTAATGCAGCCTTGTGGTGCCCCTGTGCTTATGACCTGTGTGTCAGAGAGGGTCGAGTTTACTTTCACCTGCTGCTGTCTTTCAGTTAGGAAGGAGTGATACCATCTGATTAAGTAAGGGTTCACATCCATCTGTTTGAGCTTCTTTAACATAATTTGGGGAAGAATAGTATTAAAAGCTGAGCTAAAGCCCATGAACATTAATCTAGCATAAGCTAAAGGATTTTCCAGGTGTTGTAGAATAAAGTGAGTTGTAGAGGTCAGAGCATCATCTGTACCTCTACCGTCGCTATACGCAAACTGGTAGGGGTCCAATAGGTGTTGGACCCTCTAGTGACTTCATAACTATTGAGGTCAAAGCCACTGGTCTGAAGTTGTTGTTGTCATGTGGGCATGTTTTTTTTGCAACTGGTATGATGACAGCTTTCTTCCATATTTGAGGGATGCTTCCCGAGTCAGCAGAGAGCTGGAATAATGGACTCCAGGCAGAGGTGAGCTCATCTGCAAACGTTTTCAGCAGGAGTGCCGAAATACTGTCTGGCCCACTGGCCTTCTTAGTATGCAGTTGTTTGAAAACCCTGGCCACAGCACTATCATCAATTATTATTCTTCTATTGTGTATTGGGTCACAGGTTAAAGAGGTTGACAAGTTATTACATGCATCAATGTTAGAAGCAGAGTTAATATCAAAACGTTTGTAGAAGTTGTTAAGTTCATTTGATTTGTTAAGCTCATCCAGAACATGCATCTCCCTCTTGCCGGAGTTCAGATTTGTAATTTCTTTCACAGAGTCCCACAGTTCTTTCGAGTTCTTGGTTGAGAAAGCCTCTCGGACACTCAGACTATGTTGCTCTCGGGCTTCTTTAAGTTTCCCCTTTAGTTCTCTTTGAGCTGATCTCAGTTGTATTGCATCGTTCTTTTGAAAAGCGATATTTCTTCGTCGGATACACTGTTTAATATCCGATGAGATGTAGTCTTTATTGTTTGGATATATCCTAATGGTCTTTTTTGGCACAACATTATCGACACAAAAATGAATGTCGTCTGTGATGTCTCAGCGATGGTATCGGTGTCATTGTCCTGGTAGAATACAGGAAGCAGCTACTTAGCTTTTCTTTATGCTCATCCTGCCATAGACTGACAGGTTTACTTCTCTTGATGGCAGCCTTAAAGGTGGGGATTAGCTGGACGGTGTTATGGTCCGAATTTGAAAGGGGGGGGGTCTAATCCGAGGGGCATACGCATCATTGATGTTGCCATAACATTTGTCCAGTACGTTATTTTCCCGGGTGCCATTTTTTACGTACTAGTTCAGTAACTCCCTTGCTGAGAAAGAGTGTGTGTGCTGTGATTTGTATATGCCCATGGAAGCAGAAGATAACTTACTGTGGCTGCACTCGGCAGTATGGAAGCTATATGCCAAGGATTTAACACCCACATTCAGTGATTATACTACCATTCACACCTAATCCCCTTCCATATTACTGACAGACGACTATGCGCTATGCTGCTTTATAATTCATTTATTTAATTTGTGTATCTATGTGTGTGTGAGACTGTTACCGCAGTGACCGTGGTGTGTGGGATATAACACGGTTTATTCCATTGAATCTTCTGTCTGGATGCTGTGTTTGCTTTACGTAACAGGTTTGTGTAAGCATTAGTATGCTTGCACTGCGGTGAAATTCAATATGCAGGATGTGTTTTCTTCCATGTTTCTGAATTAGCAGGTGGAATTTACACATAGAAAGAGGTTACATTAAAATAGCTAACATATTTGAAATAGACTTTTCTTCACGTAAGAAGAGAAGGAATGGAAAGGGAAAGTTAGAGTGAGGTGGAGGATAAAAGGAGCATAATAGATGAGTCCTGTGAACATGTGATGTAAGCCTTAAACAGGTGGCATTATGGGAGCACGTTTTCCTGCATGTCTAAGATCTATGTCGATGACGTGTGAGTGTTCTTCTTTCAGACTGAAACAAGTCTTGAGGTAGTTATAAAGTAATTACCATTTTAATTGCCAAGCTTTGACATCTCAAAGAGGAAGTAGAACAAAATCTTGATAATCTTGCCTCTAGATTTTATAAGTGTGTGTACTCATGTGCGTGTGCATGATTTTGTGGTCCCTTAGAGGCAATTGAAGGGCTTCTGGAGTTGCTTTTTCATCACACCCTCTCTAATTAAAATCCCCTTGTGTGTAACTGTATCTCCGTGTTTGAGGTAATTATCAGTATGGGCCATCTAATATCTAAGTCCCCTTATCATAATCTAGAGATTATGCAGAAACTCTGCTTGGGCAGCAAAGGAAAAGGTTGAAAGCAATCATTTGTCATTAGTGTGGTTAAAGGACCACCTCCCATATTTCTAATGATTAACTGTGCTCATCATTTCCACACCAGACTCATCATTTAATAATCTAAATCACAACATATGTACATTTTTATTGGTGTAT
Source organism: Harpagifer antarcticus (assembly GCA_902827135.1). Classification (NCBI taxonomy): domain Eukaryota; kingdom Metazoa; phylum Chordata; class Actinopteri; order Perciformes; family Harpagiferidae; genus Harpagifer; species Harpagifer antarcticus. The sequence continues at coordinate 883,723 of CADEHL010000848.1, forward strand.
ACAAGAAATGACAGCAAATGTAGCATTTTCAAATGATATGAAATGTCTACTTCTGTGTCTGTAAATGTATGTAATCAAATCCACAACTTTGGCAACTAGTGATCACACTTAACCCTGGTGTTGTGTTCCAAAGCTGTCTACGTTCATGGTGTTCTCATGATTTATCTCAGTCCACAACATTCAAAAATAATTACTATCATCCAATATTGTTTTAAGTACATCATCACAAATATATTATGCATTCACAACCTCACAATCCTGTTATTATTTATGGCCCCAAAACACATATTTCTAAATATTTCTCATTATATTCCCTATAGTGAAGACAGTGGATCATTATGTTATCTGACTGTAATAGACAATTCATTAATTATAATGTAATTAGAATACAATTTCCCCCCCAAAAACGTGTTTACAACTTTATATTATTAACTATAGAATAAAAAAAGAGTTGTAATTGTTTTGCATTGTTTGGTTGAACCATCTGTCTGTCAATGTCTATCAATGGCTAATGCCCACATTGGTTGCAGCTTCATTGCCACACTTTGCCTCCAAAACCCCACCCCAAACTTCCAGAAGCTTAGGATGCCAATTGGTGCTTCAAACAAGATTCTTTCATCATGTTGTGATATCAAAGGGATTCAGCTTCAGTGTCAAACAGGTACAGAATACGTTTGTTTCTGAGACTCCCCTTCAGTGTAATTGTCACAGTCTGCTTTCTCACTCACCTATTTTCTGCATTATCATTCCTTAGTCACCTGGTAGTCACACCCTGTTTCTCTCTCTCTCTCACTCTGTTACACCCATCAGCTCCATTAGTATTTAGGCCCACTTCACTTTCACCTCAGTGCCAGATCGTACTTTGCAGCATGCCAGTCTTTCCCGCTTTACTCTTCAGATTGCTCTCCCGGTTTCGACCCTGCCTGTCCCTGACCAGCCTGCCTCGCCTGCTCCCTGACCCGTTCTGTACCTGCGACTCCCGTCCTGCCTTCTCCCGGAACCCTCGCCTGTCCCTGACCAGCCTGCCTCGCCTGCTCCCTGACCCGTTCTGTACCTGCGACTCCCGTCCTGCCTTCTCCCGGAACCCTCGCCTGTCCCTGACCAGCCTGCCTCGCCTGCTCCCTGACCCGTTCTGTACCTGCGACTCCGGTCCTGCCTTCTCCCGGAACCCTCGCCTGTCCCCGACCAGCCCTTTGCCTACTATCTGCCGTGTTGTCTCCTACCAGCCTATTGCCTCTAATAAAGCTGGTTACCGACTATCTCTGGTTTCCCGTGTTCTGCATTTTGGTCCTCAGCTCGTTTGTGACAGAACGATCTGGCCAGAAATGGACCAAGCAAACACCGGGTCTCCTAGAGACCGCTTTGAGAGGGTTGAGGATGCCATCCAAAGACAGGAGGTCACAATAGCTACCTTAGCTATCGAGACCCACCAGGCAACCTCAACCCAGGGACAAACGCTGGCTTACCTTACCTCCCAGATGCAACAGATGGCCGCCACCGTACAACAGCTAGCCGCTACCATGGCTGCTACCGTCCCTCCGCCCGCAGCTCCGATGCTCGCTCCAGCCCCTGGGTCGACGGGATACGCTCCGGAGCCTCGTGTGGGAACGCCGGAACGCTACGCTGGTGAGCCGGAGGGATGCAGTCCTTTTCTCACAAACTGTTCCATATTGTTTTCACTGCAGCCACACACCTTCGCCTCTGAGGCGGCTCGTGTAGCTTTCACCGTTAATCATCTGACGGGGAGAGCACGTTTATGGGGAACTGCAGAGTGGGAGCAGCAGACACCAGCCTGCGCCTCTTTTGCTGCATTTTCCGCGGAGATGCGGAAGGTGTTCGGTCCCGTTCGTCTGGGTCCCGACGCTGCTGGAGGTCTGCTGAGTTTGTGCCAGGGTTCCGGCACGGTGGTGGATTACGCTATTGACTTCCGCACCAGCAGCCGTCGCAGCAGCTGGAATGAGCCGGCGCAGTGTGACGCATATCTGAGAGGATTAGCGGATTATATGAGAGATGAGCTGGTTTCCTATGATCTCCCTGCTTCCTTGGATGGGTTGATTGAGCTCACCTCTCGGATTGACGGACGAATCCAGACTCGGAGAGGAGAGCAACAGACGCGAGCGGCGGGCCGCTGCTCGCGACAACAACTTCCGGTTTCCGGGAGATTTCGACTTCCGGTTTCGGCGGAGAATTCCCACTCCTACTCTGACTCACGGTACGAGGTCGAGCCCATGCAAGTGGGTCGTACCAGTCTTACCTCTGAGGAGAGGGAATTACGTCGAAGAGGTAATCTTTGCCTTTACGGTGGTCAGGCTGGACATAGGGTTTCCCGTTGTCCGGTAAAAGGCAGAGCTCATCAGTAATGGGGAGTATACTGGTGGGCCAAACCTCTGAGCTGATCCCCAATCTAAGACCCTTGTGCCATGCTCGACTCCTCCTGACAGGCAAATCTCAGGCTCTGGCTGTTTTTATCGACTCCGGATCAGATGTTAGCATCATTGACGAGGAGCTCGCACGACAGCTGGGCATCCAACAGGTTCGGATGCTCCAGCCGGTACCGGCTAATGCTTTGGATGGTCACCTGCTGGGAACAGTGACACACCAGACGACACCGGTCCGTATGCTCATGTCGGGGAACCACCATGAGACAATCCAGTTTCATGTGCTACGGTCCCCCCAAATCCCTCTGATTTTGGGTTATCCGTGGCTCCGCCGCCACAACCCGAACATTGACTGGGCAACTGGGTCCATCCTAGGTTGGAGTTCCTCCTGTCATCAGGTTTGTCTCAAGCAGGCCGCCGCACCTCAACTATCTGTGGATATGAACCTGGTTCCGGATGTCACAGGGGTTCCGGCGGAATATTTGGACTTTAAGGAGGTGTTTAGCAAGGCTAAGGCGACATCTCTCCCACCTCATCGGCCCTATGACTGCGCCATTGAGCTACATCCAGGCGCAGTCCCACCCAAGGCCCGGTTGTACTCGCTTTCGGCACCGGAGAGGAAGGCCATGGAGACTTACGTCAATGTCTCTTTGGCTGCGGGAATTATTCGTCCTTCCACATCACCCGCAGGAGCAGGGTTTTTTTTTGTGGCGAAGAAGGACAAGACCCTGAGACCCTGCATTGACTATCGGGGCCTGAACGACGTCACGGTGAAGAATCGTTATCCCTTGCCACTCATCTCGTCAGCATTTGAGTTACTACAGGGGGCTACAATCTTCACTAAGCTGGATCTACGAAACGCTTATCACCTGGTACGAATCCGGGAGGGGGACGAATGGAAGACCGCCTTCAACACCTCTTCGGGACATTACGAGTACCTGGTGATGCCATTTGGACTCACCAACGCCCCTGCAGTTTTCCAGGCGTTGGTGAACGACGTACTCCGAGACATGTTGGATCGTTATGTTTTGTCTATCTGGACGACATCTTGATTTTTTCAAAGAACCTCAAGGAGCACGTCCATCATGTCCAGACAGTCCTCCAGAGACTTCTGGAGAACTCGCTGTTCGTTAAGACGGAGAAGTGCGAGTTTCACACTTCTTCGGTCGCCTTTCTTGGCTACATCGTGGGTCAAGGAAGTGTGGAGATGGATCCTTCTAAAGTTTCAGCAGTTACCTCGTGGCGGGTCCCTGATTCCCGGAGGGAGCTGCAGCGTTTCCTGGGATTCGCCAACTTCTACAGACGGTTCATCCGTGGCTACAGCACAGTGGCCGCCCCGCTCACCGCCCTGACCTCGTCCAAGGTGACGTTCCGATGGTCCCCTGCAGCCGAGGAGGTTTTTCAGGACCTCAAGGGCCGGTTTACGTCGGCTCCTATCCTGAAAGTACCAGACCCCGCTGGTCAGTTGGTGGTGGAGGTGGATGCTTCTGACGTAGGGGTGGGGGCCATCCTGTCGCAACGTTCTGGTGAGAACCAGAAGCTCCACCCCTGTGCTTTCTTTTCGAAGAGATTGAGTCCGGCGGAGAGAAACTATGACGTGGGGAATCGGGAGCTGCTAGCAGTCAAGTTGGCGTTGGAGGAGTGGCGACACTGGCTTGAGGGGACAGAACAACCATTTCAGGTTTGGACTGACCATAAGAACCTGGAGTACATCAGGTCGGCACAAAGACTGAATTCTCGGCAAGCCAGGTGGTCGTTATTTTTCACCCGGTTTAATTTTTTCCTCTCCTACCGCCCAGGCTCCCGCAACGTGAAGGCCGACGCTTTGTCCCGGCAGTTCGGGAGGGAGGGAGACACCCGGGGTATTCCGGACACTATTCTTCCTGCTCCTCGAGTGATCGGCGTCCTCGCTTGGGAGATTGAGGAGAGGGTTAAGACCGCTTTGGTGGACCAACCCGGTCCTAGTTCTTGTCCTCTTAACCGCTTGTTTGTGCCTCAGGTTTTGAGGGCTCAGGTGCTTCAGTGGGCTCATAGCTCCAGACTTTCCTGCCACCCTGGAATTCAACGTACCAGAGGGATGGTCCTACAACGGTTCTGGTGGGCCACGCTGGAGGCTGACACCCGGGAGTTTGTGAACGCCTGTCCTGTTTGCAATCGGCACAAACCATCTCACCAAGCGCCAGCTGGCCTCCTTCATCCATTACCAGTCCCACGTCGCCCTTGGTCACATATTTCATTGGACTTTGTGACTGGTCTACCACCGTCCCACGGACATACTGCCATCTTGACGGTGGTAGATCGGTTTAGTAAGATGGCTCATTTCGTACCCCTGCCTAAAATCCCGTCAGCTAAGGAGACGGTAGAACTGATTCTTCTCCATGTTTTTCGTATTCACGGACTGGCGACTGATGTGGTTTCCGACCGGGGGCCCCAATTCACCTCTGTGTTTTGGAGGGAGTTTTGTGAATTGATCGGGGCAACAGTCAGTCTCACCTCCGGTTTCCACCCACAGGCCAATGGCCAGACCGAACGGAAGAATCAGGAGATGGAGACCACTCTCCGCTGCATGGCTTCCGATCATCCCACGACCTGGTCAAAACAACTCCTGTGGGTGGAGTATGCCCACAACACCCTCATCAGTTCCGCTACTGGTCTTTCCCCTTTTCAGTGTGCTTACGGTTTTCAACCCCCATTGTTCTCTGCATTGGAGAAGGAGGTTACCTGTCCGTCTGTCCAGGCTTTCATCAGACGTTGTCGGAGGACTTGGAGGCAGGCTCGAACAACTCTGCTTCAGTCTGCTAACCGGTACGCCACATCAGCGAACCGCCGACGCACCAAGGCACCTGTATACCAGGTAGACCAGAGAGTGTGGCTTTCCACTCAGAACATTCCCCTTCGGGTGGAGTCTAAGAAATTAGCGCCTAGGTTTATTGGACCCTTCAGGATTGTCAAGGTCATTAATCCTGCAGCAGTTCGACTGAGTTTGCCCCGGAACATGAAGATCCATCCCACCTTCCACGTTTCTAGGATTAAACCTGTCCGGGAGAGTCCTATGGTTTCCGCCGCCCCTCCACCACCACCCCCTAGGATGATCGATGGGGGCCCTACCTACACCCTTCGTCGTCTACTCCGTTCCCGTCTCAGAGGAAGAGGGGTTCAATATTTGGTGGACTGGGAGGGCTATGGTCCTGAGGAGAGGCAGTGGGTTCCGGCTCGTCATATCCTCAACCCTCAACTCATCCGAGACTTCCACCTGCGTTACCCGAAGCAGCCGTCTAGGACCCACGCTTAACCAGGCAACCAGGCGTTAAGCCAGGGAGTACTCATCCGCTACGGACCAGAGGCTTCGTCGAGGAGGAGGGGGAGGCGTCATCGGGCGAGGAGGACGAGGATTTCCGGGAGGGAGAGGCCGAGAGAGCAGTCTCAGACGAGTACTAACCTTTCCCATACCTCCACCTTTCACCCGGTATCTGTAGGTTTTTTTTTTTTTTTTTCTTCTTGTCTCCTTTAAAAGAATTGTTTAGACGTCTGGAGCCGTCCATTAAGGGGGGGGTTCTGTCACAGTCTGCTTTCTCACTCACCTATTTTCTGCATTATCATTCCTTAGTCACCTGGTAGTCACACCCTGTTTCTCTCTCTCTCTCACTCTGTTACACCCATCAGCTCCATTAGTATTTAGGCCCACTTCACTTTCACCTCAGTGCTAGATCGTACTTTGCAGCATGCCAGTCTTTCCCGCTTTACTCTTCAGATTGCTCTCCCGGTTTCGACCCTGCCTGTCCCTGACCAGCCTGCCTCGCCTGCTCCCTGACCCGTTCTGTACCTGCGACTCCCGTCCTGCCTTCTCCCGGAACCCTCGCCTGTCCCTGACCAGCCTGCCTCGCCTGCTCCCTGACCCGTTCTGTACCTGCGACTCCCGTCCTGCCTTCTCCCGGAACCCTCGCCTGTCCCCGACCAGCCCTTTGCCTACTATCTGCCGTGTTGTCTCCTACCAGCCTATTGCCTCTAATAAAGCTGCTTACCGACTATCTCTGGTTTCCCGTGTTCTGCATTTTGGTCCTCAGCTCGTTTGTGACAGTAATCAGTGAAGTGCAAATCTACCACTCACTGTTTCTGTGGCTGATTGGGCATTGTGCTGGACTGACTCAGTCAGTTTGCATATATAATCATTCTCCTCTCAAGCAATGGGAACAAGGACAGAGCCTTCTGCTGCAGTGGCCCCTGACTTCGGATTGCTCTGCCTGAACAGTTTAGGAATGCACCCAGACTCCTTAGCTTTTAGGAAACACACATTTTTTAAACATACTCTGAATAACACCCGTTACATGTTTAGCTACCAGTGCCTGTGCTTGGAATGTTGTGCATTCTCCTGCCTTATGTTCTGCTTTTTTAATTTAGTATCCTGTATAATGGGGCTTTGGGTGAAGAAAGCACACTACAAATAAAATGTATGATTCATATTTTGAATGAATAAAAACTGTAGTTAAGAGAACATTATAAATGAGTGACATTTTGAAAAAGGAGAACAAACAAAATGAAAAGAGTAGAGATAATTATCTCTTGACAAACAACACATAATATGCATATGTTTATGAGCTTCTGTACAAGACGGATTTGAATCATTTTCATTTGAAGAGCTGATCTGCTGCCTTGAGTGCTGGTGAGTATTTTTCGTCATTGTGATTAGCATGATGATTACATTTATGATGTACCTATGGTTTTAAATACATTGTTCCCAATTGAACATTGAACAAGTAAAACATCTGAGTAAGAGTCACACAAAGGCCTCAAGGTTCAGCTGAAAGGGAGCCTTAGGGTGTTTCTCAATGTCGAGGAAAGCTGCTCCAGAGCCACTATTTCAAGGATGCTACGTCATCGAGTCCCACCGAAGGACTGTTCCAATATCCAGGATGCTAGGAATTCTACCGAGGCCGGCGTCTTTCGTTGCGGGAAATTTCGAGGCTGCACATGTGTATCCTCCGCGGTCTTAAAATCCCCACAATGCTTTGCGCACGGACCAATTTCCAAATCTTTGGCGGAAATCGCGCTCCATTTAAGGCGGGGCCTCGCATATGACGCACACCTGTTAGCCTGTTCCACCATTCTTCATTTTCCGAGGCTAGGAAGGATTCTTGCATCGCATCTGAAGGACCTGACTCGGAGGGACTTGTCCTACAAAGGAAGCGTCCACGACAAGAAACACCCTTAGAGCTAATTTAGATGCGAGTCATTACTTAATTTTGAGGACTTGATAAATAAATAAGCTTGTTGGAATCCACTGAATGTAACCTTAAAGCTAAATGTGGTTGGTTAGTAGTTGCATCACTATCAATAGTAAATCAGGTGTTGTTTTGTTAGCTATATAATAATTTAGTTTGATTTCTATGATTCTCCCAGCACTCTCTGTGCAGGTGGTATTTGTGAATATTAATTACAACATTGATCTATTCATCAGAATACATTCAAAGGCTGTGATGTTAAAGCACCAGCAGTCAATCTGAGCGTATTAGATAACCAACTGTAAATGGTCCACATAATAACTTGACTAATTTCATACAAACTAAATAATTTAGAGGTCAATTAGAAACCAGAATATTCTGACAACCCTACATAAAACTATCTGCTAGTTAAAGTGTATTAAGCATCAAGATACACTAAGCACATCTACCTTAGGAAGTGGTGATTTCAGAGGCAGTTATATCATTGACAGCATGTGAATACACCTCACACTAATGAAAGCACTGCGATGATGGTTCAGTTAAACATGGTTTGTGTGCGTGAGTACTTGTTTACCCACGCCTGCACCCACATTAGTAAACCTGTTAAAGAGAACTCTTGATATTTGTAATGGCACACATTCCACTTTTCTTTGCTCTTTCATTAGTAAGATAGATCTAATAAATATAAATCAAATCACCTCAAAGTAGCATGTGAAGAATTCGAACACTACGGTGTAATTTTTGAACCCATATAAAAAGTGCATCTTACTACAAGTTCTTAAATAGTATTTCCGTGTGCCTACTTTCAAGTGTCAAGGCGTGAATTACAGTACGCTCAGAAACTAGGACGTCTTCCGACAAAGCACAGTATAGTGAGCACAAAGCATCAGAGGCAGCTCTAAAGACATCTGTCTTATTCAGTATAGCCTGGAGCGGGTGGGAAGACAGGTGATGACATTTTCTTTTCTTTCGATCAAGGCTTGCAGCAAAGGGGCCTTGTAAAGAAATAAGTGCTGATTAGGTTGGTGAGTGCAAGTCAAACCTTGAAGAAGGAAAATCCTCTCAGCACTCGCAGTAAGTCTGACAGATAAGTTCCAGAGCGGATAATCGTTTCCTCTTTTAATGTAGCAGTTAGATCACAAGACATCACGAGGCCAAACTGCAAACAGCAGCCGAATGCATTTTCTTGTTAATACCTCTTGAATGTGACTATAGGACATTTTAATTAGTAAACACATATGTGAATAATATCTGTGGGTGAATGTGTAACTCATTAACCTCTCCAACTCCAGAACTACCTCGTCAAACACATATTTCAATGCATACACATTGGATGCAGCAAGAAGAAATAACATACCTGAATAGTTATAACACCCGCCACACTTCATAAAACACACAACAAACTCAACACACACACAAAAGGACATAAGAAAAGAATGTAAAAAAACTAAAACGTTGCTATACTTACTTCTCCTCTTGCCAACATCTCCCTTGGAGGTGGCAGCCTCATTTAGCAGCACCATCCCCATGGTGATTGCAGCATCTGGGAAAAGGTTGTCAAGGAAACAACACCCTTGCATACAGGCGAGAGAGAAACTGGAAGTACACACTGCCCCGAGGAGAACTGCTTGACACACACATGCACTTACAAATACGCACGTTTGTGCATAGAAGCACTCAATCAGATTAGCAAGATCATCCGTCACTAGTACTCTGACAGCACTAAGTATATTTAAAGGGTGTGGACACAATAACATGAACAACTGAAATGGCTGAGGCTAGTGGTTTACTACTATACACCACAGATGGTCTGGAAGTCTGACGTAAAGTCCTAACGTGGAACAAACTTGGGAACTACAAAGACGACATGTTGTATTATATCACTTAAAAGCACTTACACAACCCATTGATTTATGTTTCCCAGATGATGTTCCGAATTAGGGGGGACTCACTTGAATTGTTTGAGTTGGGAGCTAAGTCTTCCAACAGATTGTGCTATCACCTGAATGCAGCACAATCGTTCTATCTTGCAATGTTAACAAAGGTATAACATAGAAAACTGAGCCACAAACATACCTCTGTGGCAGATGTATTAAAGCAATACAATACAAGGGCTCAGCGAGTAACTATTAAATAAGGCTCATAATAATCGAGTTGTGTTGAGACTGTAATGCACTTAAACTTAAATGTTAATAAGAAGCACTTCCCTGAAATGCAATTTACTTTTATGTGTTCTAATATAATTATAAAGAAAGGAGAAACTGTGCTTTATAAATGAATCAAACAGGGTTCTGTTGCAATAGAAAACATTTCAGGAAAACCAAACCAACACATTCTTTTTTTATTGTAATCTGCACTGATTTGGTCTCATCCTTGGTATATAATACATTATAATAGATTCCCAATTGAATGTAAGTTACACCTCAGTGTGGGGATATCAAAGCAACTCTGCAAATATAATAACAATAGCACACATTTGTAAACAAGGTCAAACAAATGACTCTTGACAGAGCTGATTCTGAATCTTAAATCTGAATCTCTTTTGAGAATGATAATGTAATTGCCGCAGAGATAAATATATTTTGTGTCAAAAACTCACTTTTAATGTGTGAAGGTTAGATATGTTTTGTACTTCTAATCCTAACTTATTTATTACATGCAAATACTTTTTAAATGTTTGTAATAACAGGGTGGACACCATGTTTAGAATTCCCTTTGCAAGGGTTTCTGGGTTGGGAACCACTGCTGCTGTGGTAAAGCACATTAAGACTTTTTGTCATTTTGACATAACTGAACAATCATTTGGTTATTAAAAAATATAGGCTGACTTAGTTCATTATTAAAAGTTCATTGAGAAATTATTTCTTTTTGCAGAAGCAAGCAGTTCTCAACACTTGAGCTGTTCTAAAATCACTGCAAAGCACAGCCTCAGGTGGCATATAATTACAGCTTCTTTTCCTCTGCGTGGGCTGCATTCAAATCCAAATTACAGAAGAAAACCTGACTGGGTGCACAAACAAAGGCTGCCACATGTGAAGAAACAGAGTGGAAACTGAGGCGTCCCCTTGATGATATGGTATGTTATGCTGCCATGACACCCACAAAAGAAATATCTCCATACAACCCAAAGATTGAACCATTTGGGTAATTGGAAGCTTTGCCACACTGTGATAATTAAGTCATCTGGCCATCATAAAGCCAGTCCTAACATCTGTGTTTATTGTGCCTGGCATGGTGCACCCTAATGTTCTAGAACATATTTACAATACATCCGCATACTGTTTATATCATTGAAATAAACACATTTATATAAGCTTTTCTGATTGATATTACATTAGGAATGGGATCATTTAGAGTCGGACACTTCTAGTTTTCCTAGGCATGTCAACCTTCCATGCCACTACATTGAGAGTGCCAAAGGTTAGGGAAGAGATCAAATACCATTGGGCACAGAGAAGTGCTTTATTAAGTGAATTAGTTTTCCCAAAAGACTACTATGTTTAGTTCATATGAGTTCATTTCCGATTGTGTTAAAGTAGTCTAGCCTTTAGAACACACAGGCATGTTAGCTTTAGATTTTGAAACGTCTGCTTTAAAGCTGAAATCCATGTTCTTGTATTGAAATGTTGATATTATATGAGCTGTATGAGGGGTTGAGCAAACACTTAATCGGCATACCTGAAGACATTTTCAATTTGATGGTGTAACGAGGTATGTGAATTCACAATACAGATGCTATCTAACATCCTCATGTTGGTAAATAATACGATTTTTTTGATGTCGCTGTGTAAGAATGAGTTTCTTTGCTTCTATTTCTCCCTTAAATGGCAAAGTTATGCAATGGTGTGCTACCTGGATGTGTGTGCTTGTGTATCAGGAATTAAATAGGGTTACATCCATGGGGAAACTGCCTCTATCACAGTCATAAAATGTGTTTACACCACCTGAGCAGATCAGACTACAAGAATAGGTGTGTAAGTCTTTCAGCAGGTGTGTGTGTTTCATTTAGATGTAATCAGATGGGCTCAAAAATAAAAAAAATAAACTCTGTTGGCACGGACAAACAAATATTGCTCTGCAGCAGGTGCAACCTTGGACCTGCTATTTCCCATGGGGAGAAACACAACAGCTAGGAACCAACGGTATGATTACACACACACACACACACACACCCACACACACACACACACACACACACACACACACACGGTTGAATTTGGAACAAATCAGGCTAGGAGGTGAAGTTAAAAGAGGACAATCTCTGGTCTTTGTATTGTCTGTTTGTTCAGTCCAGCAGGCAGCCTCCCTATGGAGAATGAGCACCAACGACAAAACATTTGTGTTGGGACAATAAATGTTTCAGACACATGGTTTCAGACACATCAGGGAGGTTTCCTATGTGCTATGTGCTGTGTGTAAACAAATCGGGAATTAGATAAATGTTTAGCCAAGACGTGCTGTGAGAAATGTCATAAAGTTAGATTGTAGATGACTTTTTGCAACACCTTGTTTCAATTTATGTCCAAACATTAAATATTCAAACAGAGACACGCTGGTGAAAGGATACTCAGAAGAAGGATGATGTGGGACTCAGCCACAAACTGAGCCTGACTGCTGCCATGAATGTAACTCTGTGGAGGAGAGAGACAGACAGATTATAGTTTAACATTTGTCATTTATATTGATGTGAAGTCACACAAAATATCCTGAGTGAAATTTCCAAATTGAAGAAATAAAGAAAAATACAGTAATGACATGAAGGGATTGCATTAAGAATGATGAGGAACAGCATTGCAAAGTGGGTGACATCCCAAAACAAGTTAGTAATAGTGAATACACAAAAGAGGGTATGAAAAAGATCTATAATAAAAAGTTGATGACTTTTTGTGACAAACCTCTTAAATTGTATATAAAGTTACAGAAAGATTTAACATCTGGTACCATCCGTTTTAAACCTGACTTCAAATGACGCCATCAATTCCCTTTCTCTTTCCAAAGCATTACCTGTCATCAATATAAGCAAACCTAGACTTGGTGGTAGACAACATGGCATCCAGTCTCTAGCTTCATCTCATATTTTGCTTTATATCAGCAACAAGATGCTTTTGTGTTATCAGGAATATGTCTTATGTTTGTGTATACGTGTTTATGTATGAATGTGTGCATGCTTGTGTATTAGGAGTCATAAAGATGTCTCCATTGCAGTGTGTAGGTGTGCAGAGGTGCTACTTTTTCACTGAGTGGGCAGATAGGTCAATCTAACCCTCAGGAACAGAAAATATTGTATTAACACGTATTGACTGCCAAGCTCCAAATGGGGCCTCCCACTGTTAACTTTCTGGTTGTATACAACTCTACCTTAATGCATCTTTCCAGAAAGCATTCATACAGGTATCTATTGATTTAAAGTCTCATTCATTCCCATTTAATCAGTTATGGTGCAACCAAAAGTTGTCATTTTTAATTGGTTGTCAACTCTCAAGCATGTAGGTCTGAAAAATGACCCGAGAGAGGAAACATAAGAGAGAAGGCTGGTGTGCTGTTGAGGGAACAGGCCATTTTGTTAATGGAATAGGCCCCCTGATAATAACTGTATGTATGCTCTTATTCTTTGGTGGTATGTAGTAGGGATTTGAGATAATTCATTTCTTCTTCATGTACAGAATCTCCATCATGTATTATTCTTATTTTTACTTGCCCACAACCAAAAGAGAATAGTTTGATTTTAATGGCAATTTAAGGTTTAGGTAACAGCAAACAACTATTTTTAATGGAAAAATAGTGAAATAATGTCAACCTGATGATATCTTTGAATTTGAAATGTACTAGGAATTAACTTTTTCCAAAGGGAGATGATTTACAGAGTTTACTTCTAGTTAAAACTTAGAAAGATTCAGATTACAATTAGTATTTGGTTACAGTTAAGGCAAAGGACATTCATTTAGTCAAAGTCCTTACACTCACAAGTGATACTGGCTTTACTGTATTTATAAACCACTTGACAATGTTCCTGTTCAGATCTCTGTTACAGTTTGTATCAATTGTCTCAACCCTGCAAGAGAGTCAGTACTCAGCACAATGCTTAAGGCTTAAGCTTTGCACAAGCGAGGCTCTCCAATTGGATGTCAGAGGCCCAATTGGACTGGCATCTGTCTGTGTGATGGGCGAAGAGCACAGACAAAGGAAGACAAAGTGGAAGTCTCGTGGAAATGAGAAAATAGCAGGGCAGGAGGAAGGAAGTCTTTCAGTGTGTTTCACATTGTTGAATCCCAGCAGATTATGAGTGTCTGGGTTTACGGCACATCTAGGGCCTGTTTTTCCACTTGACTGCCTCAGTGTTCATTTCTTTCACTATCGGAGAGGAATAAGGATGGCAAGATGAATAGAAGATGACAAAGGAGGAGGAGTAAAGGGTGGACAGCTTTTTCTTGCTTCAGTGGATATAAATGCAATTGAAAGAAGACAACTCAGACTCAAGGCTGAAACAGATCCCTTTGTCTTCAACACAAACCTGGTATTTTGCATTAAGTGGGGTTTTTGCATTTTTTACAAGACACTTGCTTTATTGACTGACTAACCCAAGCTCCTTTAGTACCTCCATGAAAAAGTTTGTTTTAGTTGGTGGGTAATATATTCGGAAGTTTGTATGGGATTTATTTTTGACCACCGTTGAATCAACTATCCTTTGTAAACCAAAACTGAATATAAAAAGATTCATAAAGGTTAAGCAAGTTGATCTGCATATACAGGTAACTTTGTATACGTAATGATCAAACTCAGAGATATGCACGTAAATATTGTTGACATTTCGTATAATAACAAGCGTCAATTATCTAAAGAAAAAAAGGAAACAAGGAGAAGTCAAGAAGCGCATTTCAAATGTTTAAACAGCGCTGACTCACTGCAATTGGATGTTTATCCAACCTTTAATGCGCACCATACGCAACTTTCAAGGGCACCACGGTAAAATGGTCAATAACAGTAGAGGGCGGGAGTAGAACAGCTTTGCCTTTACAAAAGCTTGCCAACTAGTCCACGTGCAAACCTTAATTCAATGAGACAACCTCTTTTCAGTGGATTTTAAAGTTACTCTTGGAAAGTGTGACTAAATCAAGTATACTACTTAGGCAGGTGAAGGAAGAAGAGAGAGAGAACAAATGTTACAAAAAAGATCACATAACTCCTGAATATTTGAGCAAAAACAAAGATGAAAACTACTGCATCAGTATCTCACAGTGAACTTTTTCTTTCATTACTAAACACACATTACTTTACACTCTTTTTTAAGACACCGCTCTGTGCATGGTGCCTTCTAAATATAAACAGTAACTGCAGATAGAGGCTAAGAGCAAGAGCAGTGCTTGGTGGAGGAACAATTCCTCATCCATGGCCAGGCACTTCCAATTAATCCGATGGATTCGAAGGCAGCAGTTTCCATTCATTAGTGTGCAGAGCGTTGAGTGTGTCGGACTCGGTGTATGTAGGCTTTGCATTTAAAACCAGTAAGTAAATGTGTGTCTGTAAATTAGAATGTTTTAGGGAGCTTTGTCTGTGTGAAAGGAAGTGTGTGTGTTCAGGAGAAAGACCCAAAACATCATGGTGGTCTGGAAGTAAAAGCAGCCACAATTTGTCAAGTTAAAGTGGACCTATCATGCAAAATGCACTTTTGTACGTCTTTTATACATGAATATGTGTCCCCGGTGTTCCAGGGGAACTCACCAAGTGTCAGAAATACAACCCTCTCCTCCATACCCAAATCTCTAAAAACGGGGCTACAACAGAGCGGATACAGATTCCATCCGACCCGACGTCAGGCCGGAATACTGGGCGGTGACGCTCCGCCTACATGGGCAACGCTCCACCTATCAGGGGAATGGGGGGTTGCCACGGCCATTGCCGCTCGAAAGCGCTGGAGACGCTGTAGTACATATGCCAGGTCTGTAAGTGGCGTATAATCACACATTTGTGATGTAGTGTTATCGCCCAGCATGCTGACACACACTTTTTTTCTCCTCCTTTTACATACCTTCACTTTTGAGTACCTTCATACATTTACACAGATTCATGCTGTGGAGCTGTCTAGTACAACTTTCATCTGCTACCGGTCTAATTAATCTGATTGATTCGTTTTTTTAAGAGAACCGTGTCTGCAAATGAGCTCGAAACATAGTTCTCTTTAAATAACGTGGCATGATGTATATGTGTACAATATCAGACTGACTGGTCTGAATCTGCATGGTCAGTTTACTCAACAACGTATATTTTCAAGGCAACAATCAATTGCTATGCTGGGCATTTTTCAGCATACAGAAACTCACTGTATAAACCAGCCCACTCTCTTCAGTCTGCGTACAAATGACAAGACTTTGCAAAGTCGTGCAATAGATACGCAGAAGTCCAATTTTGTGTGCATATGATACTCCCACATTACGTTGTTATGAACGTATCTTAAATGCGTTTATTTTCTACATATCTTTGTCATTTATTTAACCCTAACCATAACCCAATAAGCTGCTGTGTCGTTTATTGCACCGCAAACATTAAAACTGTCATTGGAACGGCGATCAAGCCTGAAGCCACAGAGCTCTTTGTTTTAATGTTGAGGTGCAATATCAGCGTATCATATGCACGCACAATCGGACTTCTGCGTATCTATTGCACGCCTTTGCAAAGTCGTGTCATTTGTACGCAGACTGTGAGACCGGGTTGGTATAAACACTCTGCATGCTGTTAGGGAAATAATTGTCCTAGACTCCTAGATATGACGTACATGACCAACCCTGACGTCTGTTTATCTCCTTTAAGGACATAGGCTGCTTCAGCCATAACGTTATTGTTCCCATTCTGTGACCCGGGCAACACTAGGTTACAGATGGTCTGTTGTTGTGGGTGCACTGGGACACTTCCTTCTTTGTTGTTTGTGGACTCCAAGGTATGAAATCTTCGAGGCCATAAGTGACGGATGCAAGTGACTCAGTGTGCCCAACTGTCTAAGCTATCTTATCAAAATATGTTGATCACTCTCTGTGAAACCAGTTAAATGGGCTAACGAGAGAGAGGTGCTCCAGAATTGACGTGGCAACTCTCCCGTGCAGTCTCACCGTGACTGCTGTGACTTGTGATGTGAATCCTCCGGCCGAAACTCCAAATAAACCATCAGTGTTTGACATCACAAGCTCCTGCTCTACCGTGTATCCTTCCTGAGTTGGTGACTCCTAATGCATTGCTACACAGAAGTTTCCTCCACACATGCCACACTGCATACTTTGTCTAAGGCAAATAATTAGAATTCCATTCACCTTTTTAAATTGAACAAATCCCTTGATATAATACATATTTAGAATTCACTCAATTACTCACACACAAAACAACGTTTTCGCAAAATGTAGTGATGAGATTATTACTCCAGAGGGTTTTAAGAAAATAAACGCTGAAAGGTTATCTCAATCAAAAATCTAAATATCAATGTTAGAACTCTAAAAAAGGTCTAGACCTTTACCAAACACCTCTCCTGAGGCTAATGTATTGTTTTCATTCGTATGCCCTAAGATCAAGATGTATGAAATAACATGTTTACCTTACTTCTAATTCAAGAACGTAGATGTGAACTATACTCTGTGTGTGTGTGTGTGTGTGTGTGTGTGTGTGTGTATACTCATTTGAATACATTGACATTATAAAGCCTTGTTTTTATAAGAACTTCATATAACAGCCCATGTGTCAGACTTTGAAGGGAATTAGGTGTCGAAAACCAAAGCAGGTATATAATATGCAATAACATATACACATGCATACGTACACAGAAGAAGGTCAACGTCATCTCAAGTTTGTTAGATCCTAGTGTGCTGCATGTTACAGAAAACATCCATGACAGGAACATCAGAACCAATACAATTGTAATAGTTGGGATCAATGGCAAGTTATATGAACACTGCTAACACAGTGTTTATAAGTAATGTGACCCACCTTCTCTCTCTAAAACCAAACTGTTGTTGTGCTAGCTGTTAATAGCTGCGGGCCAGATAACCTTTACAAATAGCTGTATTCATCCTTTTCCATCCTGTATCCTGTACGCACGTGTGTGTGTGTGTGTGTGTATAATATTGTGTGTTGAATATGTGTTTGTGTGTGTTTGGTTTGGTAAAGGTCAGGAGTCACTCAGACAGGAAGAGGGATACATGAAAAGTCAACAAAGCAGAAAGAACAGAGGAGGGAAAGAGTATGTGGCTGACACATATCTACTTCACTTATATAACTAAAGTTAATTATGACTGTGTGTCATGTTGCGAATGCGTATAATTATGGGCGATCTAGTAAGTGAACCTTGCAAGTAGGGTTGGGTATCGTTTGAATTTCCACGATTCTGATTCCGATTCTGCTTTTCGATTCCGGTTCTTAACGGTTCTCAATTCCAATTCTTTGAGGGGGCAGGGTAAAAAAAATGATTAAGTTCTTGTTGAGAAAAACAAGGCATATCTGCTTTCTCAGGCATACCAGGAAGAAATGTTTGAACATTTTAAAGCAAAATGCTTCAATCTGGTGCACTTTAAGCAGAATTACTAGATACTAGATCTAGGGGGTGCAACTCTAAACACCCATATGAAAAAGATCTGTTTACATTTGAATAATTAAATAAGTATGTGAGCATAACCAATAACCCATAGCCAATAACAAATACATGTAACGTATTTTATTTTTGTTGTTCATTCATATCTTATTTTACTACTTTATTTATGCATATTGTTGTATCTCTCCAGTTTAAAACGATATGTCTGGTTTACTGTCCTATAGTATACATTGGAATGATTTCAAACCTGTTTTAGCCCAATAATTATAAAGGAGTGCCTTGGAAATATGTGTTTACATAAATTGTGATCAAAACGTGTGAGACCCACTGAGATAACTTAGACTAAAGTGAACTATCTAAACACTGAGAGTCCTTTACCTCATTGAGCTGTAGTTATCAGCCTCTCAGTCTGACTGGACTGGAGAGGACTCTCTCTCCACATCATTGTAGAAACATCTTCTTCTTCCGTTAGAGCAGCACCAGATGCTAATAACAACAGCGCCGGTTCCAGTGCACCCTCCCTTTCTCCCTCGCACTTTGGCTGTGAGCTGCGGGCGCCAGATAAGCCAACATCCCCCATTTGCATCACTTGCAGCGCCCATCGTACAGGGCTAATGAAACGTGTAACCGGGGTGAAAAAGGGTGTTACATTTACTTAATTATGAATGTTGTTACATCAAGGCCGAAAATTAGGATGAGCACCAACGGTCAAAACATTTGTTTTCCCTCCCAGAGCTGTCAGCGCAGCGCCTCCCAGATCTGGCGCCATAGGCGAACATCTATAACGCCAGTGCAACGGGCCGGCCCTGGGCTCAGGTTACACTGTAGGTACAACGCTACATTCCCGCCCCGCCGCAGTCATACAGTAGGTTACGGAGAGCGGCGAGAAACATTTCCTCAGGCATCGAAAAGCGGAACCGAAA
The DNA here is from genome assembly GCA_902827135.1 of Harpagifer antarcticus. Taxonomy (NCBI): domain Eukaryota; kingdom Metazoa; phylum Chordata; class Actinopteri; order Perciformes; family Harpagiferidae; genus Harpagifer; species Harpagifer antarcticus. Next base: position 902,810 of record CADEHL010000848.1, read on the forward strand.
TTCACATTTCTAATGATGGTTGGAATCAAAATGTTGGAACCGGTTCCGAACCGGAACCGGTTCTCGGTACCCAACCCTACTTGCAAGGTACTCTGGGTAAGAGTGCTGGCTTAATACTAGGGATTGGAATTTGAAAGCAAATGTATATTCGAATAAAACATGTGGGTTTGCTATCCTGGCTCCAAAATGGTGGAATGAGCTCCCCATTGACATCAGGACAGAAGAAAGCCTGCACATCTTCCGGCGCAGACTGAAAACTCATCTCTTTCGACTCCACTTTGAGCGATATAATTACTAACAAATAACTGCTAACAGAGCACTTATATACTAATAAAGGACTGGCTTATCTATAGCCAGCTGAGTAGCACTTGAAATGTTTGGCTCTATGATACCTGATGTACTTATATGATTCTGTTTTCTTCAAGGTTGTGTCTTCCTGGTCGAATGTATTGTAAGTCACTTTGGATAAAAGCGTCAGCTAAATGCAATGTAATGTAATAATCGACCCCCCAAAAAACGGTTAACCGAAATGTACATATCCTATAAAAAAAAAAAATGTAAAAAAAGAAATGTTGAAGATATTTTTTTCAATAATTTTTGGAAATAAATACATACATGTTCAAATAAGTGTAAAAACCAAGTCGAATTCGTCAAATGTATTGAACTGGTGATCACAGTTTGACAGCTATAGGCCTACAGCTTTCATGTGCGGAGGCGATGCACAATCAGTCCAGCTGTAGAGAAGACCATCAGCTGGAACGGAGGTTGCGAGTATAGCAAGGTATAGTATATAAGTTTAATTTGGCATAGTTTGACCTCTACATCGCACTCACTAACCTGGTCAAAATATTTCCACATATTACTCCTTTTTGACGCTTCTTAGAGTGTAAAATAATTACCGGACTATGACTGGTAAAATATGTTGAATACCGGCAAAACTAAAATCTCCTCCCAGTCAAAATGTCTATGTACTTTGCCGCCACACACGGTTGCCAAGCAGCGCTTATTGTTTGTTTAGGGCTGGCCACTCATGTGCCGCGAGTGTTGACAGGGGGGCGGGGGTGCACGCTCATGAGCTGTTAGCGCCGGAACCTCGCAACGGCTGCGGAGCACATTTGCGCCACATTTAGGCATAAAATGAGGTTTGAGTCTGCGTGATCTGCGTGTAGGGAGGGGCAGCAGCCATATCATTGGCTAGAACTAGCTAGATTCTGATGGATTTGGACATAAACACGAGTGAAGTATAACCGGACGCGAGAGAGAGAGATCAGCACCTGCAGCTCTGCCCGCTGTGAGGGACCAGTGAGCGGCGCAAAACACACCTTTAGATGTCAACTAACACATTTAGCTATGGCACTGTCGTATTGAATTATTCAATTTGATAATATGTAATCAACTTAGGCATCCCTCCCAAAAAATAAAATAAATAATAATAATTCATAACTCATACTCGAATACATGAATAATTATTCGAATACCTGAATAATTTCGAATATTCGATTAATTATTCCCATCCCTACTAAATACCTACAACATCAAATGAGAGCAGGAGCATGAACGATAAACTAAAGGAGATAATGACTCTTTGCAGGATGATAGAGCTAAAGTGAAACAGACCTGTAAAAATGTTGTAGATAATTATAGAGTGGGCAAAACAACAATTCATTATATTTGATTGATAGCTGCAGCAGAATTTGATATAATAAAAAACTTAAATATGCTGCAACACACCAATGATTTAATGTTTAACTAACCAGATCTGAGAGCATATGGAGGGAGATGTAGCAGCTACAGCAGAGGGACTATGGGCAGGTTTACTGAGCCCTTCAAATATGGCAGTCTATTTTAAGGATTCAGGTGATGCTTTAAAAACTCATTATCCACACACTGTTTATGCAGTTCAATGTTTACACACTCTTCACTTCAATTACCCAAGAGTCAATTAAAGCCATTTCATTTCTTTAAAAATGTCAGTCAGTAAAATGAAGTGACTCATCATTTCCTCCTCAGGACTACTTTTTAGGGTTTTATTTTTCAAGGATATGCGGTGGATTTGATCAAGTTGGCAGTGTGCTGTTTATAAAACATAATGAAGACAACTGCCTGGCTCGATCCACAGGATAACACTTACAGTGTGTCAAAACTCTTTATCTAATACTAGTGTTTTTATTTTTTAAGGAACTGTATTTCTCAAGAATCATCAAGGTCGACTCTGAACTAGGAATGTGAGCAGTCGTGATACTATTGTCCCATTAGAAAGAGAGATAACCAGCTTGCTAAACGACCGGTAGCTAGACAAGAGAGCTTTTCTCTCTCTTCAGCAACTCTTTATAATGTAGGTTAATAATGAACAACCCTGAGAACAAAAGGCCAAAAGGAGTAAAAGCCCAGCACAGAGAGATATACAGGAGCTATTAGAGGGCTATTGTGACTGGCTAGTGTGTTACCTGTAATCTATTCCATCTTTTCTTTTTACACCAATCTGCTCTCATGTTCTCATTATTTCTCTCCCCAGGACACATTTGTTTGATATGTGGTCCTTAATTACTAGTTAGAAAATGTTCCAATTATGTTGTACGTCTGGGGATGTAACCGTGGAGTTAGAGAGGGATGGTTAGTGTCTGATTTGAAATGATCAATTATTTCACTGCTTTACTATTCTATTCCATTATTTCTGTATTGGCTTAAAACACCCAGACAAACACACAAGACATCCCTTCCCCGATAAAATGCATACTGTCACAAATGATCTCGCTCACATACACAAACAGGTGTGCAGGCACGCAAAACGTAAGCAGCACTCACACTTACTAACACACACACTGTAAGTCAAAACTCAACAATTTGCAAAGAGCCAATAAAAGTGACAGTGGAGATTCTATACAATATGAAGGTTAGCAGTAATGTCGAGATAGCTTACTGCCAACAGCTGCTAAAAGACATCAACCAAATCATGTGAAATCAGTTGGAGATACTGAACTGTCATCAGTCAATAGTGTGGTCATAGGTTAAATGCTTAAATAATAGCAGCCCATTCGTTTCCCCAAGATCCCCTTTCTGTGAGACAGTTAATAATAGAACTTGTTCAAGACAATGTTCAATACAAAACTTTTACCATTCAATCCCTCCTTCAAACCCAAGCACCTCAAAATCCAGTCAGCTGTGTGTGCGACTGTGTGTTTGTGTTGCTGCTTGCAACATTCTGATAGGGTTTGTCTAATATTTGAGTTTGGCTAAATTGTGTGTGCCCGTTTGTAATAATAGTGTAAAGGCTTGTGTTTGTTTCATGTGGGTGAGTGTGTATCTTAAAGGAGGGGGGCGAGGCACGAGCGTCATGTTACCATGCTGTTACCATGCGTTACCATGCCACGGCAACCTCTCATTCCCCTGATAGGTGGAGAGTTGCCCATATAGGCGGAGCACCCCGTTTCTGACGTCAGAGATATTTCAATCTGTATCAGTCTGTATCAGATCCGTTGCAGCCCCGTTTTTAGAGATTTGGGTATGGAGGAAAAGAGAGAGGGTTGTGTTTTTGAAAAACTTTTATACATGAATATGTGTCCCCGGACACATATTCATGTATAAAAGATGTACACAAGTGCATTTTGTATACAGAGTGTATGTGTTGAGTTCCAGAGCAAAAATGGGCTAGCAGTATTTTCTTGGCTGCACAGTAAGACGCTCACTACAATTTCATCTGCTTGGTCGTTCCATTCGTCAGTTGACAAATCCTTTCACTACAGTCTACCTGGCCCGGCTCTCTCATCATTTTAAAGGAATTACACTGTCTGGGAAGAGAGGGAGGGAGAGGAGGGTGGAAGATTAGACGAGGAGTTGAGAGGAAGTAACACGAAAAGAGGAGGGATGTACTGGAAAAAGATAAGGCAGGTATCTTTTTTACTATCATCTGGCCAGTTCAACCCATTTGCTATCGGAGGTGAAAAAGAGAGATTTAAAGAGTGCAAACGGTGGAGGATGTATGTGGAGAATATGTGAAGGGACAGAGGAACTAAGAGAGAAATGAGGGCCATTTGCAGAAGATCTAATGAAACTATTTCTGCAGCGTTTTTGCTATATATCTGCAGAAAATAGCAATGTGGCATGGAAGATGAAGAAAATGTCAAAAGCCACTATTATCAATGCGGATCCTGCTGTTAAAGAGGGATTAAGCTGTAGGGGACTTTGGAGGAGGTTATAGCCTTATGGAGCCAGCTCTCTAGGTTTTTCATATAGGTTCATACGATGTGTTCCTTTTATTATTTTAACCCTTACAATATAATACAAAAGCTCTGCCATATTTGATATTTTAAAAAGCTCATGCTGTTCACATAGTGTTGACATTTTTGCAAGTTAGATATTGGGTAGCAGATTTGACTGACAGGAATACCTAATAAAGTGGAAATTGAAGGTAGATCACTTAATATTTAACTTCATCTTATGTGGGAGGAAGTGAATCTCGACAGTGTCCATGTTGGTGTTACATTGCAGTATGAAACCATTATGACTGTGAGAATATTACTTATATATTTCCCACTTGCCGACATTGCTTTTTATAAGGACAAAAATATCCAAATGGTTAATAACATATAAACCAAAAGGAGTGTAAACTTAGAGTGCTGAGATTTCGTGATTTACATATAAGGAGCTTGGTTGTGAAGTTGGTTACTTTTGTTATTTTGACTTACAAGGTGCACGCATGGATGTTTGCAGTGGTCACTAATGACACATTTATTTCGGTTGAAGAAACAAACAACATGCTGTGTTTTTTTACATAAATAAATGAAGATTAATCATAATTTGTAACTTTTCACTTGCTACAATCAATCACAGAGTATAAAAGCCTTAAGTTTTATAGTATTCGGCCTCCAAGCTGGAACAGAGCATACAACGGGCCCTCTGCCAGCTCTTAAGCATTTTAGCTCCTATCTTGTATCATTGGTTTTCTGTAGTCTCAGTAATAAATCATTTATGACCCATGCACCTCTGCATTTGAAACCGATGCCTATGGCTACCACTCATCACAGTTAGGGATTTAATTTCAGTCTTAATACAAAATGTTCTTTAAACACTTCACTATGTCAAAAGCTTTAATGCTGCCCTCATCGTTCTGTTCAGCTCGTACAAAGCCAAGAACAAGAGCGGAAGAGAGGGAAAAACAAGAAAGCAGGAAGGAGTATTTCACACTAGCTGACTGCATTTCATTCCTATGAAGACTATCAGATGAATTAGGATTTTCTTTGTATTTCTTTCTCCTACAAAAAGTACTTTGGTAGATGATTGTCCTCACAGTTAAAAAATAGCGCTTCACAGGCAGTAAGGTAGTGGAGAGATAACAGAGGAAGAGAAAGATGGGGCGACAGCTGGGAGATACAGCTGAGCGCTACGTAAGATGAGGGTGTAACCTATTTGTTGTCAAAAATGAGAGTCAACAGAGCCTGAGCAGTAGAGTGACTTTTAAACCGAACATGAGAGCGGGAGCATGCTGCAAGGAATAAAGGATGGAAAGTCGTGATGTTTTAAAAAAGACCGTGTTTTTATTGTAAGACCGTGTGTTTTTGCACTTCCCTCTGTTGTGTGTTATCTGCCGTGTTGTCTCCTACCAGCCTATTGCCTCTAATAAAGCTGCTTACCGACTATCTCTGGTTTCCCGTGTTCTGCATTTTGGTCCTCAGCTCGTTTGTGACAGTAATCAGTGAAGTGCAAATCTACCACTCCCTGTTTCTGTGGCTGATTGGGCATTGTTGCTGGACTGACTCAGTCAGTTTGCATATATAATCATTCTCCTACTCAAGCAATGGGAACAAGGACAGAGCCTTCTGCTGCAGTGGCCCCTGACTTCGGATTGCTCTGCCTGAACAGTTTAGGAATGCACCCAGACTCCTTAGCTTTTAGGAAACACACATTTTTTAAACTACTCTGAATAACACCCGTTACATGTTAGCTACCAGTGCCTGTGCTTGGAATGTTGTGCATTCTCCTGCCTTATGTTCTGCTTTTTTAATTTAGTATCCTGTATAATGGGGCTTTGGGTGAAGAAAGCACACTACAAATAAAATGTATGATTCATATTTTGAATGAATAAAAACTGTAGTTAAGAGAACATTATAAATGAGTGACATTTTGAAAAGGAGAACAAACAAAATGAAAAGAGTAGAGATAATTATCTCTTGACAAACAACACATAATATGCATATGTTTATGAGCTTCTGTACAAGACGGATTTGAATCATTTTCATTTGAAGAGTGATCTGCTGCCTTGAGTGCTGGTGAGTATTTTTCGTCATTGTGATTAGCTATGATGATTACATTTATGATGTACCTATGGTTTTAAATACATTGTTCCAATTGAACATTGAACAAGTAAAACATCTGAGTAAGAGTCACACAAAGGCCTCAAGGTTCAGCTGAACGGGAGCCTTAGGGTGTTTCTCAATGTCGAGGAAAGCTGCTCCAGAGCCACTATTTCAAGGATGCTACGTCATCGAGTCCCACCGAAGGACTGTTCCAATATCCAGGATGCTAGGAATTCTACCGAGCCGGCGTCTTTCGTTGCGGGAAAATTTCGAGGCTGCACATGTGTATCCTCCGCGGTCTTAAAATCCCACAATGCTTTGCGCACGGACCAATTTCCAAATCTTTGGCGGAAATCGCGCTCCATTTAAGGCGGGGCCTCGCATATTGACGCCACACCTGTTAGCCTGTTCCCCATTCTTCATTTTCCGAGGCTAGGAAGGATTCTTGCATCGCATCTGAAGGACCTGACTGGAGGGACTTGTCCTACAAAGGAAGCGTCCACGACAAGAAACACCCTTAGAGCTAATTTAGATGCGAGTCATTACTTAATTTTGAGGACTTGATAAATAAATAAGCTTGTTGGAATCCACTGAATGTAACCTTAAAGCTTTAATGTGGTTGGTTAGTAGTTGCTATCACTATCATAGTAAATCAGGTGTTGTTTTGTTAGCTATATAATAATTTAGTTGATTTCTATGATCTCCCAGCACTCTCTGTGCACGGTGGTATTTTGTGAATATTAATTACAACATTGATCTATTCATCAGAATACATTCAAAGGCTGTGATGTTACAAGCACCAGCAGTCAATCTGAGCGTATTAGATAACCAACTGTAAATGGTCCACATAATAACTTGACTAATTTCATACAAACTGAATAATTTAGAGGTCAATTAGAAACCAGGAATATTCTGACAACCCTACATAAAACTATCTGCTAGTTAAAGTGTATTAAGCATCAAGATACACTAAGCACATCTACCTTAGGAAGTGGTGATTTCAGAGGCCAGTTATATCATTGACAGCATGTGAATACACCTCACACTAATGAAAGCACTGCGATGATGGTTCAGTTAAACATGGTTTGTGTGCGTGAGTACTTGTTTACCCACGCCTGCACCCACATTAGTAAACCTGTTAAAGAGAACTCTTGATATTTGTAATGGCACACATTCCACTTTTCTTTGCTCTTTCATTAGTAAGATAGATCTAATAAATATACAATCAAATCACCTCAAAGTAGCATGTGAAGAATTTCGAACACTACGGTGTAATTTTGTAACCCATATAAAAAGTGCATCTTACTACAAGTTCTTAAATAGTATTTCCGTTTGTGCCTACTTTCAAGTGTCAAGGCGTGAATTACAGTACGCTCAGAAACTAGGACGTCTTCCGACAAAGCACAGTATAGTGAGCACAAAGCATCAGAGGCAGCTCTAAAGACATCTGTCTTATTCAGTATAGCCTTGGAGCGGGTGGGAAGACAGGTGATGACATTTTCTTTTCTTTCGATCAAGGCTTGCAGCAAAGGGGCCTTGTAAAGAAATAAGTGCTGATTAGGTTGGTGAGTGCAAGTCAAACCTTGAAGAAGGAAAATCCTCTCAGCACTCGCAGTAAGTCTGACAGATAAGTTCCAGAGCGGATAATCGTTTCCTCTTTTAATGTAGCAGTTAGATCACAAGACATCACGAGGCCAAACTGCAAACAGCAGCCGAATGCATTTTCTTGTTAATACCTCTTGAATGTGACTATAGGACATTTTAATTAGTAAACACATATGTGAATAATATCTGTGGGTGAATGTGTAACTCATTAACCTCTCCAACTCCAGAACTACCTCGTCAAACACATATTTTCAATGCATACACATTGGATGCAGCAAGAAGAAATAACATACCTGAATAGTTATAAACACCCGCCACACTTCATAAAACACACAACAAACTCAACACACACACAAAAGGACATAAGAAAAGAATGTAAAAAAACTAAAACGTTGCTATACTTACTTCTCCTCTTGCCAACATCTCCCTTGGAGGTGGCAGCCTCATTTAGCAGCACCATCCCCATGGTGATTGCAGCATCTGGGAAAAGGTTGTCAAGGAAACAACACCCTTGCATACAGGCGAGAGAGAAACTGGAAGTACACACTGCCCCGAGGAGAACTGCTTGACACCACACATGCACTTACAAATACGCACGTTTGTGCATAGAAGCACTCAATCAGATTAGCAAGATCATCCGTCACTAGTACTCTGACAGCACTAAGTATATTTAAAGGGTGTGGACACAATAACATGAACAACTGAAATGGCTGAGGCTAGTGGTTTACTACTATACACCACAGATGGTCTGGAAGTCTGACGTAAAGTCCTAACGTGGAACAAACTTGGGAACTACAAAGACGACATGTTGTATTATATCACTTAAAAGCACTTTACACAACCCATTGATTTATGTTTCCCAGATGATGTTCCGAATTAGGGGGGACTCACTTGAATTGTTTGAGTTGGGAGCTAAGTCTTCCAACAGATTGTGCTATCACCTGAATGCAGCACAATCGTTCTATCTTGCAATGTTAACAAAGGTATAACATAGAAAACTGAGCCACAAACATACCTCTGTGGCAGATGTATTAAAGCAATACAATACAAGGGCCTCAGCGAGTAACTATTAAATAAGGCTCATAATAATCGAGTTGTGTTGAGACTGTAATGCACTTAACTTAAATGTTAATAAGAAGCACTTCCCTGAAATGCAATTTACTTTTATGTGTTCTAATATAATTATAAAGAAAGGAGAAACTGTGCTTTATAAATGAATCAACAGGGTTCTGTTGCAATAGAAAAACATTTCAGGAAAACCAAACCAACACATTCTTTTTTTTATTGTAATCTGCACTGATTTGGTCTCATCCTTGGTATATAATACATTATAATAGATTCCCAATTGAATGTAAGTTACACCTCAGTGTGGGGATATCAAAGCAACTCTGCAAATATAATAACAATAGCACACATTTGTAAACAAGGTCAACAAATGACTCTTGACAGAGCTGATTCTGAATCTTAAATCTGAATCTCTTTTGAGAATGATAATGTAATTGCCGCAGAGATAATATATTTTGTGTCAAAAACTCACTTTAAATGTGTGAAGGTTAGATATGTTTTGTACTTCTAATCCTAACTTATTTATTACATGCAAATACTTTTTAAATGTTTGTAATAACAGGGTGGACACCATGTTTAGAATTCCCTTGCAAGGGTTTCTGGGTTGGGAACCACTGCTGCTGTGGTAAAGCACATTAAGACTTTTTGTCATTTTGACATAACTGAACAATCATTTGGTTATTAAAAAATATAGGCTGACTTAGTTCATTATTAAAGTTCATTGAGAAAATATTTCTTTTTGCAGAAGCAAGCAGTTCTCAACACTTGAGCTGTTCTAAAATCACTGCAAAGCACAGCCTCAGGTGGCATATAATTACAGCTTCTTTTCCTCTGCGTGGGCTGCATTCAATCCAAATTACAGAAGAAAACCTGACTGGGTGCACAAACAAAGGCTGCCACATGTGAAGAAAACAGAGTGGAAACTGAGGCGTCCCCTTGATGATATGGTATGTTATGCTGCCATGACACCCACAAAGAAATATCTCCATACAACCCAAAGATTGAACCATTTGGGTAATTGGAAGCTTTGCCACACTGTGATAATTAAGTCATCTGGCCATCATAAAGCCAGTCCTAACATCTGTGTTTATTGTGCCTGGCATGGTGCACCCTAATGTTCTAGAACATATTTACAATACATCCGCATACTGTTTATATCATGAAATAAACACATTTATATAAGCTTTTCTGATTGATATTACATTAGGAATGGGATCATTTAGAGTCGGACACTTCTAGTTTTCCTAGGCATGTCAACCTTCCATGCCACTACATTGAGAGTGCCAAAGGTTAGGGAAAGAGATCAAATACCATTGGGCACAGAGAAGTGCTTTATTAAGTGAATTAGTTTTCCCAAAAGACTACTATGTTTAGTTCATATGAGTTCATTTCCGATTGTGTTAAAGTAGTCTAGCCTTTAGAACACACAGGCATGTTAGCTTTAGATTTTGAAACGTCTGCTTTAAAGCTGAAATCCATGTTCTTGTATTGAAATGTTGATATTATATGAGCTGTATGAGGGGTTGAGCAAACACTTAATCGGCATACCTGAAGACATTTTCAATTTGATGGGTGTAACGAGGTATGTGAATTCACAATACAGATGCTATCTAACATCCTCATGTTGGTAAATAATACGATTTTTTTGATGTCGCTGTGTAAGAATGAGTTTCTTTGCTTCTATTTCTCCCTTAAATGGCAAAGTTATGCAATGGTGTGCTACCTGGATGTGTGTGCTTGTGTATCAGGAATTAAATAGGGTTACATCCATGGGGAAACTGCCTCTATCACAGTCATAAAATGTGTTTACACCACCTGAGCAGATCAGACTACAAGAATAGGTGTGTAAGTCTTTCAGCAGGTGTGTGTGTTTCATTTAGATGTAATCAGATGGGCTCAAAAATAAAAAAATAAACTCTGTTGGCACGGACAAACAAATATTGCTCTGCAGCAGGTGCAACCTTGGACCTGCTATTTCCCATGGGGAGAAACACAACAGCTAGGAACCAACGGTATGATTACACACACACACACACACACACCCACACACACACACACACACACACACACACACACACACACACGGTTGAATTTGGAACAAATCAGGCTAGGAGGTGAAGTTAAAAGAGGACAATCTCTGGTCTTTGTATTGTCTGTTTGTTCAGTCCAGCAGGCAGCCTCCCTATGGAGAATGAGCACCAACGACAAAACATTTGTGTTGGGACAATAAATGTTTCAGACACATGGTTTCAGACACATCAGGGAGGTTTCCTATGTGCTATGTGCTGTGTGTAAACAAATCGGGAATTAGATAAATGTTTAGCCAAGACGTGCTGTGAGAAATGTCATAAAGTTAGATTGTAGATGACTTTTTGCAACACCTTGTTTCAATTTATGTCCAAACATTAAATATTCAAACAGAGACACGCTGGTGAAAGGATACTCAGAAGAAGGATGATGTGGGACTCAGCCACAAACTGAGCCTGACTGCTGCCATGAATGTAACTCTGTGGAGGAGAGAGACAGACAGATTATAGTTTAACATTTGTCATTTATATTGATGTGAAGTCACACAAAATATCCTGAGTGAAATTTCCAAATTGAAGAAATAAAGAAAAATACAGTAATGACATGAAGGGATTGCATTAAGAATGATGAGGAACAGCATTGCAAAGTGGGTGACATCCCAAAACAAGTTAGTAATAGTGAATACACAAAAGAGGGTATGAAAAAGATCTATAATAAAAAGTTGATGACTTTTTGTGACAAACCTCTTAAATTGTATATAAAGTTACAGAAAGATTTAACATCTGGTACCATCCGTTTTAAACCTGACTTCAAATGACGCCATCAATTCCCTTTCTCTTTCCAAAGCATTACCTGTCATCAATATAAGCAAACCTAGACTTGGTGGTAGACAACATGGCATCCAGTCTCTAGCTTCATCTCATATTTTGCTTTATCAGCAACAAGATGCTTTTGTGTTATCAGGAATATGTCTTATGTTTGTGTATACGTGTTTATGTATGAATGTGTGCATGCTTGTGTATTAGGAGTCATAAAGATGTCTCCATTGCAGTGTGTAGGTGTGCAGAGGTGCTACTTTTTCACTGAGTGGGCAGATAGGTCAATCTAACCCTCAGGAACAGAAAATATTGTATTAACACGTATTGACTGCCCAAGCTCCAAATGGGGCCTCCCACTGTTAACTTTCTGGTTGTATACAACTCTACCTTAATGCATCTTTCCAGAAAGCATTCATACAGGTATCTATTGATTTAAAGTCTCATTCATTCCCATTTAATCAGTTATGGTGCAACCAAAAGTTGTCATTTTTAATTGGTTGTCAACTCTCAAGCATGTAGGTCTGAAAAATGACCCGAGAGAGGAAACATAAGAGAGAAGGCTGGTGTGCTGTTGAGGGAACAGGCCATTTTGTTAATGGAATAGGCCCCCCTGATAATAACTGTATGTATGCTCTTATTCTTTGGTGGTATGTAGTAGGGATTTGAGATAATTCATTTCTTCTTCATGTACAGAATCTCCATCATGTATTATTCTTATTTTTACTTGCCACAACCAAAAGAGAATAGTTTGATTTTAATGGCAATTTAAGGTTTAGGTAACAGCAAACAACTATTTTTAATGGAAAAATAGTGAAATAATGTCAACCTGATGATATCTTTGAATTTGAAATGTACTAGGAATTAACTTTTTCCAAAGGGAGATGATTTTACAGAGTTTACTTCTAGTTAAAACTTAGAAAGATTCAGATTACAATTAGTATTTGGTTACAGTTAAGGCAAAGGACATTCATTTAGTCAAAGTCCTTACACTCACAAGTGATACTGGCTTTACTGTATTTATAAACCACTTGACAATGTTCCTGTTCAGATCTCTGTTACAGTTTGTATCAATTGTCTCAACCCTGCAAGAGAGTCAGCACTCAGCACAATGCTTAAGGCTTAAGCTTTGCACAAGCGAGGCTCTCCAATTGGATGTCAGAGGCCCAATTGGACTGGCATCTGTCTGTGTGATGGGCGAAGAGCACAGACAAAGGAAGACAAAGTGGAAGTCTCGTGGAAATGAGAAAAATAGCAGGGCAGGAGGAAGGAAGTCTTTCAGTGTGTTTCACATTGTTGAATCCCAGCAGATTATGAGTGTCTGGGTTTACGGCACATCTAGGGCCTGTTTTTCCACTTGACTGCCTCAGTGTTCATTTCTTTCACTATCGGAGAGGAATAAGGATGGCAAGATGAATAGAAGATGACAAAGGAGGAGGAGTAAAGGGTGGACAGCTTTTTCTTGCTTCAGTGGATATAAATGCAATTGAAAGAAGACAACTCAGACTCAAGGCTGAAACAGATCCCTTTGTCTTCAACACAAACCTGGTATTTTGCATTAAGTGGGGTTTTTGCATTTTTTACAAGACACTTGCTTTATTGACTGACTAACCCAAGCTCCTTTAGTACCTCCATGAAAAAGTTTGTTTTAGTGGTGGGTAATATATTCGGAAGTTTGTATGGGATTTATTTTTGACCACCGTTGAATCAACTATCCTTTGTAAACCAAAACTGAATATAAAAGATTCATAAAGGTTAAGCAAGTTGATCTGCATATACAGGTAACTTTGTATACGTAATGATCAAACTCAGAGATATGCACGTAAATATTGTTGACATTTCGTATAATAACAAGCGTCAATTATCTAAAGAAAAAAAAGGAAACGAAGGAGAAGTCAAGAAGCGCATTTCAAATGTTTTTAAACAGCGCTGACTCACTGCAATTGGATGTTTATCCAACCTTTAATGCGCACCATACGCAACTTTCAAGGGCACCACGGTAAAATGGTCAATAACAGTAGAGGGCGGGAGTAGAACAGCTTGCCTTTACAAAAGCTTGCCAACTAGTCCACGTGCAAACCTTAATTCAATGAGACAACCTCTTTTCAGTGGATTTTAAAGTTACTCTTGGAAAGTGTGACTAAATCAAGTATACTACTTAGGCAGGTGAAGGAAGAAGAAGAGAGAGAACAAATGTTACAAAAAAGATCACATAACTCCTGAATATTTGAGCAAAAACAAAGATGAAAACTACTGCATCAGTATCTCACAGTGAACTTTTTCTTTCATTACTAAACACACATTACTTTACACTCTTTTTTAAGACACCGCTCTGTGCATGGTGCCTTCTAAATATAAACAGTAACTGCAGATAGAGGCTAAGAGCAAGAGCAGTGCTTGGTGGAGGAACAATTCCTCAATCCATGGCCAGGCACTTCCAATTAATCCGATGGATTCGAAGGCAGCAGTTCCATTCATTAGTGTGCAGAGCGTTGAGTGTGTCGGACTCGGTGTATGTAGGCTTTGCATTTAAAACCAGTAAGTAAATGTGTGTCTGTAAATTAGAATGTTTTAGGGAGCTTTGTCCGTGTGAAAGGAAGTGTGTGTGTTCAGGAGAAAGACCCAAAACATCATGGTGGTCTGGAAGTAAAAGCAGCCACAATTTGTCAAGTTAAAGTGGACCTATCATGCAAAATGCACTTTTGTACGTCTTTTATACATGAATATGTGTCCCCGGTGTTCCAGGGAACTCACCAAGTGTCAGAAAATACAACCCTCTCCTCCATACCCAAATCTCTAAAAACGGGGCTACAACAAGCGGATACAGATTCCATCCGACCCGACGTCAGGCCGGAATACTGGGCGGTGACGCTCCGCCTACATGGGCAACGCTCCACCTATCAGGGGAATGGGGGGTTGCCACGGCCATTGCCGCTCGAAAGCGCTGGAGACGCTGTAGTACATATGCCAGGTCTGTAAGTGGCGTATAATCACACATTTGTGATGTAGTGTTATCGCCCAGCATGCTGACACACACTTTTTTCTCCTCCTTTTACATACCTTCACTTTTGAGTACCTTCATACATTTACACAGATTCATGCTGTGGAGCTGTCTAGTACAACTTTCATCTGCTACCGGTCTAATTAATCTGATTGATTCGTTTTTTTAAGAGAACCGTGTCTGCAAATGAGCTCGAAACATAGTTCTCTTTAAATAACGTGGCATGATGTATATGTGTACAATATCAGACTGACTGGTCTGAATCTGCATGGTCAGTTTACTCAACAACGTATATTTTCAAGGCAACAATCAATTGCTATGCTGGGCATTTTTCAGCATACAGAAACTCACTGTATAAACCAGCCCACTCTCTTCAGTCTGCGTACAAATGACAAGACTTTGCAAAGTCGTGCAATAGATACGCAGAAGTCCAATTTTGTGTGCATATGATACTCCCACATTACGTTTGTTATGAACGTATCTTAAATGCGTTTATTTTCTACATATCTTTGTCATTTATTTAACCCTAACCATAACCCAATAAGCAGCTGTGTCGTTTATTGCACCGCAAACATTAAAACTGTCATTGGAACGGCGATCAAGCCTGAAGCCACAGAGCTCTTTGTTTTAATGTTTGAGGTGCAATATCAGCGTATCATATGCACGCACAATCGGACTTCTGCGTATCTATTGCACGCCTTTGCAAAGTCGTGTCATTTGTACGCAGACTGTGAGACCGGGTTGGTATAAACACTCTGCATGCTGTTAGGGAAATAATTGTCCTAGACTCCTAGATATGACGTACATGACCAACCCTGACGTCTGTTTATCTCCTTTAAGGACATAGGCTGCTTCAGCCATAACGTTATTGTTCCCATTCTGTGACCGGGCAACACTAGGTTACAGATGGTCTGTTGTTGTGGGTGCACTGGGACACTTCCTTCTTTGTTGTTTGTGGACTCCAAGGTATGAAATCTTCGAGGCCATAAGTGACGGATGCAAGTGACTCAGTGTGCCCAACTGTCTAAGCTATCTTATCAAAATATGTTGATCACTCTCTGTGAAACCAGTTAAATGGGCTAACGAGAGAGAGGTGCTCCAGAATTGACGTGGCAACTCTCCCGTGCAGTCTCACCGTGACTGCTGTGACTTGTGATGTGAATCCTCCGGCCGAAACTCCAAATAAACCATCAGTGTTTGACATCAAAAGCTCCTGCTCTACCGTGTATCCTTCCTGAGTTGGTGACTCCTAATGCATTGCTACACAGAAGTTTCCTCCACACATGCCACACTGCATACTTTGTCTAAGGCAAATAATTAGAATTCCATTCACCTTTTTAAATTGAACAAATCCCTTGATATAATACATATTTAGAATTCACTCAATTACTCACACACAAAACAACGTTTTCGCAAAATGTAGTGATGAGATTATTACTCCAGAGGGTTTTAAGAAAATAAACGCTGAAAGGTTATCTCAATCAAAAATCTAAATATCAATGTTAGAACTCTAAAAAGGTCTAGACCTTTACCAAACACCTCTCCTGAGGCTAATGTATTGTTTTCATTCGTATGCCCTAAGATCAAGATGTATGAAATAACATGTTTACCTTACTTCTAATTCAAGAACGTAGATGTGAACTATACTCTGTGTGTGTGTGTGTGTGTGTGTGTGTGTGTATACTCATTTGAATACATTGACATTATAAAGCCTTGTTTTTATAAGAACTTCATATAACAGCCCATGTGTCAGACTTTGAAGGGAATTAGGTGTCGAAAACCAAAGCAGGTATATAATATGCAATAACATATACACATGCATACGTACACAGAAGAAGGTCAACGTCATCTCAAGTTTGTTAGATCCTAGTGTGCTGCATGTTACAGAAAACATCCATGACAGGAACATCAGAACCAATACAATTGTAATAGTTGGGATCAATGGCAAGTTATATGAACACTGCTAACACAGTGTTTATAAGTAATGTGACCCACCTTCTCTCTCTAAAACCAAACTGTTGTTGTGCTAGCTGTTAATAGCTGCGGGCCAGATAACCTTTACAAATAGCTGTATTCATCCTTTTCCATCCTGTATCCTGTACGCACGTGTGTGTGTGTGTGTGTGTATAATATTGTGTGTTGAATATGTGTTTGTGTGTGTTTGGTTTGGTAAAGGTCAGGAGTCACTCAGACAGGAAGATGGATACATGAAAAGTCAACAAAGCAGAAAGAACAGAGGAGGGAAAGAGTATGTGGCTGACACATATCTACTTCACTTATATAAACTAAAGTTAATTATGACTGTGTGTCATGTTGCGAATGCGTATAATTATGGGCGATCTAGTAAGTGAACCTTGCAAGTAGGGTTGGGTATCGTTTGAATTTCCACGATTCTGATTCCGATTCTGCTTTTCGATTCCGGTTCTTAACGGTTCTCAATTCCAATTCTTTGAGGGGCAGGGTAAAAAAAATGATTAAGTTCTTGTTGAGAAAAACAAGCATATCTGCTTTCTCAGGCATACCAGGAAGAAATGTTTGAACATTTTAAAGCAAAATGCTTCAATCTGGTGCACTTTAAGCAGAATTACTAGATACTAGATCTAGGGGGTGCAACTCTAAACACCCATATGAAAAAGATCTGTTTACATTTGAATAATTAAATAAGTATGTGAGCATAACCAATAACCCATAGCCAATAACAAATACATGTAACGTATTTTATTTTTGTTGTTCATTCATATCTTATTTTACTACTTTATTTATGCATATTGTTGTATCTCTCCAGTTTAAAACGATATGTCTGGTTTACTGTCCTATAGTATACATTGGAATGATTTCAAACCTGTTTTAGCCCAATAATTATAAAGGAGTGCCTTGGAAATATGTGTTTACATAAATTGTGATCAAAACGTGTGAGACCCACTGAGATAACTTAGACTAAAGTGAACTATCTAAACACTGAGAGTCCTTTACCTCATTGAGCTGTAGTTATCAGCCTCTCAGTCTGACTGGACTGGAGAGGACTCTCTCTCCACATCATTGTAGAAACATCTTCTTCTTCCGTTAGAGCAGCACCAGATGCTAATAACAACAGCGCCGGTTCCAGTGCACCCTCCCTTTCTCCCTCGCACTTTGGCTGTGAGCTGCGGGCGCCAGATAAGCCAACATCCCCCATTTGCATCACTTGCAGCGCCCATCGTACAGGGCTAATGAAACGTGTAACCGGGGTGAAAAGGGTGTTACATTTACTTAATTATGAATGTTGTTACATCAAGGCCGAAAATTAGGATGAGCACCAACGGTCAAAACATTTGTTTTCCCTCCCAGATCTGTCAGCGCAGCGCCTCCCAGATCTGGCGCCATAGGCGAACATCTATAACGCCAGTGCAACGGGCCGGCCCTGGGCTCAGGTTACACTGTAGGTACAACGCTACATTTCCCGCCCCGCCGCAGTCATACAGTAGGTTACGGAGAGCGGCGAGAAACATTTCCTCAGGCATCGAAAAGCGGAACCGAAATTCACATTTCTAAATGATGGTTGGAATCAAAATGTTGGAACCGGTTCCGAACCGGAACCGGTTCTCGGTACCCAACCCTACTTGCAAGGTACTCTGGGTAAGAGTGCTGGCTTAATACTAGGGATTGGAATTTGAAAGCAAATGTATATTCGAATAAAACATGTGGGTTTGCTATCCTGGCTCCAAAATGGTGGAATGAGCTCCCCATTGACATCAGGACAGAAGAAAGCCTGCACATCTTCCGGCGCAGACTGAAAACTCATCTCTTTCGACTCCACTTTGAGCGATATAATTACTAACAAATAACTGCTAACAGAGCACTTATATACTAATAAAGGACTGGCTTATCTATAGCCAGCTGAGTAGCACTTGAAATGTTTGGCTCTATGATACCTGATGTACTTATATGATTCTGTTTTCTTCAAGGTTGTGTCTTCCTGGTCGAATGTATTGTAAGTCACTTTGGATAAAAGCGTCAGCTAAATGCAATGTAATGTAATAATCGACCCCCCAAAAAACGGTTAACCGAAATGTACATATCCTATAAAAAAAAAAATGTAAAAAAAGAAATGTTGAAGATATTTTTTTCAATAATTTTTGGAAATAAATACATACATGTTCAAATAAGTGTAAAAACCAAGTCGAATTCGTCAAATGTATTGAACTGGTGATCACAGTTTGACAGCTATAGGCCTACAGCTTTCATGTGCGGAGGCGATGCACAATCAGTCCAGCTGTAGAGAAGACCATCAGCTGGAACGGAGGTTGCGAGTATAGCAAGGTATAGTATATAAGTTTAATTTGGCATAGTTTGACCTCTACATCGCACTCACTAACCTGGTCAAAATATTTCCACATATTACTCCTTTTTGACGCTTCTTAGAGTGTAAATAATTACCGGACTATGACTGGTAAAATATGTTGAATACCGGCAAAACTAAATCTCTCCAGTCAAAATGTCTATGTACTTTGCCGCCACACACGGTTGCCAAGCAGCGCTTATTGTTGTTTAGGCTGGCCACTCATGTGCCGCGAGTGTTGACAGGGGGCGGGGGTGCACGCTCATGAGCTGTTAGCGCCGGAACCTCGCAACGGCTGCGGAGCACATTTGCGCCACATTTAGGCATAAAATGAGGTTTGAGTCTGCGTGATCTGCGTGTAGGGAGGGGCAGCAGCCATATCATTGGCTAGAACTAGCTAGATCTGATGGATTTGGACATAAACACGAGTGAAGTATAACCGGACGCGAGAGAGAGAGATCAGCACCTGCAGCTCTGCCCGCTGTGAGGGACCAGTGAGCGGCGCAAAACACACCTTTAGATGTCAACTAACACATTTAGCTATGGCACTGTCGTATTGAATTATTCAATTTGATAATATGTAATCAACTTAGGCATCCCTCCCAAAAAATAAAATAAATAATAATAATTCATAACTCATACTCGAATACATGAATAATTATTCGAATACCTGAATAATTTCGAATATTCGATTAATTATTCCCATCCCTACTAAATACCTACAACATCAAATGAGAGCAGGAGCATGAACGATAAACTAAAGGAGATAATGACTCTTTGCAGGATGATAGAGCTAAAGTGAAACAGACCTGTAAAAATGTTGTAGATAATTATAGAGTGGGCAAAACAACAATTCATTATATTTGATTGATAGCTGCAGCAGAATTTGATATAATAAAAAACTTAAATATGCTGCAACACACCAATGATTTAATGTTTAACTAACCAGATCTGAGAGCATATGGAGGGAGATGTAGCAGCTACAGCAGAGGGACTATGGGCAGGTTTACTGAGCCCTTCAAATATGGCAGTCTATTTTAAGGATTCAGGTGATGCTTTAAAAACTCATTATCCACACACTGTTTATGCAGTTCAATGTTTACACACTCTTCACTTCAATTACCCAAGAGTCAATTAAAGCCATTTCATTTCTTTAAACATGTCAGTCAGTAAAATGAAGTGACTCATCATTTCCTCCTCAGACTACTTTTTAGGGTTTTATTTTTCAAGGATATGCGGTGGATTTGATCAAGTGGCAGTGTGCTGTTTATAAAACATAATGAAGACAACTGCTGGCTCGATCCACAGGATAACACTTACAGTGTGTCAAAACTCTTTATCTAATACTAGTGTTTTTATTTTTTAAGGAACTGTATTTCTCAAGAATCATCAAGGTCGACTCTGAACTAGGAATGTGAGCAGTCGTGATACTATTGTCCCATTAGAAAGAGAGATAACCAGCTTGCTAAACGACCGGTAGCTAGACAAGAGAGCTTTTCTCTCTCTTCAGCAACTCTTTATAATGTAGGTTAATAATGAACAACCCTGAGAACAAAAGGCCAAAAGGAGTAAAAGCCCAGCACAGAGAGATATACAGGAGCATAGTTAGAGGGCTATTGTGACTGGCTAGTGTGTTACCTGTAATCTATTCCATCTTTTCTTTTTACACCAATCTGCTCTCATGTTCTCATTATTTCTCTCCCCAGGACACATTTGTTTGATATGTGGTCCTTAATTACTAGTTAGAAAATGTTCCAATTATGTTGTACGTCTGGGGATGTAACCGTGGAGTTAGAGAGGGATGGTTAGTGTCTGATTTGAAATGATCAATTATTTCACTGCTTTACTATTCTATTCCATTATTTCTGTATTGGCTTAAAACACCCAGACAAACACACAAGACATCCCTTCCCCGATAAAATGCATACTGTCACAAATGATCTCTCTCACATACACAAACAAGTGTGCAGGCAACGCAAAACGTAAAGCAGCACTCACACTTACTAACACACACACTGTAAGTCAAAAGTCAACAATTTGCAAAGAGCCAATAAAAGTGACAGTGGAGATTCTATACAATATGAAAGGTTAGCAGTAATGTCGAGATAGCTACTGCCAACAGCTGCTAAAAGACATCAACCAAATCATGTGAAATCAGTTGGAGATACTGAACTGTCATCAGTCAATAGTGTGGTCATAGGTTAAATGCTTAATAATAGCAGCCCATTCGTTTCCCCAAGATCCCCTTTCTGTGAGACAGTTAATAATAGAACTTGTTCAAGACAATGTTCAATACAAAACTTTTACCATTCAATCTCTCCTTCAAACCCAAGCACCTCAAAATCCAGTCAGCTGTGTGTGCGACTGTGTGTTTGTGTTGCTGCTTGCAACATTCTGATAGGGTTTGTCTAATATTTGAGTTTGGCTAAATTGTGTGTGCCCGTTTGTAATAATAGTGTAAAGGCTTGTGTTTGTTTCATGTGGGTGAGTGTGTATCTTAAAGGAGGGGGGCGAGGCACGAGCGTCATGTTACCATGCTGTTACCATGCGTTACCATGCCACGGCAACCTCTCATTCCCCTGATAGGTGGAGAGTTGCCCATATAGGCGGAGCACCCCGTTTCTGACGTCAGAGATATTTCAAATCTGTATCAGTCTGTATCAGATCCGTTGCAGCCCCGTTTTTAGAGATTTGGGTATGGAGGAAAAGAGAGAGGGTTGTGTTTTTGACAAAACTTTTATACATGAATATGTGTCCCCGGACACATATTCATGTATAAAAGATGTACACAAGTGCATTTTGTATACAGAGTGTATGTGTTGAGTTCCAGAGCAAAAATGGGCTAGCAGTATTTTCTTGGCTGCACAGTAAGACGCTCACTACAATTTCATCTGCTTGGTCGTTCCATTCGTCAGTTGACAAATCCTTTCACTACAGTCTACCTGGCCCGGCTCTCTCATCATTTTAAAGGAATTACACTGTCTGGGAAGAGAGGGAGGGAGAGGAGGGTGGAAGATTAGACGAGGAGTTGAGAGGAAGTAACACGAAAAGAGGAGGGATGTACTGGAAAAAGATAAGGCAGGTATCTTTTTTACTATCATCTGGCCAGTTCAACCCATTTGCTATCGGAGGTGAAAAAGAGAGATTTAAAGAGTGCAAACGGTGGAGGATGTATGTGGAGAATATGTGAAGGGACAGAGGAACTAAGAGAGAAATGAGGGCCATTTGCAGAAGATCTAATGAAACTATTTCTGCAGCGTTTTTGCTATATATCTGCAGAAAATAGCAATGTGGCATGGAAGATGAAGAAAATGTCAAAAGCCACTATTATCAATGCGGATCCTGCTGTTAAAGAGGGATTAAGCTGTAGGGGACTTTGGAGGAGGTTATAGCCTTATGGAGCCAGCTCTCTAGGTTTTTCATATTAGGTTCATACGATGTGTTCCTTTTATTATTTTAACCTTTACAATATAATACAAAAGCTCTGCCATATTTGATATTTTTAAAAAGCTCATGCTGTTCACATAGTGTTGACATTTTTGCAAGTTAGATATTGGGTAGCAGATTTGACTGACAGGAATACCTAATAAAGTGGAAATTGAAGGTAGATCACTTAATATTTAACTTCATCTTATGTGGGAGGAAGTGAATCTCGACAGTGTCCATGTTGGTGTTACATTGCAGTATGAAACCATTATGACTGTGAGAATATTACTTATATATTTCCCACTTGCCGACATTGCTTTTTATAAGGACAAAAATATCCAAATGGTTAATAACATATAAACCAAAAGGAGTGTAAACTTAGAGTGCTGAGATTTCGTGATTTACATATAAGGAGCTTGGTTGTGAAGTTGGTTACTTTTGTTATTTTGACTTACAAGGTGCACGCATGGATGTTTGCAGTGGTCACTAATGACACATTTATTTCGGTGAAGAAACAAACACAACATGCTGTGTTTTTTTACATAAATAAATGAAGATTAATCATAATTTGTAACTTTTCACTTGCTACAATCAATCACAGAGTATAAAAGCCTTAAGTTTTATAGTATTCGGCCTCCAAGCTGGAACAGAGCATACAACGGGCCCTCTGCCAGCTCTTAAGCATTTTAGCTCCTATCTTGTATCATTGGTTTTTCTGTAGTCTCAGTAATAAATCATTTATGACCCATGCACCTCTGCATTTGAAACCGATGCCTATGGCTACCACTCATCACAGTTAGGGATTTAATTTCAGTCTTAATACAAAATGTTCTTTAAACACTTCACTATGTCAAAAGCTTTAATGCTGCCCTCATCGTTCTGTTCAGCTCGTACAAAGCCAAGAACAAGAGCGGAAGAGAGGGAAAAACAAGAAAGCAGGAAGGAGTATTTCACACTAGCTGACTGCATTTCATTCCTATGAAGACTATCAGATGAATTAGGATTTTCTTTGTATTTCTTTCTCCTACAAAAAGTACTTTGGTAGATGATTGTCCTCACAGTTAAAAAATAGCGCTTCACAGGCAGTAAGGTAGTGGAGAGATAACAGAGGAAGAGAAAGATGGGGCGACAGCTGGGAGATACAGCTGAGCGCTACGTAAGATGAGGGTGTAACCTATTTGTTGTCAAAAATGAGAGTCAACAGAGCCTGAGCAGTAGAGTGACTTTTAAACCGAACATGAGAGCGGGAGCATGCTGCAAGGAATAAAGGATGGAAAGTCGTGATGTTTTAAAAAAAAAAAAAAAATTGTTTTTATTGTAAGACCGTGTGTTTTTGCACTTCCCTCTGTTGTGTGTTAGAGGGTGTTCTCTAGCAGTGCTGGCTTCAGGGAAAACCAATCGCTTTCAGTCTCTGCATGAGCTGAATTTACTTTTTTCCGTACACCGACAACACTGCTTTGTATACTTTGGGTCTGTGACCTCATGCAACACTCACTGTGGAAGGGTGTGTGCATGTGTGTCACGTATCAGACCGCCTAATAGTGGAGACACATAATCAAGTTTTTAAGGCAAATGTCCTCCACTTTATTCCTCTCTCACACTCCCCATATTTTCTCAGGTTTATTGTTATTTTAATTTCACACTTGAATGAACACACTTAAATGATGACCAGCCAAATCTGCAGGTGCAGTGTGTGTGTGTGCGTTAGTGTGTGTGTGTGGAGTACAGATATTGGTAATAAGTGTCAAATGTTAAAAAAACAGAGGGAGGGAGAGAAAGAAAGACTCTCTGAGGATCAACAGCACTGCCTCCCTGTTCCCTCTGCTTTTTGTGTGTGTGTGTGTGTGTGTGTGTGTGTACCTAGTTGGAGAGCAACAGAAACGTTCTCTTCCCTTGCCCCCTTCCTGTCTGCTTGGTCCAAGATGACTCTGACTTGTCTCCAAGGTGATATTAACACACACTGAATACTCCCAGGTGTTCAATAATACACACTGTCCCAGCGCTGGCCTGTTAGCTGTGATAATGATACAGAGTGCATCTTACTCTGGGCCAACAGCTTTACATAGTGTACCTTCCATTGATTGAATACCCACCACAATGCAAATCCCATTAGTACTAACCTGAATAATATTATTGTATTGGCTGAAAACACATGTAAGAAAACAAGAATAATGGTCAAGAGGAAAGAGGGCAGCCTGCAGGGCATGATTCAAGGAAGAAAAGTGTGACGAAGGTAACTTTGCCACTGATGGCTTCGGGCCTTGCATATGTGCACATGTTTATACAGTTTATATTATTTATTGATGTAGTGTTTATTGTATTTTATTTTGAAATGTGTTCCCCTTTCCCCATGTCTGTTGCCATTGATTGTGTGCACCTGGTTCTCTGTGTTGTCTCCTCCCCCCTCACCTGTGTCCTGTTGGGTTAATTGGGTTGGGCATTTAGGCTCTGGGGTTTTGCTGTTTGGGAGATAGTGTGTGTGAGATCCTTGTGGCTGTGGTCAGGGAGAACCAGCAGGATTGAGGCTGTGTGTCATGTGTTCCTGACTTAATAAGTGCCCACACCGGATTGTATTTTGGACGTTCTGCCTCTGCCTCTGCCTCCTTGCTTGGTCGGGCCGCTCAATTGTCAGCTTCACAAAAAGGTAAAACAAGAAATAGAAAAAAGAGGGGAGGATAAAAGAAGGACAACAAAGATATGGATGGGATGGAGAATTATAGATGGAAGGGCAGTAAGAAAGAATGACAACAACTTGAGATATGTTTATATATAGACATAGGAAAAATTACTCATACCACTTGTCCATTCTGGGGATTTTTGTGTGCGTAGGGAGGGCCTCGAATGTGGTTCCACATCTGTCCAGATGTCATCGCAAACACTACACACTAATACAGAGAGAGATTGAGAAAGAGGGACAGAGAATGAAGAAATAACATGATTAGCATGGGAGTACTAGCATAATTATCCTGATGTTTAACTGAGTTTCTGAAATGTATCTATCTTAACATGGCTTTGAGACTTAAGACTCAAAGTGTTGTTGAAACATAAAGAACATTTTACTAATGAGGTGAGATCACTCCACTCAATCTGTTCCCAGAGCAGTTTCACGTGACTTACAGTACGTCTCTAGCTTGTGAAGGCGCACATTTCTCCATTCTCCCAGTGGAATAAAATTGTCCCACCTTAAAAATACTGTGTTTTTCATGTGTATTTGTGTGTCATACCAGTGCAGCCATAGCCCATCCAGTCTTGTTGTATATGAATTCCAAGTTGTTCCTCCTCAGATACAGCAGACCTCCAACCAGAGACACCAATAGAGCCAGAGCAATAGTCCCTGAATAGTTAGGTGGACGGAAGACACGGATCTGTGGGGAGCGAGATGGAGAGAGACAGAGTTAAAATAATTGGATGAAAAACCCAATGCATTGAAAATGGGTACATAACCTTTATTCTTTCCTTCTTAGTTTGAAACAACAAAATGGTATTCTAGGCTTGCTCACAACTCATACAAAAGTCTTTATGTATTACTCTATTGTGTACGTTTTCAAACCTTGAACATGGTATGGTCTTTTCTTGAAATATAACATGTTAAAGCCGTTTATAGAACTCCAGATTCACATAACCAGGTTTTCAACAAAATAGTTAAACTTGAACCTTTACCCTTTGTGAAAACATTTCCAATACAGCGTGTATTAGGAAATAAAGAAAATAACATCTGAGTGTGTGTGTGGACCTTAACTGGTTGTATTTCTGTTTTCAACATAACCTCTCTGCATTCAACAGGAAGTAAACAGTTATTTCACTTTTGAGAACAATTTATCTAACCAACAAAAACCTCCAAAGCTCCAACAGCAGGGTAAGGGTTTATTCAAATCTCTACTCCGAAAAGGAAAACTAGTTTTGCCTTTCTTAAATCAAAGGCTTAGTGAAATTCTGATGCTACTCACACAGACAAAGTATTATATATTTGTTCTTCTATGTCAAAATCTGCCAATTGTGAGCCAAAGAGCAAATTCAAAACCATTTTATCTTCAATGAAGAATATGGTTTACCAACTCTTAGACAGCTTAAAGAAATATAAATCCCATTGCATAGTCTTAAATCAAGTCCAATATGTACAACATGTTCTGTTACCTTCAACAAAAGGTCATTTGAACAAAAACACAGTAAAAGGCATGGTTGGCACTTTTTTTTGTATACGGTTTAAGCAAATCATGATTCTATTTTTTGTTAATTAAAACCGATCGAATGATTTTAAAAGCCCAAACTATTCCCCAATTGGAATGTGTTTAATCAGTGGAAAGTTGCGGCACATTGGGCACAATTTAAGAAGGATTTAAAATAATTATATTGAAAAACTCAATATTGATCTTCTCAGGAATGGATTTGCAAATGTATTTTGAAATATTTTATTTTGTTACTTCCGTTTGTTTTGTTCTCACCATCTTTCTGTATGTGTTAGTGTGTGTGGCCATGAAGCCAAACTCACAACATGCTGTGTGAGCTATTAACAGATGCAAGGGTAAAATGTTCCAACAGGCGTGTGTGTCACCAACACAGATTATGTTGGTGAAAATGTGTCTACCATCTGCTGCTGCTGCTAAGTGTTATTGAATTAAAATTTCAATATGCATAATTCAGGGAGAAGGATAATAGACTTGGTTTGAGGCTCTGGCACAAGTTGTGTGTGCTGATACTGTATGTGTGTTTGAAAAGAAAAAGAAGGTCTATCAGACATGTGAGGATGAATCTCTTCTAAAGATACTATACAAAGTACGTTCAGTGGCAACAATCAAATATGTAGTACCTTCCCTTGTATTGTATTTTTAAAGACTTTAATTTCATCTGGATAATAGAAAAAAAAGATTGCTTTATGAATAACACAATGTACTATAAGTCACCTTTATAATTAAATTGTAGTTGAAAATGAAATCCAATAATGTGTATGACAGCGTACATGAAGTAATTCATGTCGGTTTTTTATCCAAGAACAGAACATAAAAGACCAAGAAGTTTTAATGGCTGATATTTCATCACAACACAACAGTAACAGCTCTTACACACTCCCCTTATACACTTATTGTCACATCTGGACATTAGTGGCTCTGAATGTGAACACTGACTCCTCTAAACTATTACATGTACAATCCTCAATCACACCAAGGTATTCAGTTCACAATCTTTTCATCAAATATCTGTCCTTTTGTTCCCCCCTTTTCTGTACTGTTCGTAATTCATGCTGTTAAGTCACATTGAAGTGCCTGAAAGCTAGCACTTACTGTAAGTGCTCCCCATGACCTTCACTGAATGGCATCTTTTTGAATCCAGATCCATCAACAGCATGTCAGCTGTACTTGGTTGACAGGTTGTTCAGGGAAAAGAAACTAAAGTCAGATGGTTGGGATTTGATCTTTCTGGTCCCATCCATCTAAGTGCCTACAAACAATGACATCTGAAACATCGCATCTGCCCTTGTAAAGACTAGATGTTTTCAGACCTATCCTGCTCTTTGCAACAAACGCCTGGTGGGTTTGGCTGTTGGAGCGGTGTGTTAATGGATTACTCCACCAATGTATCAAGGCACTCCAATAACATGCAGCAGTACTTCACAAGGCTTGTAAATAGACTTTGATCTGTGGACTTGGTGGAGTTTAGGCTGAAGTAAAGGCTGTCAATCAAATGCTGTTACGGACAATCCTTCTGAGCAAAAGTAGGTCTCTGACCACCTCTTAACTGAATCTGATAAGGTTTGTTTAAGTATTTTGACATCAATTTAATGATTTTCTTAGTTAGTTCCTTTAAATTAAACAATTTAAAGAATATTTCTGTTTATATTTCTATTAACTATATTTAGATTGTATGTTCCAACAATTCCCTTTGTATGTATAAAAAAATCCACATATGTCCCAACTGTAGGGCTGCTCAATTCATCGTATTTTAAATCGCAATTACGATTATGGCTTGCAACGATTACGAAAACAACGTAATCGAAATAAAACAATTATTTTTTTATTATTACTTTTTTTTTTTCAAATTTTTTTTTTTGTATCGGTTTTTCAGATGAATTATACTTAAAGTTCAGGGTAATCAACTGTTAAAAACATACTGTTCAAATTAGTTTTCTCCAATAAATGGATGTTTTCAAAGTAAATGGATAATAGTTTTTAATAATCGTGATATCAATTATCGACCCAAATAATCGAGATTAAGATTTTTGCCATAATCAAGCAGCCCTACCCAACTGTTAATGTTTGTTTTTTAAAGAATGTGTGAATGTGTGAGTGGTACCTGAACATCTGTGCGGTCTGCAATCCACTTGGCCAGCTGCTCTGAAGCAAATCCAATTCTTTGCAGGTCAAACGTATCGGCTCTCTTGGGCTTTCCCTTCGCCGGGAAATGCATGAAGGTTGGAGCGCTGTTCATGTTCAACTACAGAGAAAGAGCAAAAGAATGAGGGTTATGTCAAGTTAATGTCATCTCTGACCTGTCAAACATATCATCAGCAGCAGCAGCAGCAGGATTGTCTTAATAAACAGATTTAAGTCTTCTAGGTTTACTTCTTTAGAGTTTACTTTAGCATCATATGTCTCACAGATGTCTATCATTGATCACGTCTCGGGTAACATTTTCTTTTAGTTTAGATTTTTTTTGTGGCTTTTTTTAATCGAAACAGGTTAAAGTTCTGTTTCAGAGTAGTCACCTCTTAGTGTTAAAGTTCTGTACGTGTAGATGCAAACACATGTTCATGAACACAAATACAAACATCTGCATTCATGCATGGACAAGAAAAAAGAACAAAAGGATGTGAATGTAATTAACTTTTAATAAAACTTTGCTAGAATTGTTGCATGAGAAGAAGAGATGTGGATAGAATCGTGAAAAGAAAAAAACTTTGAGGGAAGGTACGAGAGTCAATAGACATCCAGAGGGCATGAATAAAAATTAAACCCATAAAAGAAAAGAAAACAATATATTTCACAATAGCAAGTAGGAAGAAAAAGAAACAATGTTTAAAGGACCATATAGAATACTGCTTTAATGTTATCGTTCCTGGACTAAGTGGTCTAAAATAGATAAAAGAAGAAGAAGAAAACCAGGCTATTTCTAACAGAGGACTGCTATATTAAAGTTCTGAGAGGATAGAATAAAAAAGGGCCAACTGGGAATTTACCTTTGTAATTTCGACTTTTTCTGTGTTTAGCCAAAAGTGCTTGCAGACAGGAGCTATTTGCTGCTGTTGAAGATAACTTTTCGACTTGTCTTGCATCTCTCATATAAGAGAAACCACACCAGAGGGAAACACAGAGGAACAACGTTGTGTAGTAATACAAATATCACTAAAGTTCATTAGCTCTGATACCAAAGTACAAAGACATATAAAGATTGTATTTCAAATTATATATTTTTGTCTATTTTGTGCCCAGCCATCGTCTCCATGTTCGTTTCATTGGTTCAACACAATGCAGTATGTGTCCACAGTAGTCCATTAATATGACAGCACACAAGAGTCTGCAATTTGAGTCTGCTTGTCTTCGCTTCAAAGCCTGTCATTGGATCATAAGATAAATAAAATGGTCTTCTGTCTTCATATTTAACACTGTTGACAGGAGTGGTCATGTCTTCTAATTAGGCAGGCTTTTACTCAGTCATCAATCATTTTCAAGTCATAACAATAAATTATAGTTTATTGCACTGCAAAAAAGCCAATATATATAATTATTGACCCATTGTTTATGTTGAAGCCAGTGACTGATGACACATTAGGCAACATTGGTTACAGCTCTATTAAAGATAAGAAGAAGGAGCTGTACACAAATAAGAATGTACATTTACTCAAAAAAGTATAAGATAAGAAAAGATAGTGCTTTATTGATCCCAATTTGGGAAATGTTTGTGTTGCAGCAGCATAAAAAGACATGGCATTGTACAATCACAATTGAAAGACAAGAAATAAACAAGAAAGTAGAAAATATACATGTTGAATTTGAAAATTAACAATAACAGGATATAAAGCAAGGTATTATATATACTGTGGGGCAAAAAAGTATTTAGTCAGCCACCAATTGTGCAAGTTCTCCCACTTAAAAAGATGAGAGAGGCCTGTAATTTTCATCCTAGGTACACTTCAACTATGAGAGACAAAATGGGGGGAAAGAATCCAGGAAATCACATTGTAGGATTTTTTATTAATTAATTGGTAAATTCCTCTGTAAAATAAGTATTTGGTCACCGACAAACAAACAAGATTTCTGGCTCTCACAGACCTGTAACTTCTTCTTTAAGAGCCTCCTCTGTCCTCCACTTGTTAACTGTATTAATGACACCTGTTGGAACTCGTTATCAGTATAAAAGACACCTGTCCACAACCTCAAACAGTCACACTCCAAACTCCACTATGGCCAAGACCAAAGAGCTGTCAAAGGACACCAGAAACAAAATTGTAGACCTGCACCAGGCTGGGAAGACTGAATTTGCAATAGGTAAGCAGCTTGGTGTGAAGAAATCAACTGTGGGAGCAATTATTAGAAAATGGAAGACATATAAGACCACTGATAATCTCCCTCGATCTGGGGCTCCACGCAAGATCTCACCCCGTGGGGTCAAAATGATCACAAGAACGGTGAGAAAAAATCCCAGAACCACACGGGGGGACCTAGTCAATGACCTGCAGAGAGCTGGGACCAAAGTAACAAAGGCTACCATCAGTAATACACTACGTCGCCAGGGACTCAAATCCTGCAGTGCCAGACGTGTCCCCCTGCTTAAGCCAGTACATGTCCAGGCCCATCTGAAGTTTGCTAGAGAGCATTTCGATGATCCAAAAGAGGATTGGGAGAATGTCATATGGTCAGATGAAACCAAAATAGAACTTTTTGGTAAAAACTCAACTCGACGTGTTTGGAGGAGAAAGAATGCTGAGTTGCATCCAAAGAACACCATACCTACTGTGAAACATGGGGGTGGAGACATCTTGCTTTGGGGCTGTTTTTCTGCAAAGGGACCAGGACGACTGATCCGTGTAAAGGAAAGAATGAATGGGGCCATGTATCGTGAGATTTTGAGTGACAACTTCCTTCCATCAGCAAGGGCATTGAAGATGAAACGTGGCTGGGTCTTTCAGCATGATAATGATCCCAAACACACCGCCCGGGCAACGAAGGAGTGGCTTCGTAAGAAGAATTTCAAGGTCCTGGAGTGGCCTAGCCAGTCTCCAGATCTCAACCCCATAGGACATGGAGATCTGCATTGAGGAATGGGCCAAAATACCAGCAACAGTGTGTGAAAACCTTGTGAAGACTTACAGAAAACGTTTGACCTCTGTCATTGCCAACAAAGGGTATATAACAAAGTATTGAGATGAACTTGTGTTATTGACCAAATACTTATTTTCCACCATACTTTGAAAATAAATTCTTTAAAGATCAGACAATGTGATTTTCTGGATTTTTTTTTTCTCATTTTGTCTCTCATAGTTGAGGTATACCTAGGATGAAAATTACAGGCCTCTCATCTTTCTAAGTGGGAGAACTTGCACAATTGGTGGCTGACTAAATACCTTTTTGCCCCACTGTACATAAGTATGTGACAGATATTAAATATTAAGGCGAGACACCCCAGGTGAATAGGGTAATCTTTTTAACTTAAAAGTATCAGCTAGAAATGTATCTTACAATAAGGCAATTGTTTTTTGTATTACAAGTTTTCTAAAATAGCATGTTTAAATATGCAAATTACCCATTATCTCATTAAATATGCACATATTTTAACACATTTCAGGAATCGAAATCTGAACTTTGGATAAAGCCAGGTTCAAAATTCTTGTTTCATTTTGTAGTCATATTAGTATCTAAGGCTTTTACAGAAGGGATATTGGATATCTCTTTGTATCACTCCATAAATCAGAAAATACTGTCAACAGCCCTAAAATATCAATTTTCGCCATGTTTTTAGGTATACAATGTTGTATAATTCAGGCTATGAATGATATATGAGCAAACCCTTCTGTAAAAGCCTTCATAATATTGATAGGAATATAACTGGAAGCTTTGGTGTATCTACGTGCTACTGAATTTGACATTTCGAACTCAGAGTAGGAGAAAAAACTGAGGCGCTAGCTAAACCCTCCTGTTCTCTGGATGATAGCTTGCGCATCGACACACTCCGTGAAGGTATTTCATGTTCGGGGTCATTTGTTTTTTGTATAACCTTGCTTCGTGCAAGTGACAATTGTTGTCGTCTTCTCTGTGAACGTTATCTTCGCCGTTCTTCTGCCATTTTGAGATTTCAATTTCTAGCGGAAAGCTAACCAGGAAGTATTTCAGCACACCACGTGACGCATCTGAACGAATCACGTTGTCAGAAATTGACACCAGCCAATGAGATTTTGTTTCTTGGTTTAAGACCCCTTTGTGCTTTCACGATTGGTTGCTGATACAAAGGAAATGACCATATTTGGATCCGATGAGATTGTGCAGGAGAGACGGAGCTTTCCAGCAATACCTCTGATGACATGGTGCACACAGCGGTCGCGGTACTTTATGTTACGTTAGAATCATAGACTGTATATATAAATGGACGTAGTGTCCGTGACATCACCCATAGGATTCTGCAGAGTTGCCGTTAAGACCTTAGTAGGCGGAGTCGGCCACTAACGGCTCGACTGTGACGTCGGAGTCTAATCCCGGTCCCTGGTCCAAATAAGGGCAAAGAGGCGGAGCCGAGGCGGGACCTGCTGCCTCCGAACTGGAAGTAAACAGAGCTAGCTCAGGCTAAGAAGCTAAGCGAACATGAAATACATGCATACCAAGTTACTGCTAACAGTGTAGTTCCCCTATATAAACGTTACATTCATAATCAAATGAGACAATCTGCAAGAGAATTAGCTATATTTTGTTATTCTTAATGCTTGTCATTCATACGTTGAGAAAAGACGGACTCCACCGCCCGGACCTAACGGAGCCGCAGTGGGCTAGCTCCGGGACGCCGGCTGGAGCTAGCCCCCTGCGGCTCCGTTAGCTCCGGCGGCCACCACTGGGATAATTGGGTCCCCTATTAACATTTGCTCCCGTTTAGCATTATGGGCGTCATAGCCATAGACTATAAAAGTCTTACCCAAGGCTGAATCATAAACTAAAATGTATATGTATGCATAAAGGGTTACGTCCTTAGCTGGCTAATAAGTAACAAGCTAAGCTACCAAGCACACAAACACCTGCGAACGGGGTTAACATGTATAATATTATCATTTTAGACTTCTTGGAAGTTCTGTTAGTACATTCAAGCGCACAGCACGACATTTTAATTGTCTGGTATTTGTAACAATATTCCCTAAAAGGCACAATCACCACGAACACGGCTAAAGCTAAAGGGTCAAGTACAGTACTATGACTAACTAACGTTGTAGCCTCTATGGTTGTAGCCTAGCAGAGTGGACAAGTTGCTGTTAGCTGACAGTGAGGCATGTACGTGTCCACCAAAGTGACCACGCCCTAATTTATGCAAAAACTTTAAGACCTAATATAAATAAAAGGGTCGTGTTAGAAAACAATTCACACACAGATTCATAAGCATGAAGGTGGAATCTAACTATATCGATAATAATATTTATTGCATCCATGAGTAGAAACATGTTTTTCTCTGCTGTAAAGTTGGGCATTTTAACATGGGGGTCTATGCAAATTGCTCCTTTCTGCAGCCAGTCCCTAGCGGCCCATGTATGAACTGCAGTGTGTGGCACTTCCGTATTGGCGTCCCGGCTGTTCCCCAGAGTTTGCCACTTGGTTAGAATGCTAGGAGAAATCTACAGATGCAAATAGACAAACTATAGTCAAATAAACACTTAAATGTGTATTTTGTACTTTTTCCTTCCAAAAGCCTGAAAGAAAACATGTTATAGAAATCAAAATAGCACAACATCTCAAAATTGACCAGTACTTGAAAAACAATATTTTTGCCTGCCGTGTCTCGTCTTAAACATTATATAAATGTAAAATGTCCAGTCTGATTTTATTTGAAAAACTATGGAGCAGAGACTTCTCTGCCAGCCAGAGGTGATTTGTTGTATATGAACCACATTTAAACATTTGGACCAGATCTCTCAAACATTTACACGCAGATTATTATCATTATTATGAGTTTTAAAGAACCCTATAACGAGTTGCACTCCCCATGCACTTAAGTCAAGATAAAAGAAACACAAACAGGACTGAATTTGATGTTGGTTTATCTTGTGTGTGGAAGACCTGTGTATTGCATTGTGTTTACATGAGCCTCTAAATTGCTTTCTGCTTGTGTGTTAGTCCTTCTAGAAAGGTGCAACCGTCTGTGTGTGTGTGTATGTCCATATTACACATTGTGCTGTTTAGGTGTGTATAAACTCTGTCTGTGTATGCTTGTTTTGGTTTGTACCTGCCCTTTGTTTATGTGTCCATGTATGCCTTTCTGCCTTTTCAGGATGTTGCTTTTCATTGTTTTGTTTTTGTGTGTGTACTTTTTGCCTTTTCCTCTAAGGTTTTTTTCTGTAAGGTTAATTGCTGCTGAATTCCATCTTGACAATAGTGGGAAGGAAGAGGGAGATTGGAGAATGGGAAGCAAAGTGACTTTGCCCTTGAATATTTCTTCGATTTTTAGCCATGGCAATTAACAAAGGGAGTTTATTTTCTTCTGCTGTTTGCAGCTAGAAATAATATCTTAAGCATTCTAGCAAGTCCTTAGATCAAATAATCCTAGGGCACAGAACATTAGCCTTTGGTGTTAAATGTGTTTTTCTAGGGTTTACTGTGGCTGTCGCATTACTGTGTGAATGGGTTTCATTAAAGTCAAGGGTTTGGTGAGTGTGAGAGACCAACCTAATGTGAGAGGTGTGCCAAGCAGAGGGCTGAGGAAAGGCTGGTGGGAAGAAAAGAAAGGACGCAGGGGGAAATTTTCCTTTTAGGAATTAAATAATTACCTGTTGGAAAACATCAGCCCCCTCATCATAGTCCACCACCGTGAAGAAGAGCTTGTTGGAGAAAGCAGATGAGTAACGCCACGAGTTTGCAAGGACCTGGTACTCCTCATTGGCCTGCCTAGAACAATAAGAAACACAAATCTGATGAAAGAAAGGCAAAATAAAACAACTCCATGTTTGAAATCTACATTTAAGTCTAATTTACTCTTTGAGACAAATCATTCCAATCTTCAAAAAAGTAATTATTCATTTCTTATTCACAAAAAACAATTGTATCATGAATTGCACACTTGGAGGCAGATGATGCATGTATTGCTATCAGAATTGAACCAATACTGTGGCAGCCAAAAGAGAAAATGAGAAAAAATGGAAGTCTGCAGGAAGCTAGAGATCCAGGATGTCTGTGCGCTGATTGCAACGAGAAAAACAAGGAAGAACAACAAAATAATATGGAGGAAGAAATTATTGAGCAAACGAAAGCTGCAGAGAATTGGAGGAACATTTGTACATAAATTATTTTGATTCCTCCTCTTGATATTTTCCTCGCCCTGTATCTGTGAGGCATCGCAGCATCTCTCCGGTCACGGCTTTGAAAACTGAAACGGTGCATTTATCGCTGGAGCAAGAGCTGATTTGCCTCTGATGAATGCTTTTTGTTGCAAAGCTATATACAATGTGAGCTAGTAGAGGAAAAACGGGTTCAATCCATCAATCAATCAATCAATGTTTATTTATATAGCCCAATATCACAAATGTTACATTTGTCTCAGTGGACTTCACAGTTTGTACAGAATATCAGTATGACAATACGACACCCTCTGTCCTTAGACCCTCACATCGTACAAGGAAAAACTTCAGAAGAAAACCCACAGTTTAAAGGGGAACATGGGAGAAACCTCAGGGAGAGCAACAGAGGAGGGATCCCTCTCCCAGGACGGACAGACGTGCAATAGATGCCGTGTGTAAATTGAAAAGATAATACATTTGCAACATAGGTAGTCCAAATGTTTGGAAATGCATGTGTGTATAATAGGAAGATGAATCCACGAGGATATCCATCCAGGACCTATGATCCAGGACCACAGCCATGACTCAAGATCCAGGGCTCGTGATGCAGGACACAGGACCACAGGATCATCCATGACTCCGGATCCCAGTGTATATAGACACCAAAAAGAAAGACATTTGGGGAAGCTGGGTTAATCGGAACATGAGAGTACACCGGTATAGACAGAGAGAAGGAAGAAGTAAGATGTCCCCCATTCAGGCTCTGCACAGTGAATCCAACACATGAATAGCGGCCTAAAAAAACCCCACAAAAAAAAGAAATCACCACAAAAACAGAAGGTGAAAAAGAGCAGAGACAAGAGAGAGGGGCAAAGAACAAGACTGCACTCCACTCAGAAAAGATGCAGTCAGAAAATGGGGCTGAAAAGAGAGAAGATCTGATTCCTGCATTCTTGACGGTGTCTCCCTTTTGAAGAAGACATACTTCTCTATCCTATAGCATAGTGGTCTTTATGACATGTGAAGATACTACATTTGCCTTTTACCAGAACCTCATTGCATCTATTATATTCTCATGGTGTTGTTATTTTAATCAGGCATGATCAGTCTAGTCTATCACCTCCTACACGACAAGATAAACACCTAAACGTCTCCTTTTCATATTATCTCCCTCATACATGTCTCTAATATTAGCTATACGTCTCTTCCTTCTGCTAAAATTCACTTTGACATTGATTCTTACGTCAACTGCCTGCTTTAATGAGAGGGAAATGATGTGTTTTATGCGGTGACGTTACATTGTTATCTTTGCAGCTAATGTTAGGATGTTCTGTTTGAAGTGTCTACCGTTTCAAAAGTCACCCGAGATGAAGTTGAAACTCAGGCCGGCAGACTGACCGGGGATTACAAGGATGCTCATCAGTATAGTAAGCACTACACTGTGCTGGAGTTGTCAACATGTCATGGGAAATTGTTGTAACTGTCCTGAGAGTCCATGTTATTTATTTACCGTTCATTTAGGTTCGGACAACTGTCCTAATCCTTTAGTTTTGAAATGTCCACAAAAAACAAACAAATACAACACACTTTATTTTTAAAGAAGTCAGACATGTAGATATTGTGTTATTTTATTAAACACTATCAGAATATTTAAAGATGAGCACATTTAAACGATAGACATTATTATTGTAACCTTCATTAATACATCATTGTTCTTTTCTTAGTAAATTCCTCAAGCCCAACCAGTCTAACTACTGTATGTGTTCCACAAATTCAACTCATTATCTCGCTTTGGTAACATTGCTTTTAAAGTCATCTTATTTATGTGAGCATCACAACCAACCACTCAGCGTATCCATCACATCGAGGCAACATGAATTAATAAGGACTTGAATGGTTTAAAAGATGACAGACTTTTTGTTATTTATTCTGCTAATGAGCATGCTACAAGTTGCTTTGAACTCCAACATTTATACTTTTTTGTATGACATTTTTGGACCAACATAAATGATACATGTACAGTAAAGCAGGGTTCATACACTTTTTCACCAATGATTTTCCATGACCTTTACCTCAATTTCCATGACCAAAGAAATTACTCTGTCCTAGCAGTACCACTGAAACATTTTTATTTGAACATGGAACAGGAAAATAAGGTCTGCATATGAAACATATTGTGCCTATCTAAAACAAATCAAATAGTAGGCTTACTAGCTTCTACACGCTAAAGCAACTAAAATCTCTCACCAGCAAAATACCTCGACAGTTAAATACCATTTTACGTTTCATTACTATACAGTATTTATGATCATTATAGTATTACTATTTTGGCGATTAGATAAAATATAAATTATATTTGATGCAACTTTAGTTACATTTCCATGACTTTTCCAAAACTTTGGGAAAATATTGTTTTCTATAACCTTTCCAGGGCCTGGAATTAGCATTTTGAATTTCCATGACTTTTCCAGGTTTTTAATGACCGTAAGAACCTGAGTAAGGTTGTGAGTATACTGCTGTGTACTTATTATGTCTCCTTGTTTTTTTACATTTCCTTGTGTTTTCTTTATGTTTTTTGTAAATAATATATATTATTTATTTCCTTATGGTCATATTCAGAATAGAGTTTGTTTAGTGCAGCAGTTTAAATTAAAAGTGTGTGATTGTCTAAGCGATCTCTCAACTGTTGCATCACTTTGCTGCCGTAATTTTCTGCAGCCATCTGTCACAAAAACCATAAATGACATGCTTACAAATTGCCTACTAAGAATTACAATGTATTATGGAACTGGGAGGAGTAATGTTGAAGTGAGGACCTCTATTATTATTCATTTTCATCTAAAAATATGATATTTTTCAGGGCCTGATAGTCTTCTTAACATAGACACTCAGGTCACCTTCTAAAAAAAGTCTCCCATTTAGCTGACGCTTTTATCCAAAGCGACTTAGAATAAGTGCATTCGACCAGGAAGACACAACCTTGAAGAAAACAGAATCATATAAGTACATCAGGTTTCATAGACATTACATTGAGCTGACGCTTTTATCCAAAGCGACTTACAATAAGTGCGTTCGACCAACAAAATACAAACTTGAAGAAAACAGAATCATATAAGTACATCAGGTTTCATAGAGCAAAAACATTTCAAGTGCTACTCAACTGGCTTTAGGTAAGCCAGTCCTTTATTAGTATATAAGTGCTTTGTTAATAGTTCTATTGCTCGAAGTGGAGTCGAAAGAGATGAGTTTTGGGAGAATTTAGGAAGGTTGAAGACCAGACGAGCCGCTGAATTCTGGATGAGCTGCAGAGGTCGGATGGCACATGCAGGTAGACCAGCCAGGAGGGAGTTGCAGTAGTCTAGGCGTGATGTGACGAGAGCCTGGACCAGAACCTGCGTTGTTTTCTGGGTCAGCTGGGCACGTATCCTCCTGATGTTGTAAAGCGTGTATCTGCAGCAACGAGTTGTAGCAGCGATGTTTGCAGTGAAGGACAGTTTGTTATCTAGGATCACACCCAGATTCCTTGCAGTCTGAGTCGGGGAAACAACAGAGGTGCCGATGTTGATTGTTAGGTGGGACAATCTTTTCCCGGAAGGAAAAGCAGTTCAGTCTTGTCAAGGTTGAGCTTGAGGTGATGAGCAGACATCCACTGAGAGATGTCAGCTAGACAAGCAGAGATCCGTGCGACGAGCTGGGTCTCTGAGCGGGGAAAGGACAGGATTAATTGGGTGTCGTCGGCGTAGCAGTGGTATGAAAAACCATGCGGGTTAATGACAGATCCGAGTGAGTTTGTGTACAAGGAGAAGAGGAGCGGACTAAGAACAGAGCCCTGAGGGACCCCTGTAGTTAATTGACAAGGGTCGGACTCTGACCCTCTCCAAGTAACTCTGTAGGTGCGGTCTTTGAGGTATGAGAAGATGAGGGAAAGTGCAGAGCCTGAAACTCCAAGTTCTTGGAGAGTGCGAAGGAGGATCTGATGATTCACCGTGTCGAATGCAGCAGACAGGTCCAAAAGGATGATGACAGAGGAGAGGGAGGCTGCTTTAGCAGAGTGCAGTTCCTCAGTGACAGCAAGGAGGGCAGTTTCTGTGGAGGGACCTGCCTTGAAACCAGACTGGTGCGGATCCAGAAGGTTGTTCTGATGGAAATAACAGGAGAGTTAAGAGACAAACATTTCAAGTGCTACTCAACTGGCTTTAGATAAGCCAGTCCTTTGTTGGTATATAAGTGCTTTGTTAGTAATTCTATCGCTCGAAGTGGAGTCGAAAGAGATGAGTTTTCAGTCTGCGCTAGAAGGTGTGTAAGCTATCTGCTGTCCTGATTTCAATGGGGAGCTCATTCCACCATTTTGGAGCCAGGATAGTAAACCCACGTGTTTTTGCTGATGGGAACTTGGGTCCCCCTCGCAGTGAGGGTGCAGCGAGCCGTTTGGTTGATGCAGAGCGGAGTGCACGTGCTGGGGTGTACAGTTTAACCATGTCCTGGATGTAGGAAGGGCCAGATCCATTTGCAGCATGGTACGCAATTACCATTGTCTTGAAGTGGATTCTAGCAGTTACCGGAAGCCAGTGGAGGGAGCGGAGGAGCGGCGTGGTGTGGGAACATTTTGCAAGGTTAAATAGAGTATCGATTGATTACATACTCACAGTATTTTTTCCAGTTAGTTTAGCAACACTATACAATATTAATAATAAACATCGACACAGTTCTGACTTGGTGTCTAGCATAACTTGGGGACAACTGATAGGATTATGAAAAGCAATATTTACTTTCTTTTGAAGGAAAATAAAATCTTTTTTTTGGAATATGCAAATCTTAGATACAAATCTCAAAGCTTACATAAATAGATTTATATTTCCCCCCAACCCATTATTGACCTTAATGAGGGCATCTGCCAATTAGATAGGAATAAGTAGTCCGGCTCCTTGTTTTAAAAAGGGAGAAAAATAGCTTCTGGGATAAAAAGATTAACTCGGATAGCTTTTGCATCCGTGTGTGTATTTGCAGTTATACCAATAAAGAAAATATGAAGTTTGAATTAAGGAGCATTGCAATGAAAAAAAAGAAATGTGTCCATCTGTTGTGTTACTACTGTGATGATTATGTGTTTGCCTTTCCAGACTCAAGACGTGTCATTTTCCACACCTCAACTTTGAGTCACAAACCTGGTTTTTATGGAAGTCGGTTTGTTCATACAGAAGCAAACAACTCAAACTTAGTCACATAATAACAGAGAGAGACATTGATTTGTGAGAAAGCAAAAACATATTTATTTCTAAACGAGCCACACTTGTATTGCAACCTTGCCTATGCAGAGTCCCAAAGCACTACTAAGGCCTAAATATAAATGTGAGAAAGGAGATTGACAGTAAATATAATTAAAAAAATCAAAGCAAGCAAGTAAAAATAAAACCCAAAAAGGATAGTGCTGAATGTAACTCGAGTGACCCTGAGGATAGTCGATTCCATGTATGTACAGTGGGGCAAAAAAGTATTTAGTCAGCCACCAATTGTGCAAGTTCTCCCACTTAAAAAGATGAGAGAGGCCTATAATTTTCATCCTAGGTATACCTCAACTATGAGAGACAGAATGAGAAAAAAAAAATCCAGAAAATCACATTGTCTGATTTTTAAATAATTTATTTGCAAATGATGGTGGAAAATAAGTATTTGGTCAATAACAAAAGTTAATCTCAATATTTTGTTATATACCCTTTGTTGGCAATGACAGAGGTCAAACGTTTTCTGTAAGTCTTCACAAGGTTTTCACACACTGTTGCTGGTATTTTGGCCCATTCCTCCATGCAGATCTCCTCTAGAGCAGTGATGTTTTGGGGCTGTCGCTGGGCAACACGGACTTTCAACTCCCTCCAAATATTTTCTATGGGGTTGAGATCTGGAGACTGGCTAGGCCACTCCAGGACCTTGAAATGCTTCTTACGAAGCCACTCCTTCGTTGCCCGGGCGGTGTGTTTGGGATCATTGTCATGCTGAAAGACCCAGCCACGTTTCATCTTCAATGCCCTTGCTGATGGGAAGGAGGTTGTCACTCAAAATATCACAATACATGGCCCCATTCATTCTTTCCTTTACACGGATCAGTCGTCCTGGTCCCTTTGCAGAAAAACAGCCCCAAATCATGATGTTTCCACCCCCATGTTTCACAGTAGGTATGGTGTTCTTTGGATGCAACTCAGCATTCTTTCTCCTCCAAACACGTCTAGTTGAGTTTTTACCAAAAAGTTCTATTTTGGTTTCATCTGACCAAATGACATTCTCTGAATCCTCTTCTGGATCATCTAAATGCTCTCTAGCAAACTTCAGACGGGCCTGGCCATGTACTGGCTTAAGCAGGGGGACACGTCTGGCACTGCAGGATTTGAGTCCCTGGCGGCGTATTGTATTACTGATGGTAGCCTTTGTCACTTTGGTCCCAGCTCTCTGTAGGTCATTGACTAGGTCTCCCTGTGTGGTTCTGGGATTTTTGCTCACCGTTCTTGTGATAATTTTGACCCCACGGGGTGAGATCTTGCGTGGAGCCCCAGATCGAGGGAGATTATCAGTGGTCTTCTATGTCTTCCATTTTCTAATAATTGCTCCCACAGTTGATTTCTTCACACCAAGCTGCTTACCTATTGCAGATTCAGTCTGCCCAGCCTGGTGCAGGTCTACAATTTTGTTTCTGGTGTCCTTTGACAGCTCTTTGGTCTTGGCCATAGTGGAGTTTGGAGAGTGACTGTTTGAGGTTGTGGACAGGTTTCTTTTATACTGATAACAAGTTCAAACAGGTGCCATTAACACAGTTGACCAAATACTTATTTTACAGAGGAATTTACCAATTAATTCATTAAAAATCCTACAATGTGATTTCCTGGATTCTTTCCCCCCATTCTGTCTCTCATAGTTGAAGTGTACCTAGGATGAAAATTACAGGCCTCTCATCTTTTTAAGTGGGAGAACTTGCACAATTGGTGGCTGACTAAATACTTTTTTGCCCCACTGTACATGCTGAATGTAACTCTAGTGACCCTGAGGATAGTCGATTCCCTGTATGTACATGCTGAATGTAACTCTAGTGACCCTGAGGATAGTCGATTCCCTGTATGTACATGCTGAATGCAATCTGAACAAAAGGTTATGTTTGTTTTCAACATTCTATGGGGGAGAGTAAAGTGTGCATGCTATCATAAAACAGGTAAACAGGTAAACAACAATGTCTACATAAAAACGTGAGTTTGTCTAAATAGCTAACTTACTCCTGCGTTTACTACATTCTCTCACTTTTTGTCCTGATCCATTTATATAAAAACCTGTCTGAAAATGAGCTGATCAGATTTTGGCCACTTTATGATGTCATAACGAGTGTTTGGCTTGTGTAACCATTAGCCAATAACCAACCAAGGTACCCCCCCCCCCACCACCTTATCACCTGAATCTCCTCCTAGAGCACCATTATGTTCTTATTAACCAAATATCTCTCAGAGGGGAGTGGGGAGGGGCTCCTTGTTTTCATCTAAAGTAACAGACAGAGAATCAGCACTTTTGAAACAGGGCTGAAACAGAGGGGATTATGGGATGCTGCGATGCACAATTTGTTTGGTATTTCAGGCCAAACACTTCAGAGACATGTTTTGTATATATTTGAGACCTATAATATATTGATGAAAAGAGTATAAGGGGACCTTTAATGTAATGATCTGCTATGAACAACGAGACCTGAACATCCGATGGTGGTTCTCATAACTGCACTGACACATCTCAAACAGCTTCAGGACCACGGAAAGCTCCACACGCAATATGAAAACCAGTGCTGTGTGCAGAGCTGTCCGTGGTCCTGAAATACTGGGATTGTCAGGAAGTTAGCTGGATTCAAATATGAATTAAATGAAACTCTAAACGTCAATGAAACTTCTAATCTTGTATTGGCATGTTTGACCCTGACATGATGCAAGTCTGCTTTTGTAAATAAAATCAAATGTAAAGCTTGCTACCGGGATATTGGGAACATCTCCTGATGTATGAAATGCTTTGAGTTTTCAAGTGTGAAAGTAGGTCTTGTTGGCCTTGTTCTGTGGAATGTATTCAACCCCTTTGGAAGTACGGCAGGCTGTAATTCCTTTGATCCAAATGTCAACGTGACCCAGAGGTTGTTGTTATATAATGCTGTTTTCTGTGTTTCCAGAGGTGTGCAAGAGAATGTGTGTATGTGGAAGGAAAGTACATGAAATATCAGATGAGTTCTAGGACATCTGTGCTTGTGTGTTTGATTCTTCTTAGAAGCAGAGAGGGATGGCTATTAAAGCAGGGGGAATGCAGATTATGGCCTGAGTGAGGTGCAT
The DNA here is from genome assembly GCA_902827135.1 of Harpagifer antarcticus. NCBI lineage: Eukaryota > Metazoa > Chordata > Actinopteri > Perciformes > Harpagiferidae > Harpagifer > Harpagifer antarcticus. The sequence goes on from CADEHL010000848.1 coordinate 947,156, forward strand.
TGATCGTGCGCGTGTGTGTGTGTATACCTGCAGACAGAGCACTGCCTCTGAGGCTGCAGGGCGGTGAACATGACGATGACTGAGTAGTTCCTGGGCGGGGCCTTGACGAAGCGACGGAACTTGTCCCCGTTCATCCGGACGACGGAGCGCCGAGAGGACCACTCCATCATCTGGTCCACCTTCTCCGACAGCAGGTTCTGAATAAAACACACAAGGAAAAGGGCAATGAGGAAAATGCATATGTGACCCGCTCTATCGAAATTATGAATGTAAGAGTATAGTAATCATAGATAACACGGCAGGGTCCATTACAGTTTGTTTTCATCCGATTTCAATTAAACAAAGTCTTGGCTTTCAGAATATTAAACTTTTTTAAATATATATTAAATATTTGGAGTACGAAAACAATCCTGATATCATTAGAAAGCTAGGAATCTCCTCTTTCCAACAGTGTATACAAATCAAAATGTGTCTTCGGGTCAATGCGACTGATTTCGATGGAGCAGGTCACATATCATTAAGACCTTAGATTCAAACAGGAATATTACTCCTTTGAGTCCAACAGAGTTAAGCGACAGCAGATTTTAAAAAGGAATTTAGATTATTTGAAATGTAAGAAACTCTTTAGTTGGAATGCCACCAAGTACATTACATTTGTCTTCCGACTTGTTTGTGCAGCTTTATTAACTACATTTCAAACAGAAATGTCAAATGTGTTATTATTATCAAGTGTTGTAAATGAGCATATAAACATACAAAGACAGTTTTAAATATGATACATTATTCGATTGATATTCCCCAAAAATATTAATGTTACATATTATTACAATTAATGGTGGGGTAGGTAATTTTGGAGAAACCAGCTCGAGTGGCTAGAATTTGAAAATACACAACCGGAAAAAAATCTGCCACTTCCTCACAGAGCCCCTCCTCCAACACACACGAACGTGCACATGACCAATGAGGGCACGAGATAAGTTTGTGCACAGATGGAAGGCTGACAGGCAGGTAGGCCATCCAGTTATGCTGGTGCCGGCTCAGATGATTGGTCGTGCTTTTTACAGTACTACAGCTTCCACAGGTGACATTATTTTATGGATCTTTTGTCAAAGCACTTCAAATATTCATTGCTATCGGGATGTTAAGAGCATTCCATGGAATATAACAAAAAGTGTATCTCGAGCCGGTTTCTCAAACTTACCTACCCCACCTTTAAGCTCAAGATAGAAAATATAAAGATACTTTAGGTAGAAATAGTTGCTAATATATAAAGAGGAATACTTTTACTCATATTCATGTAACTCCCATAATGCTGCAGTTCCATACTGTGGCATTACTACTTTTAATAATATGTATTCTGCTATCGCTCCTGTCATAGGAGAAAAAGCCCCAAAGAGAAGATGAAAGACATGATTTAACATTCTGAAAAAATGACCCGTCGGCACAATAATATCACCCAGCTTGCCACAGAATACATAAAAGTCCTTGATTTGGTTTTGCCCTAAAACTTGCCCTAAATTATTTGTAATACATTCCAACTATTCAATGACCAGCGAGGAGCTGTACTTGATATGATGGCTGCTTTGAAAAGTCCAAGGCTCGTACACATCAAAGTGTTTCTGAATGCCAGTTCCTGAATCATGATTTTTAAATAGGCTGACTCTTGGCCTGTTGTGACTAATGGTATTCAAACAAAGAAATACAACATACCTAACCATTATTAATAAAGAAGGATCTCTGGCTTCACAGAGTGTGTGTGTGTGTGTGTGTGTGTGTGTGTGTGTGTGTGTGTGTGTGTGTGTGTGTGTGTGTGTGTGTGTGTGTGTGTGGAGTTCTCAGCAGGACACTGCTTATTACCCAATAGCATCATGTTTGCTCGAATTGAACTCTGAACTGATGAATGATGAAATACTGACTCTGCTGATTAAACACTTGTTGTTTTCCAGCTCATCAAACTGTACAGCAAGAAATCAGTACGAGAAACATGTTTACATTTAAAATCATTCAAAATCAACTTATTGTCTCTATTGAATAAGAGAGGTAGCTACTTTCGTAAAAAAGCAGAGAAGAGTAAGACTTGTACCCACCAGTAGAGAGAGGACATTAGCGACAGATGTATGAATGGTTTCAATTCCAGACAAACACAATGCTACTCTTAACGTTGATAAAGGCTAGACGCTGAACGAGCTCGATTTTGCTGAACAAGTAATAAGCATAGCAGTGAACATAAATATGTGCATATTGTGCACACATTATTTGTTGGTTCTACATCAATTATTAAAATGTTTTGCTCACTGAGCAAGCAGAGTTGATAGTTTCAACACAATTCATTCGTCTCGCTCTCAGTTGCCAGACAACATATGCAGCCGGTCTGGATTGAACAGAAGGGAATTTGATGCAGGGCTCGAGTGCAGCACAGAAGAGTGGCTTTCTGAGATTGCACTTTACACCGGCATTGACTTTACACCAGCTATATGGCTAATGCATTGTAGCATGCACAGCGACTTCTCAATATGTTTCTCTACATTCCTCTTTGAATCTATTGGCCATCAAGTAGACAGTAGCTAAATAATTTAACACTGCGTCGTACTCCTACTGCTAATCGAGCACAACATCTCACTCTCACACACTGACACTAACATACACAAAACAAGACCAGGCTTCAGACACGAAGCAAAGCATTAGATCGAACATATCTCAAGGAAACTGCCTGGAGACAAGCTGAACAAAGACAAGCCAAAAAGAAAATGTGGAGGAGATAAAGAAGAGAATGAGACGGACTATTTTTGCCGTACTGCTTGTTCACTTCACACAATACACACTCCAGCGTTAATGGGCCATGTAAAATGAGAGACGGGATTTACTAAGATAGCACAATGAAGTACAATACAAACACGGGTCACACACACACTGTCTCAGAGTATATGCTCTCGTTTTGGGTGGTTTAAAAAAATAATTGATATATAAACAAATATTTATAATTGACTCATCATCCTCAATCTAAGTTTAGGATCAAACATTTTCTTCATATTATATGCTTAATACCTTGTGCTATAACTTCATAACGTTGGTTTTACAGTAAAAAAACATGACTGATGCATTAATAGACATCAATTTTACTCGTAGGAATTAAGTCTCTTTCTGGAAAGTCGACTTTACCAGCAGACGGCAATTTCATTCAGAAAATAAAACATATTCTAATTAAAACTTGATTTAAGAAAAAGAGGGGGAATTAGAAATAAATGACAGTCACTAATGATAATATACTGTCTCAAATAAAAGGTTTAGTTCACATGTTGGTTGAGTTAAACAATATTAGAACATTTAGAAAAATCATTATTGTCTGCATCAAGACATAATGATGCATGTGAACTACCAAATAGTAACATCACTTGTTAGGATGGATTCATGCACAGAGGTATTTAAATGCCGTATGTTAGACCTTCAAGTGACTCCCACACATCAGTGTTATGGCTCCCTCTCTTACTTGACACACACACACAATACATAAGCACCCTGAATGGCCGATGACCATTAAAAACTATTTTTTTCTACCCCACTGAGCACAGGGGGCACTAAAATGAATCACATCTAGGGGGGGTGTGTGTGTGTATATATATAAATAAGATGCAAACATGGTGGGAAGATATTCATTTGCACCCATCTGTATTTCTGTTTGACACACACACACACACACACACACACACACACACACACACACACACACACACACACACACACACACACACACACACACACACACACACACACACACACACACACACACACACACACACACACACACACACACACACACACACACACACACACACACACACACACACACACACACACACACACACACACACACACACACACACACACACACACACACACACACACACACACACACACACACACACACACACACACACACACACACACACACACACACACACACACACACACACACACACACACACACACAGGGCAGCAGACTGTATCAGTAGCACTTTACTGTGGACTGAATAGGCGCATTCACACCGCAGTACTTTTCCCACAAAGGTTCATGTGAACTTAGTTCATGCGAACTCTTTAGTTCGCATGAACTAAGTACAGATCGCGTTCACACCGGAATAAGTCCCTGGGGGGGGATTAGGCAAATGAAGCCGCTGACGTCACTTCTTCTTCTTCTGCTTTGGGTTTACTGGCAGGCTACAAACCACTTCACGGCGTATACTGCCACCCGGAGTCCCCGGCCGGAAGTCCCCGGAGTTGGGGAAGGCTTCAGTAGAAGCTGCTGGGACTCCCAGCAGCTTCTACTGAAGCCTTCCGAGTAAATCGCCAGAACGCCGACACCTCCTCATCTCCACCGCTCCCATGTTTTATTTTGTGTTGCCATAAGTTAGTCTCTGCGTTTCTGCGCTGGGCTAATGCTAATAACGCTAATGCGAGGATAATAAAATGGCGGCTTCACAAAACCTTTTGGGAGTTTTAGGGGGCGTGGTTTGCAATCCGCCCAGCCAATCAGAAATATAGCTCTTTTCTCACAAAAGAGCCGCTCGAAAGTCCCTGCTCTCTAGCAGGGACTTTCGAGCGGGTAAAAAGGTTCACATGAACTACTTTTAGTACCGGCTCTTTTTGGTGTGAACGCGATAAAAGAGTTCTCATGAACTAAGTTCGCATGAACCTTTGTGGGAAAAGTACCGCAGTGTGAATGCGCCTAATCTCTCTCGAGTTCCCCATTTCCTCTCATTCGCCTTTCTAATTATGTCAATGTATACTTGATCTTTGTAAGTCTTTTCTCTTTTTTTCCATTTTGTAAGTCTTTTCTCTTTTTTTCCATTTTCAATTCATCCTTGACTCCCAGTCCTCCCGCAAGTCACTACAGCAAGCTAAAAGCCATATTATCACTAAATATAGAACAGTGTTTCCCCTACCATTGTCTTGGAGCAGCGCCCCGCCAACAGAGCCCCCCGCCCCCCCTGAAATGCAAGGTGTTAACAAAAAAAATATATATACAGTGGGGCAAAAAAGTATTTAGTCAGCCACCAATTGTGCAAGTTCTCCCACTTAAAAAGATGAGAGAGGCCTGTAATTTTCATCCTAGGTACACTTCAACTATGAGAGACAGAATGGGGGGAAAGAATCCAGGAAATCACATTGTAGGATTTTTAATGAATTAATTGGTAAATTCCTCAGTAAAATAAGTATTTGGTCACCTACAAACAAACAAGATGTCTGGCTCTCACAGACCTGTAACTTCTTCTTTAAGAGCCTCCTCTGTCCTCCACTTGTTAACTGTATTAATGACACCTGTTTGAACTCATTATCAGTATAAAAGACAACTGTCCACAACCTCAAACAGTCACACTCCAAACTCCACTATGGCCAAGACCAAAGAGCTGTCAAAGGACACCAGAAACACAATTGTAGACGTGCACCAGGCTGGGCAGACTGAATCTGTAATAGGTAAGCAGCTTGGTGTGAAGAAATCAACTGTGGGAGCAATTATTAGAAAATGGAAGACATACAAGACCACTGATAATCTCCCTCGATCTGGGGCTCTACGCAAGATCTCACCCCGTGGGGTCAAAATGATCACAAGAACGGTGAGCAAAAATCCCAGAACCACAGGCGGGGACCTAGTCAATGACCTGCAGAGAGCTGGGACCAAAGTAACAAAGGCTACCATCAGTAACACACTACCCCTGCTTAAGCCAGTACATGTCCAGGCCCGTCTGAAGTTTGCTAGAGAGCATTTAGATGATTCAGAAGAGGATTGGGAGAATGTCATATGGTCAGATGAAACCAAAATAGAACTTTTTGGTAAAAACTCAACTAGACGTGTTTGGAGGAGAAAGAATGCTGAGTTGCATCCAAAGAACACCATACCTACTGTGAAACATGGGGGTGGAAACATCATGCTTTGGGGCTGTTTTTCTGCAAAGGGACCAGGACGACTGATCCGTGTAAAGGAAAGAATGAATGGGGCCATGTATCGTGAGATTTTGAGTGACAACCTCCTTCCATCAGCAAGGGCATTGAAGATGAAACGTGGCTGGGCATTGAAGATGAACGTGGCTGGGTCTTTCAGCATGACAATGATCCCAAACACACCGCCGGGCAATGAAGGAGTGGCTTCGTAAGAAGCATTTCAAGGTCCTGGAGTGGCCTAGCCAGTCTCCAGATCTCAACCCCATAGAAAATCTTTGGAGGGAGTTGAAAGTCCGTGTTGCCCAGCGACAGCCCCAAAACATCACTGCTCTAGAGGAGATCTGCATGGAGGAATGGGCCAAAATACCAGGAACAGTGTGTGAAAACCTTGTGAAGACTTACAGAAAACGTTTGACCTCTGTCATTGCCAACAAAGTGTATATAACAAAGTATTGAGATGAACTTTTGTTATTGACCAAATACTTATTTTCCACCATCATTTGCAAATAAATTCTTTAAAAATCAGACATTTTCTGGATTTTTTTTTCTCATTCCGTCTCTCATAGTTGAGGTATACCTAGGATGAAAATTATAGGCCTCTCATCTTTTTAAGTGGGAGAACTTGCACAATTTGTGGCTGATTAGATACACATATATAGCACCAAATTGCAACTAATCTATATCTATTGTCACTTTTCACATTGAATATGTGCTCTTTTATTAAATAAACACTTTCATTTTAAGTTGTGAGTGTAGTGTTTTTGACCCTAAGAAACACTGATACATTAATCAATAACGATAATCCACAGCTCCCCTCTCTGCTCCATAGGATTTAAAAAATATATATCCAAATGCCGCCGCCTCCCCCCCCCCCCCGCTCAGGCAGCACCCCCCCAAAGCAGTACACCTAGGGGAAACACTGCAGAATAAAGATGAATACAATGACTTTCAAAGAAAAACATTATAGCAAACAAAGCATCTGCAAACTGAGGCGATTCGATGAGATTAAACCACTGGAGGAGCAGAAACACTTCCGAGTGAGGGGGAAAAGGATCAGGGAAGAGAAAATAAGAAACAGGAAGATGACTCATTGAGTAGAAGGCAGAACTGACTTAGGCACTGATGACCACAGCGCGAGAAGTCATTGAGTGCATGAAGAAGACTGTTTTTTTGTTTTTCTCTGCAAGCCAGTCAGCCGATCAGCCCTCAACCAGCTAGGTATCCCGTCAGTTCATGTATTTAGTTATCAAGGTAGCTAAATAGTAAATCAGTAAACATATGGAAGCCAGTCACTCACACAATCAATTAGTCAACAAAGCAGGCATTAAGCTGCAGAGTAAGTTCACCTGTCAATCAGCTGAGTGCCTCAACAACGCAATTAGCCAAATGAGTATTATCACATCTGACCTGCACTGCATCCAGAGCAAATGGCACTTCCTGCCACCTTACAATTAAGTAAATAAAACATCTCAATCGTATAAGGAGAGCTGTAGCACATGCTCGCAGTAGTGGAGGAATGTTAAGATTTGTACTGTGGCTTCCGGGCAAATCTCTTCTCAAAATCCATGTTGTTGTGAAGAGAAGTGCTTGACCTTGCTCTTCAAACTGTGGTCTACACTTCAGAGAAATCCCAACTGTTACCAGATGTAAGAATCTATTGTGCCACCTAGATTTCTTACATTGATTTTCCCTGACTAGAGGGCAAGAAGTTATTCACTTCACCTTATCTCGAGAGCCATCGGAGAAGTTTGACACAGCAGGTTATAGTTTCATAGGTGGTAATCATGCCATCAGCGATAGAGGCAAAACTAAAAAGGAAGGATGGTTCACACTGCACTCCACACAGGTTTGGAAAAAAGTTACAGTAGAATACAGTGCTAGGAAATGTATGCATGGTAGGGGTGTAACGGTATCCGTATTCGTCCCGTACCGTCACGGTTCGGGCACATGCAGTCACACGGCGAAAACGCCTTTTTTTACGAGTGGGAAAAAAGTCTGCCACTCAGGGCAGTATTACACTATATATAATCCAGGGGGCGGCATTCCGCCTAAAAGCCAGCCGCCCGTAAATAACAAATGAAGAACAAGAACAAAACACAACAAAACGAACACAATACATGAAGAAGAAAAGTTAGCTATGGCGAGTTCACACAACACACAGGAGCTAGAAGACCCACCTGCTTCTTTTGAATCAGCTGTGTGGGAACATTTCGGGTTCCCTGTGGACTACAACAATGATGGGGTGAGAGTTGTGGATCGGACGAGGACGGTGTGTTGGCGTTGTTCAACAGCGGTGCGGTATGCTAGTGGTAACACGTCAAACATGCTCAATCACATCCGAGTCAGTCTCAGTCCCCAGCTAGAGGGTTTTCTCGACGGCAGGTGACATAGTTACCGCCTACAGATCTGCCCTCACTGCTGACAACGTGGACTAACTCATCTTTTTGAAGAAAAACTTGAAAATAGAGTAAAGCTTGAGAACCTTTATTTAGGCATAATGGCCTCACACACTCACGAGTTAATTACACATGTTAGACATTGCTCCTAAAGGTACAGATTTTATTTTGTTTTATATTTATCATTGTATTTATTTTATATTTTGACATCAGGAGATGTTATACAGTTCTGTATTACCTTTTATTGATTGTGATTCAAACACTTTCTTATTATTTATTTTAATATGTTCAAGACATTCTTTTTAGTTGTACAGCTTATTTAACCTTTTTGTTTGACATCAGCTATTATAATATGGCCATCTGAGTGTTACTGTTTGTGGTTTGTTTTTAACTGTGTAATACAGTTAATGATTCCAAATGTTAGAGTTCCTTATTTTCATACCAAAACTTGCACTACTGTTAAAAATAAATAACAGCAAAAAAAAATGATGCATTTGGGACTTTTTTTTTGCTTTTCCTTGTTGTACCGAACCCGTACCGAACCGTGACCCCCAAACCAGGGTATGAACCGAACCGTGACTTCTGTGAACCGTTACACCCCTAATGCATGGTGGCCAGCTTGTTGTTATATTGCTTTACAGTTCCATTGTTGTTGAAACCTAACACCAGCACAGGATATCTAAGTGGTTTGTAGTTACTTGATGGGGACAGCCAAGATGTCCCAGCCAGCCAGGGGGTTGATCGCTGTACCTTCCCCATGAAAGGTTTACAGCATTTGTTCAATCCCCAATCCTTTGCTCCGAGCGGTGTAAACAGAGGTTTATTGTTAAGTGAATGGGTCTCGGCTTTGGCCATCCCGCTCCTATGCAGTTTCCTCCAATTCTCCCATTGAAAGAGGGATTACAGGAAATTGGCTTGGTGTAACAAGGAACAAAGCTCATCGCTCTCTCTCTCTCTCTTACTGACACGCAGACAAAATCACACACACAACCACAGAAAGTATTCTGCCCTTTTAAAAACAAACCGACACGTAACTGACTGAAACGAAACAAATGAGAAAGGAGAGAAAAGCACATTTCTCCTGATTTGGATGTGTTTTTGTTTTTACAGGAAATTAAGTGAAGGATTTAATTAAATAATAGAGAAGGGAGAAGATAACTGAGACGTTAAAGTAAACAGTGTTGATAGAAAAATGTAAATCGGGATTAGAAGGAGCTAAGGAATCCATGAGGGCGAAAGCAAATTAAGCAGAGAAGGAATAGGTTAACTAATATACGGGTGGTCTTTCCATACTGACATTCATAACACAGACATACCCCAATATGTGTATGTAAGCTAGCAGACCATACAAAAACATTGGAGATGTAAGTACACAAACCATCCCACGTTTGAATAGTGTTTTTAAAGTTGCTTGTCAGATGTAGTGTTTCCATTATTCACCTTCATCGACTCAAACTCACATGCTTCCATAGTGACAGATCCAAATTTGTAAGCCAATAATCTGCAATTCCCAAAATATCCTGACTTGTCTGTGGAGGGGTTGGGGGTGGGGATTTGTCAGCTTATCTGTCTAATAACAATTATTTGAAATAAATGCATATTTCCCCTGCCTTTGTCCATGCGTCTTTCTGTCCGTCACCCTCTGGTGAATTATCTATTTATTTATGTTATCTTCTCCACATTAGCACTGGCGGTTATTTCTCCCTCAGTGATGCTTATAGAATATCTAAAGATGTGTCTGTCTTTTATTTTTGCTTACAGATTACAGTTCCTTTCTAAACCTCCCAGGCATGTGGTGATATTTTGAATCTCCTGTAATTTCCTTTCCCGAGGCCGCCTGTCTAAATATTTTGTGTTTGTTGGTTAGGATGTCTGCGAGTTTCATCACGTTAACTTTTTCAGACGGTTTAAATGTTAGGAAGAGACTCATATTGAAGCTGGAATCCAATCTGAAAATGATGGAGAATGAATATGCTTTGCGTGTTGGGCTAGGTTCTCATTATAATACAATTTGCTTTCAGACCACTCACTGAATTAAGACTTGAAAACTGACTGGAATAAAGATTTCTAAATTCTAAGTAAAGATAACATGTTCATCTAAGGCTTTTACTTACTTATATTTCTGGAGTTGCTCTCTACTAGATTTTTTTAAAGCTTTTATTTGTTAATTATATCCGTACAGCATGAGCAAGACAGGTGTTGGGGAGTAAGGGAAGAATAATGCTGCTTCACCACAAACAGAGAAGTTATCCCAGTCATTTAGATCATCAACACACTCATCTATTCTACACTGAACAAAAATATAAATGCAACACTTTTGTTTTTGCTCCCATTTTTCATGAGATGAACTCAAAGATCTAAAACATTTTCTATATACACAAAATAACCATTTCTCTCAAATATTGTTCACAAATCTGAAAAAATCTGTGATAGTGAGCACTTCTCCTTTGCCGAGATAATCCATCCCACCTCACAGGTGTGGCATATCAAGATGCTGATTAGACAGCATGATTATTGCACAGGTGTGCCTTAGGCTGGCCACAATAAAAAGGTGCAGTTTTATCACACAGCACAATGCCACAGATGTCGCAAGTTTTGAGGGAGCGTGCAATTGGCATGCTGACAGCAGGAATGTCCACCAGAGCTGTTGCCTGTGAATTGAATGTTCATTTCTCTACCATAAGCCGTCTCCAAAGGCGTTTCAAAGAATTTGGCAGTACATCCAACCGGCCTCACAACCGCAGACCACGTGTAACCACACCAGCCCAGGACCTCCACATCCAGCATGTTCACCTCCAAGATCGTCTGAGACCAGCCACTCGGACAGCTGCTGCAACAATCGGTTTGCATAACCAAAGAATTTCTGCACAAACTGTCAGAAACCGTCTCAGGGAAGCTCATCTGCATGCTCGACGTCCTCATCGGGGTCTCGACCTGACTCCGGTTTGTCGGTGTAACCGACTTGAGTGGGCAAATGCTCACATTCGATGGCGTCTGGCACGTTGGAGAGGTGTTCTCTTCACGGATGAATCCCGGGTTTCACTGTTCAGGGCAGATGGCAGACAGCATGTGTGGCGTCGTGTGGGTGAGCGGTTTTCTGATGTCAATGTTGTGAATCGAGTGGCCCGTGGTGGTGGTGGGGTTATGGTATGGGCAGGCGTATGTTATGGACGACGAACACAGGTGCATTTTATTGATGGCATTGTGAATGCACAGAGATACCGTGACGAGATCCTGAGGCCCATTGTTGTGCCATTCATCCACGACCATCACCTCATGTTGCAGCATGATAATGCACGGCCCCATGTTGCAAGGATCTGTACACAATTCCTGGAGGCTGAAAACATCCCAGTTCTTGCATGGCCAGCATACTCACCGGACATGTCACCCATTGAGCATGTTTGGGATGCTCTGGATCAGCGTGTTCCAGTTCCTGCCAATATCCAGCAACTTGGCACAGCCATTGAAGAGGAGTGGACCAACTTTCCAGAGGCCACAATCAACAACCTGATCAACTCTATGCGAAGGAGATGTGTTGCACTGCGTGAGGCAAATGGTGGTCACACCAGATACTGACTGGTTTTCGGACCCCCCCCAGACCCCCCCAATAAAGCAAAACTGCACGTTTCAGAGTGGCCTTTTATTGTGGCCAGCCTAAGACACACCTGTGCAATAATCATGCTGTCTAATCAGCATCTTGATATGACACACCTGTAGGGTTGGGTATCGTTTGAATTTCCACGATTCTGATTCCGATTCTACTTTCGATTCCGGTTCTTAACGGTTCTCAATTCCGATTCTTTGAGGGGCAGGGTAAAAAAATTATAAATTGCTACTTCCACCAAAAAAAGTACATTTATTCGAGAAACTTTTACACGGGTTAGTTTACAGTAATATTCACATTAATCAGTCTGTTTATATTCACTGCTATGTAACTGTAACCTGAGAACCACTGAAGCTACAACAGTGCAACAGTCCAACTTTCAAAGGAACCCCCCCCCATTTAAAAACAGTTCTTGTTGAGAAAAACAAGCATATCAGCCTTCTCAGGCATACCGGGAAGAAATGTTTGAACATTTTAAAAGCAAAATGCTTCAATCTGGTGCACTTTAAGCAGAATTAGTAGAGACTAGATCTAGGGGGTACAACTCTAAACACCCATATGAAAAATATCGGTTTACATTTTAATAATCAAATAAGTATGTGAACATAACCAGTAACCTACCATAGCCAATAACAAATACATGTAACTTATTTTATTTTTGTTGTTCATTCATATCTTACCATTTTTTTAAGCATATTTTTTTATCTCTCCAGTTTAAAACGATATGTCTGGTTTACTGTCCTATAGTATACATTGTAGGGGTGTAACGGTTCACAGAAGTCACAGTTCGGTTCGTACCTCGGTTTGGGGGTCACGGTTCGGTACGGTTCGGTACAACAAGAAAAAGCAAAAAAAAGTCCCAAATGCATAATTCCAGGTTTGTTTTTTATTTATTTTGAACAGTAGTGCAAGAAGTAAGGAAATAAGGAACTCTAACATTTTGAATAATTAACTGTATTACACAGATAAAAACAAACCACAAACAGTACCACACACACACTCAGATGGCCAGATTATCTATAATGGCTGATGTCAAACAAAAAGGTTTCATCTAGCCGTAAAACTCAAAATAATGTCTTGAAAATATTACAAAATAAATAATAAGAAAGTGTTTCAAGAGCGCAAAGTCGTTGAAAAACATATGCCAAAAGCTTCCGTTATTTATTTTGGTCTCTCGGCTTTCATGTCTATTAGCTTCTTAAAAACAGCGGGTAGAAGCTGTTGAACTGCTGTTGTCTTTTGCCGGGCTCCGGTGATTGGCAAATCTAGGTGATGCCTTCTGATATGATTTAGCATGTTTGGCATGTGTTACCATTAGCATACCGCACCACTGTAGAACAACGCCGACACACCGTCCTCGTCCGATCCACCACTCGCGCACTTCATCGTTATTGTAGTCCACAGGGAACCCGAAATGTTCCCACACAGCTGATACAAAGAAGCAGGTGGGTTCTAGCTCCTGTGTGTTATCTGAACTCGCAAAACTAACTTCTCTTCTTCTGGTATTTTGTTCGTTTTGTTGTTGTTTCTTCTTGTTCTTCATTTGTTGTTTAAGGCAATCAGCTTTTAGGCGCAATGCCGCCCCCTGGATTATAAATAGTGTAGTGGATACTGCCCTGAATAACAGACTTTTTTCCCACTCGTAAAAAAAGGCATATTCGCCGTGTGACTGCATGCACCGAACCGTGACGTCCGAACCGTGACGGTACGGGACGAATACGGATACCGTTACACCCCTAATACATTGGAATGATTTCAAACCCGTTTTATCCCAATAATTATAAAGGAGTGCCTTGGAAATATGTGTTTACATAAATTGTGATCAAAACGTTTGAGACCCACTGAGATAACTTAGACTAAACTGAACTATCTAAACACTCAGAGTCCTTACCTCACTGAGCTGTAGTTATCAGCCTCAGTCTGACTGGAGAGGACTCTCCCTCCACATCATTGTAGAAACATCTTCTTCCGTTAGAGCAGCTAGCACCAGATGCTAATAACAACAGCACCCTCCCTTTCTCCCTCGCTCGCTCCCACGCTCACTCGCACTTTGGCTGTGAGCTGCGGGTGCCAGATAAGCCAACATCCCCCATTTTCATCACTTACAGCGCCTATCGTACAGGGCAAATGAAAAGTGTAACCGGGATGAAAAGGGTGTTACATTTACTTAATTATGAATGTTGTTACATCAAGGCCGAAAATTAGGATGAGCACCAACGGTCAAAACATTTTGTTTCCCTCCCAGAGCTGTCAGCGTAGCGCCTCCACAGATCTGGCACCCTCGGCGAACATCTATAACGCCAGTGCGATGGGCCGGCCCTGGTCTCAGGTTACACTGTAGGAAGTGTAGGTACAACCAGCGCCATATAGACTTGAGAGTTATGTCATCTCCGTTCACTCCAATGGACCACTTTTTTACAGCAATGGCGGATCGTGGAGCCTCTCAATCGTTCCCCGGAAGTTAGCGCCAAGGCTAGCAGAGCTGTAGAGTTGCAGCATAATAGACTGTTCGTGACGGACTTTTAAAGGTAAGAAGAAGTTTAAAGATTTATATTGCGGATATTATCAGTACATCTGATTCAAATGAACATGTGTATTAAAGGATGTCAGTGGATTATCCCTAAATTAGTAGATTTCTATCTATATGGCGCTGACTCTATATGGCGCTGGGTACAACGCTACATTTCCCACCCCGCCGCAGTCATACAGTAGGCTACGGAGAGCGGCGAGAAACATTTCCTCAGGCATCGAAAAACGGAACCGAAATTCACATTTCTAAATGATGCCGTTGGAATCGAAATGTTGGAACCGGTTCCGAACCAGAACCGGTTCTCGGTACCCAACCCTACACACCTGTGAGGTGGGATGGATTATCTCGGCAAAGGAGAAGTGCTCACTATCACAGATTTTTTCAGATTTGTGAACAATATTTGAGAGAAATGGTTATTTTGTGTTTATAGAAAATGTTTTAGATCTTTCAGTTTATCTCATGAAAAATGGGAGCAAAAACAAAAGTGTTGCATTTATATTTTTGTTCAGTGTATGCACACTTTATCAGTTAGAAAATAGGAGTAGAAAGCCACGTCTTGTGTATATTCACTAGGGCTGTACCAGCATGTCCGAATATTCGGTCGTTGGTCTACTATTCGGTTTTCAATTTCGTTATTCGGATATTTGTTTTTTTTCATTTTCTTTGCCACTGCGGCTGCCAAATTGAATGTATTGAAATCTCCAATATCAACATAAGAGCTTGTTCCTCTTCGGGGGGTGCTAACACTTAACCATAAACGTTATCCTTTACTTTCTCCGTCTTTATATGTAGATATTACTTTTCTCCGTTAATCTCCGATCCTTTTCTCCATCACGTTGTTTTCATAGCAACAACAACTTCCTGTCAACAGCGCTAACTAAAATAAAAGCATGTCTATACAAAATAGGAAGCCAGACAAATTACACTTAAGACATATATACAACTGCAACGAACAGTAACAAACACAATGCAATATCCTTTTCAATTTCAAAGAACACAAATTCGGTTATTTACATTAACAAATAACTATAAAACAAAAATACTGTTGAATAACTAAATGAATGCAGTGAATAAACCGAAATACACGTGTTGTATCGCGCGCCGAATATTTGCTGCTGATTACCACTGAATGTCCGGAGCCCGAAAAATTGTATTTGGCACAGCCCTAATATTCACTGTGCTCAACCTCTACTCCAACCCCCCATAACCCAAGCCTTATTTGTATTTCTTCCCCTCTTTGCAGATATCATTTCTCTGAGGAAGCATATAGCTCCAATTGGGTTATGGAGCATCAGAGGAGGAGATTTTGTTATAAAGGCGTCCCAATAAAAAACTGGGGATGGACACATAGGGCAAGGGGCCAATGCAGGCACTCTGGGAACATATGGTCACTATGGAGCTCCCCACAATAAAGTCAAGAGATAGAGGGAGGAGGGGAAAGTAAATGAAAAATATGAAGTGACACGGGGGGAGGAATGAGAAAGAAAAGAGGGGAAATTGCCTGGGAAAGTATCAAGTAAATAAGAGAGAAAGACATATAAAAACAGACACACATAAAGCAATAAACTGTAGTTGTATAATACATAAAGATATCATAATGGAGAAAAACATTGTATAAGCAGAATATGGGGACACTGATATGCAGAAACTGTAACGTGTGGGAATATATGTTGCATACAATATTAGATGCTGGCAAAATGTTCACTGTGTGTCTCTGTATTCCTGATGATACACAGAGAATGAGCTCATAGGGCTACTGATCACCATAAGCTAAACAGTCTGTATATTGCATTACATTTGTATAATGTAAGCTTCGTTGATACTTTGCCTGCGGGAATACGAAAAAAAATGGTTAGATATACTGAATATTATTTGATCTATTCCACCACTTAATCCCAAATCATGTAGAGGTGTGTTGTAGGTGCCTTAAATATCCCCTTATTTTCTAGTGAGATGTATTTTTATGTTCATATAATAGTGATTTCAATGCCACCCCAAAATGATCACTGGTTCCATCCTGGCCACCCCACTGAAAATGTCCTGGCTCCGCCACTGGATATTGGAGTGTGACAGTTAAGGACTTAAGATGTTACTTCCCTTCAAGTTCTATATCAACGCAACCCACTCGTATTTCCAACTACATCCATGACATGTACAGCCTGCAGTTTGTCTAAAGCCTCAATGCTGTCACATACCCTGTGTTCACCTTGGCACCAACAACCAGACAAGCTCAAATGATACCAAAATAAAACAAAATCACAATAGGTCTTCTCTCCAACTTTGTTGAGCTCAGCCCCTTGTTTGCTTACTTTTCTTTTTGCCAAAAGCATGTTATAAAAGTCAGCACATGATTATCTAGTAAAATGCAAAGGAAAACACATTTGTGTGTAAATTAGTTTCCTGGAGGATTTACAGTGGTTGGGGGAATTTTATGAAAGCTTACAGCAGTCAACAGCAGGTGAAAATGTAATAAAAAAAGTGCATCGCAGGATTTGAAAAAAGTAATTCAAAAATCCTTCAGGGGCGAAGAAGTAAAATCTATGCATGGCTGGAAAGAAAGGGAGGCTTTTTCTGTCTCGTAACACACAATCTCTGGTAGTCTTGAGCGAGGAGAAAAAGGTAAGAAACACAGGCAAGCTGTGTAACAATCCCCAAGGCTGGTGCAATGGATACACATTTATTGGATTGACTTCAAACTCAGAGAAGGTCATATGTGATAAGTTGACCATAAAGAGTAACTTTTCCAATTCAGATCAAAGCTAACAATGACACTTTAGAAAGCACCAGCAGCATAACTAACATTGCTTGTCTGCCCTTAGAAAAATAAAGGAACAAAACAATCAATAGCAACTTCAGAAATAAAGAAAAATGCAATTTAATGGAAATAACATAAATGGAGCCCTAGAGATGTGTCGGTTGCAGCTAAGTTCGAAAGAGCATAAAGCTTATTTGAGGGCTCCTTCATCATCCCGACACATGCATAATTCATCGCAATGTAGGGGACATGCCAGTGTTGTAGTCAAGTCACCAATTCACGAGTCCAAGTCACTCTCAAGTCACCACTCTTCGAGTCCGAGTCCAAGTCTGAATCACCAAGGGAGAGTCGTAGTCGAGTCCAAGTCCGAGTCACCCAAGGAGTGTCCAAGTCGAGTCCGAGTCATCATTACTTGTGTTCGAGTCCGAGTCCAAGTCTGAGTCACCTAAGAAGAGTCCAAGTCAAGTCCGAGTCACAAGTCTTCATGTATTAATCTTGTTGTTGAAATGTAGCTGCTCCTCTACATTGCTTTTATCCTGTCATGTTATACTAATCTGTCTATTGAACTGCTGTGAAGCCAGTTTGGCAACAATTATTGTAATAGGTGCTATACAAATATAAAGCTTATTACTAATATATATATATATATATATATATATATATATATATATATATATATAATTAAACTATATTTCAAATGAGTTACCTTTTAGAGAAGTGATTATATTTGTATGCCAATATTTTCCTATGGTAAAGTTTTCGTTTTGCATTTTTATTTTGATACTAATAAGATTGGGACTCTTATTTTGAAGGAACTTTCACCGGTTAAATCGGTTTACTGATAAAGATGTAGCCCCAGAAAGCACATGACTAGTCATTCTGCATGTTAAGTAGCCATGTGCTTTCGTGTTATGGCTGAATCTTTATTTATTTATTGATTAGATCACATTACTCTGATGATAGTGTTCAATACAGCCTATACGTCTGAACTCGATCCTTAGAGTAATGTGTTACGGAGCCTTCTCTTCAATATTGTTTCCACATAACGAGCATTTTGCACTGCTCTTTTCCAATGTGGAAGCAGAATGTGTGAAAGCATACAGAACGATGCAGGGTGTGTCTCTAGACATCTTTAGACTAGAATAGTGGGGCCCAGTACGTGAACTCGCCTCGCAGGTGCACACGCCAGGATAGAGGACATCAGACTCCAGAGAAAATTTGCTCGAGTCCGAGTCCAAGTCGGAGCGTCAATGTGCAAGTTGAGTCCGAGTCATCGTGGGGGGAAAAAATTCACGAGTCCGAGTACAAGTCAGCGTACGCGATAATTCACGAGTCCAAGTCCGAGTCGCTTCAATCAGTGCGCGAGTCAGAGTCAAGTCACGAGTCCCGAAAATCGGCACTTGAGTTCGACTCGAGTCAGAGTCCAGGACTCGAGTACTCCATCTCTGGGACATGCTACCATCAAGTTTTGCTGTGCCTTAACATGTTTACTTCAGCTCACCCCGCCTCTAACCCTGAACCAGGCTTTAGTAAAATACCCATTTTCTTTCCACTTCGGAAATAATTATCAATTGTGGGCGAGTGAGTAATCACAGAAATTCAGCGTCCTGCATGGGGTCAACTCAGCGTGGCTGTGTGTGCAAAGTGTTCATTTACCTCCAATAAGAGTTCAGCTTCAAACATGTCAGTATGTGATCCAATGATTCAGATATAAATCGTGCATTCAGCTCGCTTAGTGATTTTCGTAGCACGGGTCAGCTGGGGAGGTTCTTTTAGTTTAATTGGGCACTGCAGAGAAAAGAGAAACAAATAGACCCATGCTTGATGTACCGACAAATCCTTTTTAATCCATCTTACTTGAATTAGAAAGAAAAGTTTACTCAAGGCTACGAAAGGCTGTGTGTGTGAAGGAATGAAAGGCTGTGTTTAAACGTATTTTGAGCAATTAAAAGCTATCATTAATATATGACACCCTGAAAGTAACCAGCAGAGAAATGGAGACCTGATGGAGAGACTGATCAAATATTCAGTACGTTTCAAAGGGGGATACGTGGGTAGAGTTAGACCAACAAATAAATATGAGTTTTGAGGCAAGATTTAGAAGAGCACTACCCAAATACTAGAGTAATTCAAGAGATTTAGTTTTTCTTTCTTTTTTTTTGTGTTGACTCATATTGACCATGCTTCTTCTCACAAACACCATGTCGCAAGGTCAGTTCGCACTCCGAGCTAAAGTGAGGCTCTGTTAGTATAAATAGGCCTGTCGCGATAATCAATAAATTGACTTATCGTACGATAACTTTTCTGAGCTCGATAAATTGCCGTTTACATGCGTGTTTGTTTACATAAGGATGTGACCAGCATTTTAGCCCGGCGGCTGTGGCTGCCAGCCTGGCGCGCTGTGAGGGGCGGGGCTCACACACAGCCTATGACACAGCCAGGTCAGGACACTCCGCGTGCAGCAGCCAAATTAATAATATAGAGACAAGCAGGAGACAACGTGTGACTTACTCACAGTGGTTGCAAAACCTAATACCACATCTCCGGTGTGGGAATATTTTGTATTTAAGCCAAATCAACGAGGCGAACCTACAGACTTGAATGAGCCGGGCGGTGTGTCGCATTTGTTTATTTTTCAGCTTTGCCAAAAGCCACTGTGTCAAATGTCCTTCTTGAGTTGCCGTCCGGAGTTCTCCAATATGGCGGACCATCTCGCACATGCGCAGTACAGATCGGGCAGGGGGACGGATCGGGGATTGACAGCGGCCAGGGTGCGGCCAGCGGTATAGAGTGGTGAAGTCCCTCCCCTTCCAGTGGACCTCCATGGGACCTTATTTCGAAAAAATTATGTATTGAAGTCAATGTAGAGAGAAAGATTATCTTTCGATCCCGTTTGAATTTTGCAACGAATTACACATATGATGTTTGTCAATTTAAAAAGATAATTTTGCAAGTCAAAAAAAAAAAAAATGTGTCTTAAAACTGTGAAGTAACACATTTGTTTGTGTGAAACGCTCAATGAACTACATCTCTGATCTCGCAGAACAACACACGTCACCAAGATGGCCGTCACTACTGTCTTGTCAACAAAACGATTGACTACCCTCACTATCACCACAATGAAACACGTCCAGAAGAATGTCATGCAAAGCTGCCTGCCTGCCTTCCTTTGATTCTCTCTGAACTGCCTGGTCTTTTTAATGTTTAATGTCAACTATTTGTGCAGAAGCGTGAAGTAGAAAAGATCGGCGATCGCCGAAGCTAGCGTTAGCATTTCTCCTCCGGGCTTAAATTGTGTATTATAGAATGATCACCGGTGACAGTACTCTTCAAAGGGTTCACGAAATATGACTACTACTCTTACTGTTTAACATTTTGGGTTACTTAATGTTACTTCATATTAAGGCTAATAAAAATGACAAGGCTGTAATGCTAACTAACGTGCTAGCTAGGTAGCCAACTTGATCCAGCCACTCCTGGTCCTTTCATCAGACGGGAAGCGAAAGAACGAGCAAGACCCATTGTTGGTATGATAACAACCTGGTACTAAGCACACAGGCATCTTGTTAAAGTTATCTTATCTTAGCCAGCACCATATAGATAGATTATATATATATGGCACTGATTTTAGCTATCTCTTAGTGGAGGAAAACAATTGTGACATCACTTACGCGACTCTGGGATTTGTAGTCTTTCTAGTTGCATATTTTTCATAGTCTTATAATTCAACAGTTTTACGACAAACTGTGACTTTTTTTGACATGGAAATAATTTTTTAAGATTGACAAACATCATAAGTGTAATTCATGGCACAATTCAAACCGGATCAAAAGATACGTTTTCTCTCTCCATTGACCTCAATACATTATTTTTCCAAAATAAGGTCCCATGGACCGGAAGTAGATGGGCGTGACTTCGCCACTCAATATCTGTTACGTCTACTTCCTTAGTTTAACTTTAAACCATTCTGCTTGGTTGGGAACCCTCATCTCGTGTGATGTATCCGGTTTGAGACCCCTCTGATTGGCTACTGTAAATGCCACTCGTCATCTCTCTCGACAGTGCTCTTATTATTGTTGTGAGACTCCCGCAGGCATGGCGGACAGAGCGAAGCGATCGAAGGTCTGGGTGAACTGTAAAAAATGTAGTGGTGATAGTGCAAGGTGCAATCTATGTACTCAATTAGTTGCTTGTAAAGAGGGTAACACAAGCAACTTAATGAAGCATTTGCAAACGAGACACTCATTGAATCTAAAACGGTGCAGCGTATTTGACAGCCTAAACAATGTGGCTGCTAGCGATACTGCTAGTGCTAATAGAGTGGCGAAGTCAGGCTCATCTACTTCCGGTCCATGGGACCTTATTTCGGAAAAATAATGTATTGAAGTCAATAGAGAGAGAAAACTTATCTTTCAATCCCGTTTGAATTGTGCCATGAATTACACATATGATGTTTGTCAATCTTAAAAAATTATTTCCATGTCAAAAAAGTCACAGTTTATCGTAAAACTGTTGAAATATAAGACTATGAAAAATATGCAACTAGAAAGACTACAAATGCCAGTGATGTGTGATGTCACAATTGTTTTCCTCCATTAAGAGATAGATTATATCTATATAGCGCTGATCTTAGCTATATCGCGCTGGCTAAGATAAGATAACTTTAACAAGATGCCTGTGTGCTTAGTACCAGGTTGTTATCATACCAGCAATGGGTCTTACTCGTTCTTTCGCTTCCCGTCTGATGAAAGGACCAGGAGTGGCTGGATCAAGTTAGCTACCTAGCTAGTAACTAGCACGTTAGTTAGCATTACAGCCTTGTCATTTTTATTAGCCTTAATATGAAGTAACATTAAGTAACCCAAAATGTTAAACAGTAAGAGTAGTAGTCATATTTCGTGAACCCTTTGAAGAGTACTGTCACCGGTATGATCATTCTATAATACACAATTTAAGCCCGGGGGAGAAATGCTAACGCTAGCATCGGCGATCGCCAATCTTTTCTACTTCATGCTATCTGCACAAATGGTTGACATTAAACATTAAAAAGATCAGGCAGTTCAGAGAGAATCAAAGGAAGGCAGGCAGGCAGCTTTGCATGACATTCTTCTGGACGTGTTTCATTGTGGTGATAGTGAGGGTAGTCAATCGTTTTGTTGACAAGACAGTAGTGACGGCCATCTTGGTGACGTGTGTTGTTCTATGAGACCAGAGATGTAGTTTATTGAGCATTTCACACAAACAAATGTGTTACTTCACAGTTTTAAGACACATTTTTTTCTTTTTTACTTGCAAAATTATCTTCTAAATTGACAAACATCATATGTGTAATTTGTGGCAAAACTCAAATGGGATCGAAAGATAATCTTTCTCTCTCCATTGACTTCAATACATAATTTTTTCGAAATAAGGTCCCATGGAGCTCCCCCGGAAGGG
The DNA here is from genome assembly GCA_902827135.1 of Harpagifer antarcticus. Taxonomy (NCBI): domain Eukaryota; kingdom Metazoa; phylum Chordata; class Actinopteri; order Perciformes; family Harpagiferidae; genus Harpagifer; species Harpagifer antarcticus. Next base: position 969,814 of record CADEHL010000848.1, read on the forward strand.
GAGGGACTTTGCCACTCTATACTGCTAGCGGGCTTCAGCCGCGCCGTGTGTAAATGTGACCTGAGCGAAGGCTCGCAGGCAGGTTAGCTGCTGCGCACGGGATATGTGTTGTTTACCTGAGCTATATAAATAAACATCGATTGATTGATTGAGTGAAGTCTTGCAGGCAAATCGCCTTGTCTTTTTTTAGTTTATTAACACTGACTGTGTATTAATGTGAGCTCCTACACCTATACTAATTTGGCCTTTCATTGAATGCTTTATAAACCAGTTAAACGTACAGATGTCATTGTGAATTGGAAAACTGCATTTAAATGTTGTTAAAGGTCAACGTTTCAATGTATTGTTCAGCAATTGTTGGTCGTTTTCTAGGAATTGACATCTTTTAAGCTCAAATACTTTGTGCTATGTTTAAACCTTCAGACACATGTTGACGTGTTTCAGTTCAGCACATCATTTATTTTGTGATGATTTAAAAGTACAATCCAGAATAATATACGTACTCGCCTTCATCTTTTTGCCATCTTAGTCTTTTTTACCAATTTCTTCATATCACAGTTGTGTATGATGTCACTGTAGGACAATGTTTTAAGGATCTCTTGTCGAGCTAGGTTGTCTGTTTGAAATGTCTGGATGAAGATGTAACTGATTTACAAATGTTAAAAACATTTTTTTTAAATGCCTCTTTTCATCCTCTGTCTGAGGGAAAACCCCAAAAAGCAAGATAGGGCGAGCCAGGCCCCTTTAAGCTATTTATTTATTTTTGTCTGCTTCTGAGAAGCTAATGTATAAGTTATATAGTTATTTCTGCAAGAAAATTACAATGAAATGACTGTTTGATCTTCACATATTGTCTATAATTTTGAGCACCAAATTATTGAAAAGTATCGATAAGAGTATCAAAAAATACCGATACCGATAAGCAGTACCGGTATCGGTAAAATCTTAACGATACCCATCCCTAGTCCTGTCTGACTACCAGGTCAGCTGCCTTTCTCGTTTCTGCTTCCCAGGTGGGATGTGTCTCTCTACTGTGTGACCTTTAGCTCTGAACCTTCCATTTACAGCTCTCTCTCTCTCTCTCTCTCTCTCTGTCTGTCTGTCTTTGAGTTTCATGCACCTGCCAATCTGCAAGCAGTGAACACTTGTAATAGTTGAAGTCAAGGCCAAGTGCACTATGCACATATAAGCATATTACAAATACAAGTGTAATTGGTCTAGTATGCTACCTCATTAGCCTTTGGAACTACAACTTCTATGGTGCCTAATAGCTGTGAGCCTAATGTGCTTCTAATTAGCCTCATAAGCTATTTATGTGTATTATTTGGTTCTGCTTAGGTGAGCATTCAGTCTCACTAGACCTATTACACGTAGAAAAACAACAGCTTTTGAGTGCCCTTCAGAGGATAATCTCTAAAAATATCACAAGTATACCTGACTTTATTGTGAAAAGGATACACTAACTACCCACCTGGGTTATACTAAGATAGATCTTCAACTCAGGTAAATGTGCTGCCTACAACTATGGGCAGTGTGCCATTTGTTGGATGAGCCATTTCTTATAAACAATACAGGGCTCAACATTATAAATGTCCCGCTGGGCCGGAAGCACTATTTAGACACCCCGGGCCAGCATAACGTACTTTCCACTTGCCCGCTCGGGGCAGTGGCTTTTTACCCTTAATGTCTACCCCTGCAATATGTTGCATGATTGCGTGAAAAGGGAAAACATAAGGACAGCTGCTTTGCATAGATAGATTGATACACGATTCATATTCTTACATTAAAACTGTGTAAGTGTCTGTCTGTTTCTTAACTCTTGTGTCACTGTGAAGCATTGTACATGTTATTCTTACATGTACAATGCATACATTAGAATATGTATATATACTAAAGAAAAGACTGTATGCTGGCCACTTCTTAAGCTTTTGCCCTTCCGCAAAGTGCTAAATTAGTTTAATGACTCCCACAGTGTATTTAAGAGTTGTTCTCTCTCCCACAGAGAGAAAATACTACTAATTTCACACGGAGAGGAAACGGTGATTAATCATATTGTTGCTGAGAGCATCTTGTATATTACAAATACACACTTGTGCCACGTTATTAAAACCTTGGTTTGAAAATCATTCAGACCTGATTGGCCTGCCTACTGACTCATTTCGGGTACAGCCGACAAAAAAAGCCACAAAGAAAAGCTGCATACGAGAAATGTACTTATTTTGTTGCCTGGAAAAAAATGCATGCATTATAAGCTTCTCTGAAATAACAGGCTATAATGAAATGTAACTTCTTCAAGGCGAGCAAGCTACAGCTGTCTTACCACCAACTGTAAAGTGCCATTCTCACAAGGGAAATGGTGAGATAGTTGCACTTATCATAACACGCATGGAGCTCCGCAAGTTCGACTAATTGGTGGGTCAATAATATGAACAGCTGGGAAGGGGAGTGACCACCAGTTGCTCCGTTCAAACAAGGAGCACAACAATCATTACAAATCAAGCTCCTCATTAAAGACATGATCTGTCAGCCATAGTTCAAAGAGCCTCCTTGTACGCTCCTTGTTTATTTCTAACAGGCTTTTACTGAATTCCAGCTGGGCTTTATAAACTCTGGGATTCAAATCTTGTTCAATATAAAAAACAGATTTGGCCATGATTTTATTTAACCATACTCATACATTCAGATGTTGTATCATCATTCTGATATCCTCTTGCAGCGAAGCCAATTTGCGTAAATATTTTACAGTAATACAAATTAAAAAGAGAAATGTAACAGAGCTACCCTTTGCTTCATGTGCCGCAGTCCCCCACAACTGTTAATAAAGACAGACGTACTTCTCTTCACTATCACCCGTTTTATTCAAGAGGAAATTTCCCAAGGCCAATGATAAAAAAGTGTGAGCATTTAAAGTTGTTCAACCATTTTAAACCCAAAATGCTTAATTTTGTTCCATCACTTGACTCTCCTAACTCCTCTGCTGTATTGATAACTAAATTGGTCTTGTTGGAGGCGATAAAAAACGACTGACTCACAACTTTACGCATCCTAACCAAGGTAACGATATGCGTGCCTGTGTTTATGATGCTGAATAGTTTGCAGTTTGTAGCCACTGTTTAAGACTTGCAATCTCAAAGCCTCGAGAAAATGCATGTATAGGCTATTGAAAAAAATCTCAGTGCATTGTGGTTGCCAAATGAAATATGTCCCCTGTGTTTGTTGAGGTTAATGTCACTTTAAGGATATTCTTAAAGTGTAAAACATCAAAACCGTTGTTGGTAAAAAAATTGTGGCAAAGAAAGTGAGAAACTAAGAGGAAGAGAGAAAAAGACCAGGTCTGACAGAAATGGCATTTAGCTTTTATCCTGATGCTTTTATGCTTCAGTTCATCATGTTGTATCACCTTATTGCTCAGTGTGTGTGTATTTAATGACTTATTTGGGGCCATAAATATCCTGTCAGTTAGATGGAGATGTAATTCATAATAAATCTCAAAGTAATCAGGGGGGAGGACAAGCACTTATCCAACTGTTTCTTTCAGGACTTTCACATTCAGATGATGTCTACCTTATTATATAACAACATTTTAAGACCAAACACACACCACAACCCCCCCACGACCTCCTCTGGCTCCATCTCTAAAACAGCTCTGAGGCCCAACCTCTCCCTGGTGTGACTGTGTTTGACTGAGCAAATGAGAAGCAGGAGAGGAGCCATGGCTTTTACTTGACATTCCCTGGGAAGATAAATGCACTCCAAACGCTATCTTGATATGATTTAACAATTCATAAGTTTGATTATTTCTGTCTAGCTTTACCTAACAAGGACTCTATTACTTCTGGCCACAAGAGCACTGTCCTCAGGTCAAACGAGGCAAGACAGGAGTCTGGGAAACCAAAAAATTGGACTTGCTAACTTCCGCTCTCCCCCTTTCCTTGTCTGTACTCACCATCTCATGACAACTGTTTTCAATAAGGCAGTGTGATGACAGCCTCTCTACCATGGAGACACACCAATGAACAGACACAGTATTTAGCCCTGTGCGGAGCTCTATGCCAGTGAAGCAGAAAGAATAAGAGTGTAATAAGACAGAATCTTCAGTTATCTGAGACAGGCAACATGTACACAGAGCTCCAGTATATGGCTTTTAATCTCACAATGTAGTACATATTGAAGACTATGTGTCGTATGTTCATATGCATTAATGTGTATACTTTCTGTGTGTAGCTGTGTGTATGTAAGTTTGTGTGTGGTCTGTGAACCATCACGGCAACACAGGTCTGTCTGGGAGGATAAGAGTGACACGTCTTATCACCCACAAGTCAGACACACACACACAACCACACACACACACAACGCTTTACAGCCAGGACTGTCACTGTGGAGGAGAGATCTTGGCTAACAGGCAATTTATTTTAGAAACAAAAAGTGTTAAATATTGGGGTTAGGCTAAATATCACAGAGGAGATCCCACGTTGTTGTTCTTGGTGTATGTTGTTTTTAATTTGTTTTTTTGGTCATCTATTGTTTGTCACTACAAAGAAGCTCGAGGACTGTCGAGACGAAAGTCAATATTGAAAGAAAATAATAATATCTGAGAAAAACGGACGGATAAATAATTATTTGCATGTATTTTCGTTCAGGTTATTATTGCGATAATATTGTTCAATACCAAGGGGGTATTTGTTTTATTTTGAATAGCGTAGTCTATTTTTCTTAATGATAAGCAAGCTGTTATTAAAAAACATGAATGCCGCTTCCGGTAACACGGCAACAAAAGGGGCAGGAATTATGATGGCTGCTCTTTGTTCCCAAAGCCACGGAGGGAGAAGTTGGCGACAGTGTGTGTGAGGCTCCAGAGACGCCGTTGGTATGTTTCTCCGTAGTTTATTGCGTTTCGCATTCTTGATCTGTTGCCTTATTATGCGAGAATGCTGTTGCGCAATCGACGGCTTTTACGCAGCGTGGTTTGTGTGCGCTCCGTTTTGTTTAGTGTATATTTTTAGGCAGCGCAGATGGTGTTCAGTTGAGGTGTTCTGGGTTGCTTTGTTTCAAGTAGAAGATACTTTTTTATTAATTCATTTAAGTTAATGATGTTTTGTAGGTAACTCACAATTTATCATTAGATTTATAATACCCTGAAAATGGAATGTGACTGAATTATTATTATTATTATTATTAGAAATAATGCAATTAGGTATACAAAATGTTTGTGATTTTGTTTGCATGTGTGCTAACATGTGTTTGTCCTCTGTGTTTGAAGGTTTTCAACCTGATGAGAATCTGATGAAAATAAATAACTGCTGTGCAGAAAATAAAGACAAAAAGAAAGAATCTGAGTTGTCCAAGCGTCCTCTGTTGCCCTCCAGCCTCTCAAGTTTGGGCAAAACACTGAATACAGGCCAAAACCCCGAAGAAATTGACAAGGACTATAGTAATGCAGTTGATTTAGCAAAACATTTTGAAAAAATTAATGTGGTTGAAGCATTTCAAACACTTGTGATGCACTAAACCCCTAGTAAATACCAACATTTTAACATGAACTTTAAGTCTTTAATAACTCACTAAATGAATAATCACTTATACAGTAGTTGACTTCTCCGTCTTGTGATTTTTTGACAGGTTAAAAAGTGAAGCAAAACCTGACTGTATGAATGACAATTTTTGAGTGACTGATTGGATGCAAGTTAGAAAGTGATCAACTATCAGACCATGTACTTGTTGCTAGTGGCCAAGCGACCGACAAGTAATAAGTGAGCGATGAACAATATGTAACTGAGTGACATTAAGAGGTCATGCCAAAGTAACAGACTGACTAGTGATTAAGCGAGAGGAAGTCTGACTGCGTATTGAATAAGTAGCTGACTTCCTGATTGAGAAAATAACTGACTCGTAGAGAAACGAAGCAAAATAGAGAAAGACATTTCAAAAGGAGCAGCTGCCAATAACTCTGAAGAATGACATTGAGAATCAATGTTAACAACAGCAAGGAAACACGCTGCACTTCTCTCAGATTTAATAGAGCTCGCCAATAAATTAGACACAGATATGTAAAGAAAATGGCAAAAGTTAGGAAGGAGGGACAAGGGGATGTAAGAAGAACGCAAAGGGAACAAGGGAAGGAACCCATGGAGGAGAACATTAGGGAACAAGGCAAAAGAGAGAAATCATTTCATGACACCATATGATTATAGAAATGTCAAAGGAGTTCAGAGACAAGGGGTGGGAGGTGGGACAGATGGGAGGTGATGCAGGATGGATAAGGGGTGGACAAGGTGATGGAAAGCAAGAGATGGAAATCCTTTTTGCCAGACAGAAAATATGTTATCGAAGTATTGGGAAGGTGGAGGGGGGAAAAGAGGAGGAGAGGGAGGAATAACTGAGGAGGAAAATGACTTGGTAACACAGGCCATCAGTCATTGAGAAAGCAGGCCTGACACCACTGCATCAATAATTCAGATGACTACGGCTAATGAGCGAGATCCAAACAAATCACCTCTGAATTTACTGGGAGAACATTGAAACATTTCCTGTGCATAATAGAAACCATTATAGCTACAGTTTGGTGTACTGGCAACAAGGGGAAATGGGTTGGATACGATGTTCATCCCTCAAACCATTAAACCCTTTACATCTATTGTGGTGAGGAAAAGGGAGAATCCACAAGAGCAAGCATTGGCGAGCATGGAAGCCATGAACAGGAAAACCAAAGAAAAACTCCCATTTGGCAAAAGTCAGAAATAAATCAAAGACTGTGTTCAAGTAAGATGCAAAGGGAAGAGTATAGATTGTCGCCTAGAGACTGTTGGAGGTGGAAACAGCTGGAGTTCAGGAGACACAGAAAGTTAAAGACAAACCCAGGTAGCACTATGTGGTTGCACTAAGACTAAATCAAACCCAGTATGGTGCCGGACATTGGATAGATGACTGTAACTAACCCAAACTGCACACATAGTCAACAACTTCCTTCCTCCCATATCAAAGCACTGACAACAGCACCTTCACAGCAGGGGCCAAAACTGAAACCACAATCTACGCTCCCCACACAGCATGATAACAGGCATTCATTTTTACAGCATGGTTGTTAATGGCAACAATTAGCAGGAAAGAGCTACCTTTTCTTATAATACCTGCCTGTACTATAAAATCCATGAACAAAGATTGCGTTAATTGTGAGCTATGGTTAATCCTCCAAAGAACAGGTCAAACAGAAAACCGAGAGTCAATAGTGCTTACGCAGTGTTTAGCTTCATAAGCCCCAGTCTAAACTCAGCAATGGCTTGGGTTATGCCCTGAAGGGCCAACCCAGTAGTTTATTGCGCCTCTGTGTGCAGAGGTAGGCTCTTATTTTTCCGATCCACTTATTTGACTCGTCCCTGGGTGTGGTAGCAAGCCCACTACTTTGAAATCTCTATTTCTCTTTAGATATATATCCCTCTATATAATTCTCCCTGCCTCAGACCTGCTGTCCTCAACTTTTATTCTCTCTACCTCCCCTGACTATATAGGCCTAGGTACGGGAAGTGCTTACAATGGTTCTTACTTTGTGCTGTAGTCAGCCTTAAGACATAAACACAACACAAGCTAGATATAATATCTAGCAGAGCAGGGGTGATGAATGAGGAAGTATTGAAAGGATATAAATATAATTTCTCTCTATTTGTCCACCCCCTGAGGGACATATAGCAGGATTTAAAACAGGCAGGGGTCTATCACTGCTGACCAAACCTTTTTTCCTTTAAAATGTATTTATTTTGTCCCCGTGCCTTTCACAATCTGGATCATTTGTCTCTTTTTCCTTATCTTAGACAATTTGTATAGCTATCTATTCAAACACCTGCACATCAGTCCTGATTAGGGAACAAAAGTTAAATGAAAATGTCCTTACCATAAAAAGGTAATTTACATCTTTCACTGAACCTCATTGTCAGTCAAATGATTTGCCAAAGACCCATTAACAACACTAAAGCAAATTTAACATTCAAATTAAAATCCAAATAATATTTTATTCTGCCAATAAACATAAATTACTTTAAATTAACTTTAATCCCTCATTAGCTTTGATTAATAAGATTAGTGCATAAAGATTTCCTGTGGTTAAAGAAGCCCAATGCAAGGATAAACATTAAACTGGTTATAACCTTGAATTAGGCTACCATTAGCTCAAGGACAACACTGTAAACTTTACTCCACTTGCTAACGCCCGGGAGAGTAAGCAGCCACTATGATTGGTGAAAAGTCTTTCAATCAACAGTTGATTAAAAATAGCAACAACAGCAACTCCTACATCAACTAAACTGAAATGTGAAAATGTTTAAGTCTTAAACTCTCTTCTGTCCTTCCTCACCCTTTCTCTACACCGCAAAGACAGACTAAACATTTATTTAAAAGAAACAGTGAAATAAAAACATGATCTTGTCCCCGACATGTAGCTTTCACTGCAAAAATTATGAAAATTAGAGGAAAGGATAAGATGACAAACATTCGATAAAATATGCTTTCAATACTGGCTAAGAATTTGGATATCCTTGTCCCAGACGTAACATTTTCAACATTTTCGGACTAACTTAATTAAATTAACCTTTAGCCTTACCCTGTCTTACAGGTGTGCACTAAAGCGTGTAATGGCCAGGGGAAGATGAAGGGCAGTTGGTGGGATGAATACAAAATGCTGCTACACCATTTTGTCCATTTTCAGCTAAATAAGATATTCCTCCGCCTTTTCCACCTCCTCTACCATGGCCCCAGGCGGGCAACTGGGAAAGAACATTTCTCACATTATAACCCCTCAATATCTCTCCTGTGGCTCATCAAAAGAGTGTGTGAGTTGTGACTGAGTGAGAGTGTGTGCGTGTCATGCAGAGTCATACAGAACAGACCATTATGCCAAAATGAAATGGTATCTATTGACACAATGGAGTGGTTCATGAATGATACCCACAAATGTGTTAGCTTAGCATTTTGGAATTTGATGCTAACTTCTGGGTTGGTAAACAAAATATATATCTGCAGCACTCTAATGGACTTGGTTTTAATCTCCAAATGTTAATGCCAGAGAAGCAAAGAAATGACAGCCGGACAAAGTTCAGCTGTTTAGGATATTGAGGCCCTCACTGTCACTCATTGGATAAAGCAGAGGTGTCCTTGAGCTGGTCATTGCCTAACAGCAGACTGTGGCTATAATGGGCAGCTCCCTGGTGTTTTGTGAATATGAATCAATGCATTGCTGAAAACAAACACTTCTCTGAGTAGACTTTGCTACACGATCTGGCGGAGGTTGAATGGCACTTCATAGCGTTAATTCCATCTGTCGATGCTGCCGTCCAATTTTTTCTTGATCACTTTTTATCGATTATTAATAGACATGCCCCACTTAGAAAATTCAGTTAAGAATAGGAACACTCCATGGTTTACTAGAGAACTATCTGATCTAATTCATGATCGAAATAAGCAATGGTCCTTAGCTAGAAAGTCTACCACTAGTGATGACTGGCTTCTTTTTTGTGTCCTCAGAAATAAATGTTCAGCCCTTATTAAAAAAGCTAAAGCTGATTACTATCTGAGCTTAACCACTGATTGTTTTAATGACCATTCTAAGTTCTGGAAAACAATGAAATCACTTCAGAACAAGAAGGTTTCTAGTTTCTCACAAAAACTGAAGGTCAGTGATTATTTTATTTCAGATTCAGATGGTATGTCTAATGCTTTCAATGCTCACTTCAAAAAGGCTGTTCACATTTTTGATGAGCAAAGGCATGACTCTCTAAATGGTCGTACTCACAGCCCTAGTCAAGAGATGAACTCCCCTGTTTTTGATTTCGCTTCTTTCTCGGTCTCTGAAGTCTTACAAGACTTTGCACTCCTAAAAGGTCTTCCGGGCCTGACGGCCTTGACCCGTTATTTTTAAAAATTGCAGCTCAGATTATAACACAACCAGTAACTGATATTTGTAATCTCTCCCTGTCCACTCACACACTGCCAGCTGTGTGGAAGCAAGCTCTGGTATCGCCCCTCTTGAAAGCTGGTGATCCCACGGAGTTGAATAACTATCGTCCTATCTCAAAACTTTCCGTGTTATCAAAGATTCTTGAGTCCCTAGTTTCTACTCAGCTAAAACTTTTTTTAAATTCACACAACATCCTTAACCCTATGCAATCTGGATTCAGATCAAAGCACAGTACTGTGACTGCCAGTCTGAAAGTCTTAGACGATATTAAGGCTGCTTTGGATAAAAAATGTGTTTGTGTTGCATTGTTTATTGACTTAGCCAAAGCATTTGACACTGTAGATCACCACATTATGTCTAATGTTATGTTGGTGTCTCGTTTCAGTCATAACGCCATTTGCTGGTTTCAGAGTTATCTAACCGACTGTACTCAATGCGTCAGGTTTGGTGGTACTGTCTGACACTGTCACCTTGGAGACGGGAGTTCCACAGGGCTCTATTTTGGGGCCCATGCTCTTTTTATTATATGTAAATAATATTTGTAATCAGATGCAATTTTCTACCTATCATATGTATGCTGATGACATTATTGTATACTCATGTGCTCCTTCTCATATGGCCGTTTCCAATTTAAAATCTGATTGTATCACGCTGCAGCATGCACTTCTTGTTTGTTTGTTTGTAGCCTTTATTTAACCAGGTGAAAGCCCCTTGAGATCAAAAGATCTCTTTTTCAAGGGTGACCTGCAGGACATTAGTTACACATGTAACATAAAAACAACAGAACAACAATAAGGATAACATACAACATAATGTACAGGGTACAGTTTACAAACTCTATTTACAGTGACAGGTACCATGAGTATCAAACAGCATGTCACACAGCCAAGTTTTAAAATGATGCAGGGGAACCAAAGTGCTCAGTTTTAAACATGTTTGCAGACTGTTCCAATTTAGTGGAGCTGCAAAACTAAAAGCTTTCTTCCCTAAGACCGTCCTAGCACTTGGCACATTTAATAAAACAACATCATGAGATCTCAGGCAATACGTACTTTCAATTCGTCGCGAGATCAGAGAGCAGATATAAAAAGGTAGTTTACCCAACATGGCTTTATAAATGAACATGTACCAGTGACTGAGCCTCCGTACAGTTAGTGAAGGCAGACCTGCCTTGGCATACAGGGTACAGTGATGAGTAAGTGCTTTACAGTTAGTAACAAATCTCAGAGCACTGTGATAGGCGGCATCTAGCTTTTCCAGGCAATGAGCAGGTGCATTCATATAGATCGAATCACCATAGTCCAGCACAGGTAAAAAGGTGACCGTGACTAGCCTTTTCATGGCTTCAAATGAGAAACAGGACTTGTTTCTGAAAAAGAAACCTAGTCTAACCCTCAGCTTTTTAAGCAGATTAGTGACCTGAAGTTTTGGGCTTTTGGTTGGACAGTAATCTGAAATTTAAACATCACATTGAAGTTCTAACAAAGAAATTGAAATTCACTCTTGGCTTCCTTTGCAGACTTAAATGTTGTTTTTCAATTTCATCCCGTAAAAGGTTGGTCTCTGACTTATTCCTGTCCCAGCTGGACTACGGTGATACCATTTATAGATTTGCCTGTCCCACTGTTTTGGCCAAACTTGACCCAATCTACCATGCTGCACTGCGTTATATATCAAATGCACCCTATAGCACTCATCATTGCAAACTGTATAGCCTAACTGGATGGTCCTCACTTACTATGTGTAGGATGCAGCATAATGTATAAAGCCATTTTAGGTAAGCTTCCACTGTACATATGTGCCAGATTTGCCCCAGTTTGTGACTCTTACAACCTCAGATCCAGTGCCTGGATACGGTTCCAGGTACCTGCTGTGCGGACCGAGGCTGGAAAAAGGAGTCTTTTTCATTATGGTCCTTGGTCTTGGAATGACCTTCAATCACGCCTAAAACTGAGGGCACTTGTCCCTATAGCATGTTTTAAATTGAAGTTGTCTGATGTCCTTACAACCAGCTGCTCTTGCGGTAATAAGTAGTGTACCTTTCTTATGGCGCGTTTCCACTGCAGGCCTCGCTTGGTTTGGTTAGATACACCTCGCAAGCCGAGATTGTGTTTACAGCGAACTGGAGGGCACATTTGTCAGTCTCAATTATTCATTCAATCTCTCTTTCATTCAAATGCTTTCAGTGGTTAATCTGTCCATGTATTCAACAGTTTATTCTTCCACTCAGTCAGCTCTTTCTTCATCCATTTGTGGACATGTTCAATTCTTTATTCATTCATTCAAATAATTGCTCACTTGTCATGTATTTGTCAATGCATCCCATCATGTATTAATTTCAAAGTGTGTCCACTCAATCAATTTTATATTCGTATGCTAAATTAATTGCAGTAGAGCTGCAGATGAGGTAGTGCATACATTAACATACTGTTATTTGGTTAAAGATCCTTAGTTCATAACCAAATATTAAAACAAACTCAGGCCAACCAATAAACATTGATTATTTCAGCCTCCAATGTGACCTTCTTGTTGAAGTTTACGAACCAGACTTTCATTTTTGCTAAATTATAAACATTTTAACAGTATAGCAAGCCAATTGAGACTTGTCTCAAAAAGACCTAGCTGCAAACCTGCCTTTAGGGAAGAAAGTGATGGAAGAGGAGACCTTATTTCACACTTTTTTTTTCTTGCAAGCTAGCAAGTGAAGCTCAATAAACCTGAACCAGACCGGACTCAGGCACAGCTTTCTGTTCCGCCATCTAATGTGATTACCATATTGACTGAGGCCACAGACGTGTGCCCTGGGTGCCAAAGTACTAAGTGCATTAATGGCGCATGTCCACTGCAGGGCCTCGCTCGGGTTAGTACGGTATAGTTAGGCCTTGGTAGGCCAGGCTCACTTTATGCTGCGTTTCCATTACAGTTTAGTAGCTGGGATAGTAACTATAGTAACACAGTGTAGGCGGAGCCATGACGTCATCTTCAATGCGAACCACAGAAAACCAACATCAGCCGTTAGCTGTTAGCTCTCTCAGAACCACAGCTCCTCATATCTGTTCAGAAACTAGACAAAAGTTAAACAAGTACAAACCACAGACTGTCTGTGTCATGGCGAATACAGACGCTGGTTTATTTATGTCTGTATAGGCCGTTGTGAGTGTGGACGGTCGGAGCATATACTGCGTTAGCTTAGCCGGTCTCCATTCAGAAAACACGCATTTTAAAAAAGGTTCTTGATTTTGTCAAGCCAGAAAAACTGTGAAAAAATACCCGCTAGCCGGAACTATCCCGAGTGGAAACGCAACCAAAAACGGGCCAGGCATCGGCACGCTTAAACCGCGCTCTAGTGGAAATGCGCCATAAGAGTGCACTAAATAATGCAGGGTCTTCTGCTACATATTCAGCTCAACTTGATGCAATGAGGTCCTCTAGGTATGTTGGACAATCAAAAACATTGAGTGATACATACGCTGTAGCTGTTTTTCTTGCGATTCACATGGTAACAATTTAGAGAAATTAAATCCTTTCTGTGAATATAACCACTACGAAGTGTTTTTTATGTCTGAAAAGCCTTTAAACACATTGGTATGTTTCTTACAACTGGATTTCAAAGATTATTTTGTTGTTTTAGCAGCAAAGGAACAACTCTTTGGGCTCTGTCCAGTCTGAATCCCTGCCAGCAGCCTTTAGGAGTCACATGGGACCAGAGCCCCATGGAGTTTTTAACAAACTATGATGAGGACCACACTTTTTTGGTATAAAAGGCATAAATCATGAGTCACAAATATATAACCTGTGACTGGACATGTTGCATTTAGTGTGGAAAAACGTGTTATTTGACATTTACCATAAATATGTGAGATGGTTAAAATTGCTCCAGTGATATTTTTCAGTCTTTTTGACAAAAAGTAGGAACAACCAGCAGAGGATACATATAAAGACTATGTTTTTACAGATTCCGTTCTAAAATGGCAAATTACTAATCTAGCCAACATCAACATATGTGTAAATCGTCGTTTTTAGTCGATTCAGCACAAAGCACGTGCAGATAAGACATACTATGCTTGTTTGAGACAAGCGAGACCGACGCAATTGCGATCAACATCTTGCTAGTGCGTTGCATGATGGTTAGTCATTTTGTCCGACTTGCTCTGGAGGCTCGCCTACGAGACGTTGAAATCTCGCGGGACAAAGACGCCCGCAGACTTGAGAGCGAGGAGCGGCGAGGCGGCGCAGTTCCTCTCCACGGGCTGCGGAAGCGAAATGCTTGATGGGAAACGACTCGCTGGTATCTCGAGCTGAGCGCTCATTGGTGGTTTTTAGCCCGTGCTGCTGATGAAACTCTCCAATTGGCTCGGAAAAAGTTTGTTGTTGTTTTGTGTCAGTTTTACGTCGCCACTTCCATTCACATTTTTCATCATTGTTCCACAATGTTTATCATGAAATGAATATCTATATATGTTATACTTGCACTACTTACCGTTTGTATACTTTATATATCTTAGCATATTCATACTGCTCACAGGCTGCTGTGTATATATAGTGCAGGGGTAGCCAACACGGTGCCCGCGGGCACTCAGTCACCCACAGAGGCAACGTGAGGCGCCCGCGGGGCACGTTCTAAAAATAGCTCGCCAAGCAAATCCAAAATGTATAAAATACACAAAACTAAAAAGGAAATGTAATTAAAAGAATCTACCCCATGCATAAACGAAACCTAAATCATAGCGAACTCTATCTATTTACTACAACTCTATATCTATCTAACACCCCTCCCCCCCCCCACCCCACCCCACCCCACAATGAATATCGACCAATCACGTTCTTGCTTGATTTGCGGGACCAGCAGTCGGGAAGAAAAGCAATGTGGCACCTCCCCGTGATTTTCCTTCTGGCAGAATCTACATAACACATCAGCCCCATTGAACAGCCCATCATGCCAGCCATACAACACATGAGGGGCAGAGTTTTACTGTGTGTGTTGTAACTTGCATATATATTTATTCCACTTGACGCACACACACGCATGACGTAATCTCCACTGGGGACAGGGGGGACATGTCCCCCGCACTTTTCGAAATCCCGTTTGTGTCCCCCCACTTTACAAATATGTTTATTCATATTTTTTTAACGCAAGCCGTTACGGAGGAGCACACAGCCTCAGTGAGCGAGCGAGACAGAGGGAGAGAGAGAGAGCGAGCGAGGGAGAGAGATAGAGCGAGCTAGGGAGAGCACACCTTTTTCTATTTAATATAGATAAAGTAAGAAATC
The DNA here is from genome assembly GCA_902827135.1 of Harpagifer antarcticus. NCBI lineage: Eukaryota > Metazoa > Chordata > Actinopteri > Perciformes > Harpagiferidae > Harpagifer > Harpagifer antarcticus. The sequence continues at coordinate 985,028 of CADEHL010000848.1, forward strand.
ATTCCAGTGTGTACTATAGGACAGTACAAAAAACAGTAAACAGTTTAAAAGGGGAGTGATTAGTACAATATGCATAAATAAAAAGAAAGAATGCTAACTAGGTAACATAAAATAAGAATAAACAAGTTTAAATGATTTGTTATTGGTTGTGATCATATTCTAAAGATGTTTGGATCATTGAAAAGTATACAGCTCCCTTTCATCTGAGTGTTGAGAGCTGTATCCATACATTCATTTTGTGCTCAAAGTGCACCAGATTGATGCATTTCACTTCAACATTTTAAAAAGCATCTTCCCGGGGGTGCAAGCCCCCGGAACCCTAGAGGAGGTGAGCCCCCCCCCTAGAGGAGGTGAGGTCCACCCCCAAATAAAGCAGGTTAAAATAATTAAAAATTGCATACATTTTCTTTTAGGAAACACTGAAAACGGGTCTCACAGACCCAAACAGCACACAAAGGTTAAAGGTAAGCATATAATAATGTTAAAATGTGCTAAATATATACACTGCAAAAAACAAAAAAAGAGAAGTAAAAGTAGCCCCCGACTTGTTTTATTTTTGTATTTTTAAAGTAGCCCTCATCCTAAAAAAGGTTAGTGACCCCTGATCTAGTGTATTCATACCCCTCACTGTGTGTTCATCATTCAATATTTTATTCTGTAGATTGTGTACATTACTTTTCACTTTACTGCTTTTTGCACTCCTGGTTAGAAGCCAAACTGCATTTCGTTGTCTCAGTACCTGTAATATGTGCAATAATAATAAAGTTGAATCTAATCTTGAGCAGGAACAAATGTATTTACTTAGTATATATCTGACATTAACGATTAAACACATGTGTGCATTCTTTATAAATGCAAACCGAGTCAAGCAGAAGAAGAAGAAGAAGAAGAAGAAGAAGAAGAAGAAGAAGAAGAAGAAGAAGAAGAAGAAGAAGAAGAAGAAGAAGAAGAAGAAGAAGAAGAAGAAGAAGAAGAAGAAGAAAGCTTTTTGAGACCTCCCCCGGCTGCGATCGGCTATTCTCGTCTACTTTCGAGGCGAGCCGCAACGCGTCTCAAACAAGCCTAGCTTCCGCCTGACTACCCTTTAAGCCGATACATCACCTAATAATTCAAATGAAACTAACCACATGACGATCTTTGAAAGCAAACCTGAAGGATTTATGCTGTTCCGGTCAAATACAACATCATTCAGTTAGCATAAAGCAGCTTTTGTGGTTAATGCTAGATTATCGCCAGCATTGTCTAATGACACTGTTAAGCTACCAAGAAGTAAAAACACAGCACTTCCTGCTTGCACGAATTTCAGAATAAAATGTGTATTGGCATCAACGCAGCAATGCATTGCTGTGTAGTTTGTGAAGCTATAATATATTCAAGTGTGTATTGTAGGTAATTTAGATGTAATGTACTTGTTTACGGAATACTACACATTAGCTAACGTTAGCTACATTAGCTTGATATGCCTAGCCACGGATGTTTCCTCCTTGCAGAACGCCTACAAAACGTAATCACACAAGAAATAGTCCACCACACAACGTAAGAATACCGTCTGTAAGCAGTGTCTCTTATATTTACATCAAACGAGTTACGTTTACAGTAGACATACTCCGACATACTTCCTGATCATCCTGACTGATGCTCACTAGCTTAACGCACAGCAGCCGATTCAACCTGCACAATCGTCTCAATAAAAGCACATCAATATTCGCTGGAAAACGTATTTGAGCAGAACAATCTTTACCTCCTTCTTCTTTTGTCCTCCCCCGGGTGGCATACATAGCAGCAAAAGGAAGAAAACAGACAGAACCGGCAGGTTAACGGAGGTTTTAGCCCAAACAGACGCCATGACGGAAGGATGCTCTGACTGCGAGACACGTCTCCGACCAGTGATTGGATGCTGAATCAACCAATCAACGGAAAGAGAGTTTAAATGTGGAAAGCCTCTGGGGTTTGTAGTTGTTAAGGCTAACAGGAATTTACCAACATACTATTTTTTATTCACACAAACACATGTCATACTGATCATTTTAACTTAGGGTGAGGCATCAAATGTGAACAGTTTAAGACATGATTAGTATAGCCTCATTAAAATAAGCTATTAAATTGTAAAATACTATAAGTAGCCTAACTATGAAAGCTACTGTATAAAAGCCTGCACAGGTCAGGTGGAAAAGGGACATCTGTCGCCTTGGAATGATGAAAATACAAACAAGTAAAGAAAACATCGTTCTCATTTGAATGCCTATTGTCACTGATGATTAAATAAACTGATTTGAATATAACAATTAATGCTTGATATATTGTATGGGGCTCCAATATCAAACAAATGTCAGTATTTAAGATAGAAATGTAACAGATTACATTAATCGTGCATACATCATCATTTATACAAAGTTGCAGACAAAGGGTAACTATAACACATTTTCGGTATCCACATGCTGCCAATGTTTTAGTTTACTTAATTTTATTATTTTCCCATACAAGGCTTGTTTCAATCTTAGAACAGAGATTAGACAGATGACTGAGCGAAAATGTCCCCCCTGATTAAGTTACTGGTCTTCAGCTTGGCCTGCTATTCCTCAAAAGTTGGAAGGAATGAGACGTCTGAACCAAGGACTACATATTTCTGTCTCTCTGTTACTCTCTCTAATACTTTCTGGGAGTGGTGAGATTGTCGCAGACACTTCATAGAGTTAATTGAGTGGGACAAATGATTAATGGGAAATCATTGGGGTTGACATGTCTCACTGTCACCTCATGAAATTACACCTCAGCACTTTTTTTGGCTAATGCAGTGCTGTACATTAGCCTTGCAAAAAGCATTACTATAACAGTTATAACTTTTCATATTCTGAGCAGTGGTGCTATGTTTTAGTTTGTTTGTATTTTTGATAATTGATATGTTTGTATGCAGATGCTTTACACCTATCATATAATCCAGTTTGTGGCATTACCACAACAAAATACAGCTTCATTGATCTAACCCAAACTCAGCAAATGATTATATGGCAGTTTTACAAAGTGCAAGGTCCAGCTTTATGTCATTATACAAACCAGGATTGCAAAATGTAATGCAGTCACAGCCCCCTCCATGCTGCACACACAAAACATTTATAAAATTACTAATTTTCAAAACAGTAAAAAGTTAAATCAAGTAAAACATATACATATAAATGGAGAATATACACAATACAATATATAACAATAAAATACAGTGGTTATTGTATGGGATTCTATAGATTGGACATGGGCTTCTACTTGTCCTGCTGCTTGCGTAATAGTATGGCTCTAACCAAGAGTCAAGATAGAGGAAGTGGCTAATACAGTTTACTTTTGCATTTACCCGTTGGTGCAAAACAGCTTTCTGTCTGTCTTTTTGTTTGCAGGCCTACTCAGGAGATAAACCCTCTGTTGACAACATTTCTGCTCCGAGCCACATCAAATTACTTTCAGGTAGTAAATATTCTTGAAAACCAATAGACCTGTTTATCTTTTAAAAAAAGAAAGAAATACAGACAAAAGAAACAGCTTGTTCTATGCGGAGGTAGTGGAGGGGGAGGGTGTGAATATCTCAGATGTGCTGGAAAAAAACCCCATGCTCTAAAATGTTCGGCTAAAAAGCAGTGAGAGATTATTATTAATAAGAAAAGCACAAAAATAAACACAAAAAATATTGATTAGCAAGCATTGTGTGAAGTGATTATTTATAAAGAATGAAGTCTACTATAGTTTCAAGCTCTTCCCCGTCTCTCTCACTCTTGTTCTCACACATACACACACACACACACACACACAACACACTGTTGAAATGAAACGCATGTAGGAATATTAAAGCCAATGCACCGTGAAACAATCAGAACGTGTTGCAGTCTTGTTAAACCACAGTTCATTCGCTCTATGGAAACTCCATCACTGAAAATCCCCAGACGTGCTAGGTTTGGTTGCATAATTTGTCAAATGACTCCCGTGGCATTGCTTTGCATTGCTAGAATAGGACGGAAGTTGAACAACTTTTTCAATGTAAAGGTCACAGGAGTTAATAAGCTGTAGCACAGATTGGATTCAGAAAACATTATGTTTGAGGGACGGCAGGCTATTATTTACTATTTTCTGATAAATGATTTGGTCCATTTCAGAAAATAATTAAAATGCCCTGCACCTTTTCCCAAATCCAAGTTGACATTTTAAAATAGCTTTTGTTCAAAACTCAAAGATCATAGAGGACTACCAAAAGCAGAACATATTCACTACAATAAGCAATAGTGTACTTTTTACAGTTTAGCTTTTGTTCCAAATGTGCAAACTTAAATACATGTTTCACTTGTTGAAATGAATTTTGCACATCTGTATTATGCTGCTCCCTTCATCCTCTTTAAACTTTCTCGTCTTCATTTTGACATGTATCCACTACATTATCTCAGGTAAGCAAGGAAATGATAACCAGTAACTTCTAAGTTGCTGTCAACATTTCTTCTGCATGGCAACATGGAGTGACCCTCATAGGCTTTTACTCTCTCTGTGCAGCTAGCAAAGCCAACAGCTGCACTTTGCATGAAGCAGAAGAATACAGCTCCTATCTGATCCCAGCCTAGGAGAGTGTTGTAAGAGGGAGAGAGCGGAGGGACATAGAGAGAGACAGAGAGCCTGTTAAAGTCAGTTGCTGCCACTGCACAGCTGCATGGCTCTTTAGAGCGAAGGGGCATGCAGGTAAAACGACACACTATAGTCTTGAGGGTGTCTAACATCATTAAGGAATGAGGAGAAATGCAAAGACAAACAAGATTAATTTAGCTAAGTGCATATTCATATGGGAAATGACAATAGCGTAGAGAGGGATGCTAAACATTTGCATTGTTGGACCAGCAGCAGATGAAGCCAAGTAAATGAGAGATAATATGGAGGAAGAGAAAAGCTGTTTATGGTGTTTTAAAATGCAGGGGAGGTGTGGAGGCAGAGGAAGATAGAAAGAGAGAGAGAGAGAGAGAGAGAGAGAGAGAGAGAGAGAGAGAGAGAGAGAGAGAGAGAGAGAGAGAGAGAGAGAGAGA